>CM019696.1:16516365-16838865 GCA_009760885.1 Achatina immaculata
CGAGGTGTGCAGTCGACTTCTCCGGTCCAATCCAGATGCACTTAGGTATGATTTGTGTTATTTGAATAGCATATGAATACCATTTTTTATACTACTAAAATAACACAAATCATACCTAAGTTGATCGGGATTGCACCGGAGGAATCGACTGCACAGCTCTCTCTCTCTCTCTCTGAACCTTAAGTGCCCAGGGCACATGGGGCTTCCGCAAGGGTTTTCCACAAATGCCTGTCTTTCGCCTTTTTTTCTGCTCTTGCCCAGGTGAGCCCTCTATTGCTCAACATCCTTTCTGTTGTTCTTCTCCATGTCTCTTTTGGTCTACCCTTACTTCTGCTCCCCTGTGGTGTCCATCTTAGTGCTATTTTTGGTAGTGAGTTGTCAGTCATTCGGAGCACATGTCCCAACCATCGCCAGCGTCTTTCCTCAATAATTGTTGTCAGTGGTTTCATCTGCATTTCTGCCAATAAGATGTTATTTCTTATGGTGTTTGGCCAAAATATTTTTTTAATTCTACGTAAACATTTAGTCTGGAAAGAATTCAACTTGTTTTCTAAGGTTTTGGTGATTTTCCAGCATTCACTTCCATAGAGTAGTACACTTAGAACATTACTCTTAAATATCCTGATTTTCATATTTATGCTTAGTTTATTTGATTTCCATATATTCTGTAGCATTGCAAAAGCCTGGTTTGCTTTAGTAAGTCTGCTGTTGATGTCCTCTGTGCTGTCTCCATTTTCTACTACTCTGCTGCCAAGGTATACAAATTCGTTGACCTCCTCCACTAACTTGTTATCTACTCTGAGTACATTTCTGTTGTTCACATTTTGCTTCATTAACTTTGTCTTTCCTACGTTGATCTTTAGTCCTATGTTGTTTGCATTCTGGGTTAACTTGTTTATTTTATCTTGCATATCTTTGTGACTGCTTGATAATAGACAAATGTCGTCCGCAAAGTCAAGGTCCTCCAGCACTGTGTTAAGGGTCCATTACTGCACAGCTCGCATGCATCCAAACACACAGTATAAAAATAATATATGAATAATCATTGGTACAGAAAGAGCAGAAGACGAAGGATATGTTGTGGGAAAATTTAGCATATGATATAGAAATGAAGCAGGTGACAATCTAATGACATTTTGCATGGAAAATGAGCTAATGATCACTAACACACTTTTTAAACAACACCCAAGAATACTTTACACATGGACATCACCTGATGGGAAAACCAAGAATCAAATATATTACATTTTAGTGCAAAGAAGGTGGAGATCAAGTATAACATCAGCAAAAACTTTACCAGGTGCTGATTGTGACACGGATCATGAGTTATTAATAGCAGACTTGAAGATAAAGATAAAAAAGATACTTACGGGATCAAGACCACTCCGCTTTGATCTTACAAAAATACCAGAACAATACGGTATAGAAGTGAAGAACCGTTTCAAAATCCTGATGGCTGTACAGGAGGAGATGACACCAGATGAACTGGCTACGCAGGCCAGAAATATCTTAATACCAACAGCTAAAGACGTGGTTCCAGTAAAGAAAACACAAAAGAATAGATGGATTACAGCAGGTACACTATAACTAATAAAACAACGTAGAGAAATGAAGACGCAATAGAACGTAACAAGCAACAACAAAGAGGAATATAAATCTTTAACAAAAGAAGAACGAAAAAAACAAAAGAATAGACAAAAAACAATATATACAAGATTGTTGCGAAAGAATAGAAGGACATCAGAAGTGTGGAAGAGATAAAGAAATGTTTAAAGAAATGAAGACATTGACGAGAAATGTCACACAAAAGCTAAATGTAATTTGTGACGAGATGGGGAATATCTTGACAGAGACAGAGGAACTTCTAGCAAGAAGGAAGAAATATTGCAGAGGAATGTATGAAACAACTGACTGTGAAAGCAGAAATCAACAGTGTGAATTATTATTGGAGGAGAAAGAACCCGAACCGACAATAGAAGAAGTTTTATGGGCAATAAAGAATCTGAAAAATGGTAAATCACCAGGATGTGATGAGATAACAGCTGAACTTATTAAAGCAGGAGGAAAGGAATGTGCAACAATCTATCATGTACTATGTAAAAAGATATGGCATTCAGGTATTTGGCCAAAAGAATGGAAAAGAACTGTATTCATACCACTGCCAAAAACTACATAACTGTTGCCCTGATTTGTCATGCCAGTAAAATTCTGTTAAAAATTATAATGGGTAGACTTAGTAAGAAAACAGAAGAAGTCAATATGGTCCAAGCTGGTTTCAAGCTAGGAAGAGGGTCAATAGATCATATATTTAATATAAGATTAATAATAGAGAAATACAGAGAGTATAATGTTAATCTATATTTATCTCTTATAGACTACTCAAAAGCATTTGTTTGTGTACAACACCAGAAACGTTGGGAAATAATGGAAAACAATGGGATTTCCAACACATTTGATACAATTAACATCACTGCTGTATCTAGACCAACAGGCAGCAGTAAGAATAAATGGTGAAACAACAACTTGGTTTGACATAAAACAAGAGGTTCGTCAGGGGAGCATATTGTCGCCTTACTTATTTAACTTGTATACTGAAAATATAATGAGGAATGTTAAAGAAGATGTAGACAAAGAATATTACGATGCCATAGCAATTGGAGATTATGAAATATCAGATATTAGATATGCTGATGACACAGTATTACTGTCCACAACACAAAAGAATGGAAAGATTAATTATGTCAGTCCGTAAGAACAGTGAAGAACAAAACCTCTATCTTAATGCGAAGAAAAATAAATTGATGACAACTGACAAAACAAAGAAGGCAGCTGAAATATGTATCAAAGAGAAAAAATTGGAAGAAGTGGAGAGTTTTGAATATCTTGGATCACTACTAACTAATAATGGAGATACAATGAGGGAAATATTAAAAGGAGGACATCTATCGCTCTTCAGAAAGTAAAACAACTAAATAAGCTGCGAAGAGGAACAGACATAACTACAAAAATAAGATTTTTAAAGGTATACATCTTTCCCATCGCAACATATGCATGTGAGACCTGGACACTTAACAAAACAGCTGAGAAACATAGAAATGCCTTTGAATGTAAATGCTACAGAAGAATTCTTCAAATACCATGGACACAAAAAAAGAACAATTATATACATACTACAAGAAATTAATATTGAAGAAAGTTGGCTAGTAAAAAGGATTAAATGGAGAAAACTTAAATATTTTGACACGTTATGATAGTTTAGAGAAGACCATCTGGGAAGAGTATATAATGGGACAAAGAAAGAGAGGAAGACCAAGGCGAAGATGGCTGCAAATGGATGCATCAGCAGCAGGCCATCTTGCTTACAACCGAGAGGCTACAGGAGTGCTGTTAGGGAGGCAAAGTTCCGCAAGGGAGATTCAAATGAATGAATGAATGATGATGAATAATCATAAATTCTAGTTTATCTTACTTGTTCTATGCAAGATTTTGATATTTTGGTAATGTGCAAAACGATGGTTTATATGTGCACATAAATATGTATTTTTGAATGTTAATATTTATGCATGTTGTACCAGTTATTACCAGTTAGTGCCTCAGATTATAATCGGACACTTAAAATTGAACGATGACGGTTAAAGGTTTTGTATGAGACGATTGTTGTTAAATCAAACTAAAACACATATGTAAGATTGTTTTACTGATTTCTATTAATTTCTTGCTGAGCCAATTTTGTAGGAATCTAAATATTTAAGGAAATTGTTTTGACGATGCTGTTTGATAAGAATATAATCTGATGATTAACAACAGATAAAATGATTATCCTTTGTTTGATATGGCTAACTATGTAAACAGATGATTTAACAACAGTATAAGTTTTATGATTATTTGAAGAAGTAGTATTGATTGTGTTTGTTTTTCTTTGATTGGTGTAATGTATGAATGTGTTAGTGTGTGCAATCTTCAATCTTCATATACCTATAAGGATAAGGTACCAAGAACAAACACACAATATCTTATATTTTATATCCTTCCTGTGCCGTTAAACGTCATATAGGGCTCGCAAAGTAGTTCGCCAATTTTTCCTGTCTTCAGCGAGTCTTTCAACCTCATCAAGGGATTTTATGTCTATTAATTTGGCCTCTCTTAACAATGTCCTCTCAGAGTTTCACGCCGTCTGCCTCTTTTTCTTTGGCCTGTTGTGTTTCATTTTATAGCTTGTTTTGAGATTCCCTGACTGTTTCTTCTCATCAAGTGACCAGCATATGTCCATCTCCTTTTCCTGATCACCCGTGAGACTGGTTGTTGTTCAGTCATCTGTCTTATCTGTGCATTGTTCTTGCATTCGTTCCACTAACACAATATAACAACATATAAATCACAGACAATAATTATCCCATCAAAGCCACTATAATTCCCACAGCTGAAGCTTCCAGCCGAAGATGTTGAGGAGCAGATAAACAAGCTGGCAAAGAAGGCCTCGACACCGTCTCATATATGTGTTATCACGAGGGATTCACACGCTGTTGCCCAGACCCGCTTTGTGACAGGCAACAAAATTCTTCGAATCTTGAAGAAGAAGAAGAAGAAGAAGAAGAGCCTGGCTGCAGATCCACCTGAAGATCTTTACAGCTTGGTCAAGAAGGCCTGCCAACATTCGCACGCATCTTGCGAGGAGCAGAAAGGATAAAGACGCCAAGTATCTTCTCGTACTGTAGGAGCCCAGAATCCACAGACTTGCTTGATACTACAAGATAAAGAAGGTCCTAGCACCAGCAATGAAATAGATGAGCCATCCACAGCCTCAGCTTTGGCAGCCTAAAGCGGCTCATGCAAGAGTGGAGTATCTTGAAAATGACGCTGTTTCAGTAAATGATTAAAAGATTCATGGGGAAAAAAATTTGCAAACTTTCCGGAAAGTCAAATTCTGAGGAGGTCTCTCTGAGCCATGAACATACTTCCAACCATTTCTGGTCAATGCCATGCTGCCACACCTGGAAACAAGACCATTCTGTTTCTGAAAGTTCCTCTACCTCAGTTTTCAGGAGTCACACGTCATGTTTGCCCGAGTCGTATTTTCATTGTAAGGATTCAGTCCCAGTAGTGGGATTTTTTTTTCCTGGTACACACAAAAAAAAACCAAAAAAAGACCCTGGTGCCAATCCAGCCGCTAAAACTAGGTACCAGAGAAATCTGTGAAAGTAAAGCGGCCAGGCGTGATACTGACCACATCACACTTTCATGTGCCGAAGTTTCAAGGAAAATACGGGCCTAACATCGTAGTCCCCAATATGCCTTTAATGGCATGGAAACTTGGATTTTTACTTGTATTTCCTACTTACACGTTAAGAAATATCTCCCATGCTGCTTCACCTACGCTCGTATATCAAGTACATAATCTTCGTATTTTATTATGCATATCCGTGGCAGGTCATTGTGGCCATCGAGGTGGTCTTTTGACAGATCTCAACATGGACAATTTGATATTTGTATCTTTTCTGAAGCCATGCGCGAGTCCTGTTTTACTGTTGTTACAAACAGTCGTCCTCGTTTCTTAAAGTTACGAATTTGAACGGGATTCTGTGTGAACTAGTTGTTTCTTGTGTTTTCAAATTCATTGATTGGCACTCGGACAAAATGACATTTTCACGAAGCTAAATTTTCCTGATATCCTGTTTGCCTTTCACAGACAGACAGAAAGACAGACAGACAGAAAGACGGACAGACAAACAGAGAGACAGACAAACAGACAGACAGACAGACAGACAGTGTGATCCATTTTATCTCTACAGGTATATATATATAGAAACAGATACAGGATGGCAAATGCTCCCCCCCCCCCCCCCCCCCAAAAAAAAAAGAAGAATATTTATTCATAAGACGAAACATTCTGGATTTCAGGGGCATGTACGGTTGTCATTTGATTAAGAATAAAACAGGATATTTCTCACAGCTCGGTCCCTTTAAATATGGGACGTAGCTGCACCCAGAATCGGGAAATAACTGTAGGTATCAGCAGACGTCAAATATCTTAGATGTACATAACAAACCTTATGTTGATGGATATAACGAAATCTGGGCAGTGATAAACATACAGGCGTTGGGTTAGACAGACGAGTGCAAGGACAGACAGATTGTGTACAGATTGACAGGCAGTTGCAGATTTAGAGAGACCAGTACAAGGACAGACGGATAGATAGACAGACAGACAGACAGACAGACAGGCGGCAGACAGAACGACAGACAGATATAGACAGGCAGGCAGGCAGACAGATATAGGCAAGCAGGCAGACAGATTGACTGACAAATTTATTGATTGATGTTTATTTCTAAACTGTTAAGGATTGGGCACGCATGCCCGTCTGACATTCTGCCCTTTATCATACAGCTTTCTCTCTGTTCCAGACCTTCTAAAAATATGCTGACCATGTAACAAACATAACTAACATTGGAAAGCTGAAAGGCATAAAATAAAATAAAATATAACACTTACGTTTCGCGCTTATTCATGCACTCGCTATAGAAAGTAACAACACACATATATAAATGACTATCTACCAAACAAAACTTCACTACTTTTCAGAATATAGAATTAATAGAATTCGGCGCCTATAAGAGCAGTTTAAAATAACTTTTAAGTCTTATGATTCTTGGAGGTATGTAGTCAACATCAAATAGATATTGGAAAAGTTTGTAATTGTAGGAAGTAGTATATTTTATATTTGACAGACAGACAAACAGAGAAACAGACAGACAGACGGCAGACAGACAGACAGACAGACAAAATCTTACCTTTAATCTCCAGAATATTCCCAACAAGAAAACTTGTATCACTGGACATAGGCAGAGGAGTGTGTGATTTCTCTATAAACACATTTACTGTATTCACATCTATCTTTCTCCCAACTAGCACCGCTTCAATGGCTTCCCTGTGTTTTGTGGGACATAAATACAAATCAGCAACAGAAAATAAATACTAAAAACATATATATATATATAAGGTGTTTCAGTGGTTAAACATTCCTCCGCGCTAATACAAGTATTAACCTAACAGATCTGCTCAAACAATATTACATTTGGTGGAGAATTAAACCTAAGCCCGCTGCCGAAACAACAAGATATGTAGTGGAGAATTGAACTTAAGTCCGTTGCTAAAACAATAAATATTTAGTGGAGAACTAAACATGCTAAAACAACAAATATTTAGTGGAGAACTAAACCTGCTAAAGCAACAAATATTTAGTGGAGAACTAAACCTGCTAAAACAACAAATATTTAGTGGAGAACTAGACCTGTTAAACAACAAATATTTAGTGGAGAACTAGACCTGTTAAACAACAAATATTTAGTGGACTGCTAAAACAACAAATATTTAGTGGAGAACTAAACCTGCTAAAACAACAAATATTTAGTGGAGAACTAAACCTGCTAAAACAACAAATATTTAGTGGAGAACTAAACCTGCTAAAGCAACAAATATTTAGTGGAGAACTAAACCTGCTAAAGCAACAAATATTTAGTGGAGAACTAGACCTGTTAAACAACAAATATTTAGTGGAGAACTAGACCTGTTAAACAACAAATATTTAGTGGACTGCTAAAACAACAAATATTTAGTGGAGAACTAAACCTGCTAAAATAACAAATATTTAGTGGAGAACTAAACCTACTAAAGCAACAAATATTTAGTGGAGAACTAAACCTGCTAAAATAACACATATTTAGTGGAGAACTAAACCTGCTAAAACAACAAATAGTTAGTGAAGAACTAAAGCCAAGTCCGCTACAGAAACAACAAGAAATTTAGTTCGAAAATGAGAAATTCCGATAAAGAAAAAAAAAAAAGAAAAGCAGAACACGCAAACTACCGACCGTTGATAAGTCCGCGACGTCATAAACTCAGTTCTAGAACGTTTGTACAATCATCTCATTGCTCAACGCTTCGAGATTATATAGCTCTCTATGCTTTCCTTTTTTTTTCCCACATCTCTAGCTAACCTCTGCTCTGTCCATTATCTTAACAGTACACCCTTCTATATCCAGTCCTTTCTGTTCTTAGCATCCCTCTCTTAGTTCAGCCGCCTCGAAACAAGAGAAGCCCCCTCTATTTAAAACCTTTCAGACAGCGCCACTTTTCGACAAGTTCTATATGCGACAAAGTGTATTGATTTCCAAGAGGTTCCCAGTCTTTATCTTCCAGACGAAACAAGTCTTTTAATTTAGGGATTAATTCAAGAGACAGGCGAGAGACAGTTAGTAAACGAGAATGAAAGAGGAAAACGACTCATCTGAGAGAGTCTGGAAGAGTTTTATGATCTTTTTTGTCTTTTTACTGTTTATTTGTTCTGGGATTTTCTGGGAGGGTATGCACGTTGAAAATGTTTAGTTGCCCCTTCCTTTATACTGTAAAGGAGGCTGTCAAGTTTAATCAACCATTTTATACATGTATTAGATCGAAGATAAGATGAGGAGAAAGAGGGAGAGAGAGTGAGAGAGAGAGAGAGAGAGAGAGAGAGAGAGCGTGCGTGCGTTTGTGTGTGTGAAAGAATACAAGGAAAGGATGAGAGGACGTGAAGAAAGAAAACAAAGAATACAAGGAAAGAAAGAGAGGACGTGAAGAAAGAAAACAAAGAATACAAGGAGAGGATGTGAGGACATGAAGAAAGAAAACAAAGAAAACAAGGAAAGTATGAGAGGACGTGAAGAAAGAAAACAAAGAATACAAGGAAAGAATGAGAGGACGTGAAGAAAGAAAACAAAGAATAAAAGGAAAGGATGAGAGGACATGAAGAAAGAAAACAAAGAATAAAAGGAAAGGATGAGAGGACATGAAGAAAGAAAACAAAGAATACAAGGAAAGGATGAGAAGACATGATGAAAGAAAACAAAGGAAAAGAGGAGACGGAGAACTGGATGAAACATATATAGTACATTTATCGACAAGATGCCACATAACATGATATATTGGTGAGAAATGAAGAAAAGGTTTATGTCATTATCGCTATCTTTATCACCTTTTTACAAACATGTTCACGCCCGTCATAAAAAAAGATATATGATATCTGGTGGAGAATAAAACCTAAGAGAACTAAAACAGCAGGACATTTAGTGGAGAATTAAATCTAAGAGAACTAAAGCAGTATGACATGTAGTGGAGAATTAAACCTAAGAGAACTAAAACAGCAGGACATTTAGTGGAGAATTAAACTTAAGAGAACTAAAACAGCATGACATTTAGTGGAGAATTAAATCTTAGAGAACTAAAGCAGTATGACATGTAGTGGAGAATTAAACCTAAGAGAACTAAAGCAGTATGACATGTAGTGGAGAATTAAACCTAAGAGAACTAAAACAGTATGACATTTTGTAGAGAATTAAACCTAAGAGCGCTGTATTTAACGCGAACAAACTACAGTAACTTTTGAAATGATGAAATGGACATTCACACTTACCTAAGTGTAACGTTTCTTTTGGCTGCCACAGCTACTAACTCTTCTTGACCGCCTTCAGAGCATCCGAACTTCAGAGTGAAGTTACATTCCGTTAAAGACACCTAATGTAAACAACAGAATAAGTTGTTTCAGGTTAAAGACACCTAATGTAAACAACAGAATAAGTTGTTTCAGGTTAAAGACACCTAATGTAAACAACAGAATAAGTTGTTTCAGGTTAAAGACACCTAATGTAAACAACAGAATAAATTATTTTAGGTTACAGGCACCTAATGTAAACAACAGAATAAGTTGTTTCGGGTTAAAGACACCCAATTTAAACCACAGAATATGTTGTCTTGGGTTAAAGACACCTAATGTAAAGAACAGAATAAGCTGTTTTGAGTTAAAGACACCTAATGTAAACAACAGAATAAGTTGTTTCGGGTTAAAGACACCCAATTTAAACCACAGAATAGGTTGTCTTGGGTTAAAGACACCTAATGTAAAGAACAGAATAAGCTGTTTTCGGTTAAAGATACCTAATGTAAACGACAGAATAAAGTTACAGAATGCAATAACGTGTGTCCTGCGATCTGAGAACATAGATTTATAAAACAAAGGAATGCCGAACAACTTTCACAGTAAAAGTCGGACAGCACTTCATCATCATCAAGTTCCACGCCGGTAGACATTGACGGTTAAGTTTGTTCCTTGATATTTTCCATCAACTCAGTTGATGTTTGTTTTTTTTTTTTTTTGGTTGTTTTTTGTATTGTCCAGGATTTTTTCCCCCTATATTCCCCTGTATTTTCTTCCCATTTATCTTCCCTGTTGTTATGTTGTTTTCAAGCCTGTTTCTTCTATGTCCAGTGAAAGATGGCTTGCTGTTTTCTTACGGGTTTAACTGGGTTCCTTTCCATGTTTCTTTCTTTTTTTTTTAGAGTTTATCTGTTTGTCATCTTAGCTGATCAGTGTATCCGTAACATTCTTCTAATGTTGCCTCTAGTGATCTTTCCATGACTCACTTCCTTAGAGTAGTATAGCCACAATGTAGCAATTTAACTCTCTGATGTTCGTTGGTACAGACGCATTGCACAAGATGTTTCTCACTTTTCAAGCTGTTTTGTCTTGGCACATTCTATTCTTGATTTCAGAAGTGCTTGTCTCATCCGATGTTACTCGAGTGTCCGTATATTTGAACTGCTTGTACGTGTCTCCGGGTTTTTCCTTGTGCCTTAATCCGGCATTCAGGATAGCACATATTTCACATGAAAAACACTATTCTGTTAACCAGCAAACAGAATGAAACATGTGAATTATGAAGTGAAATTGTCTGCCCCTTGACAAGTCGAAAACAACCATAAAAGTGAAGTTGGATATTTTGGTGAAATTTAACTCTTTATTGGTCTCAGATTTCAAATATTATTATTATTTTTTTTTTAACGGTGCTTTAACCGCTGAGTTTTCTTAACCCTTTCACTCTCGGCTTCGTGCCTGGATAAATTTTGTTGAGAAATTTTGGTTAGAAAGAAATTGAATAGAAGATATTTAACATTTTAAAATATGGGTTTGCTTAAATATGTACTACTTTTCATTTTATTTAGACTCTGCTTAAATATCGCTCAAGCATTGATTCACATACGTGTACAAGATCTACCAACACTAACAGTGTTGATTCACATAGGTGTACAAGATCTACCAACACTAACAGTGTTGATTCACATAGGTGTACAAGATCTACCAACACTAACAGTGTTGATTCACATAGGTGTACAAGATCTACCAACACTAACAGTGTTGATTCACATAGGTGTACAAGATCTACCAACACTAACAGTGTTGATTCACATAGGTGTACAAGATCTACCAACACTAA
The DNA here is from genome assembly GCA_009760885.1 of Achatina immaculata. NCBI lineage: Eukaryota > Metazoa > Mollusca > Gastropoda > Stylommatophora > Achatinidae > Lissachatina > Lissachatina immaculata. The sequence goes on from CM019696.1 coordinate 16,527,673, forward strand.
CAGTGTTGATTCACATAGGGAACAAGATCTACCAACCCTGCCAGTGTTGATTAACATAGGTGTACAAGATCTACCAACCCTGCTAGTGTTGATTCACATAGGTGTACAAGATCTACCAACCCTGCCAGTGTTGATTAACATAGGTGTACAAGATCTACCAACACTACCAGTGTTGCTTTGGAGTAAACGAATGGAGAAACGCGGTTCAGAAGACAGAAATTATTCTTAAAATCACACATAAAACATTTCATCAATTATTATTTTAATTAAGATAATTTTCTAAATTATTAAAAATGGCAACAAGAAAAAATGAATAAGGACAGGGAAAGGATGAAGGAAATAAACTTGTTGAAATGATGTTGTAGACAAAAAGAAGCCTACGGTATCTTGCTATGTAATGCATCATCATCATCACCACCACCACTACCACCATCATCATCATCGTCATCATCATCATCATCGTCGTCGTCATCATCATCGTCATCATCATCGTCGTCGTCATCATCATCATCATCATCATTGTCGTCGTCGTCGTCATCATCATCATCGTCGCCGTCATCATCATCATCAACATGTGCCATGTAAATAAACACTTTCTAATACCATTTGTTTTCCCAAAAACTAGCCCCATGATGGTATTTTACTGTGGAACATTGTCTTGAGTTTTCCACAAACTACCAAGTTCTCTAACATTCATCATCTCCTGACCGTGCCGTAAAGACTGTTTCTTGACTTCTCGCTTACGTTTAAGTTAATTATCATTTCTCTGCGGGTTATCTCAGAGTTTTTATTTTCAGGTTCGTCCAGATTCTAAGGTGGATCTTTCTTCCAAAGTGAATGTAGATGGAGGTATATCTTACATCTTACATCCTTCCCGTGCCGTTAAACGTCACATAGGGCTGGCAAGGTAGTTCGCCTAGTTTTCCTGTTTTCAGCAAGCTTTTCAACCTCATCAAGGGATTTTATGCCTCTTAATTTGGCCTTTCTTAACAATGACCTGTTTAGAGTTTCACGTGGTCGACCTCTTTTTCTTCGGCCTGTTGTGTTCCACTTGATAGCTTGTTTTGGGATTTTCTGACTGTTTCTTCTCATCACATGACCGACATATGTCCATCTACTTTTTCTGATCACACATGAGACAGGTTGTTGTTTGCTCGTTTGTCTTATCTCTGTGTAGTTCTTGAATTCGTTCCACTTTATACCGAGTATTTTCCTTAGGCATTTGTTTTCAAAAGAGTCTAATTTCTTGTCTATTTCTTTAGTAGTTGTCCAGCTTTCGCATGCATAAATGAGGGTGGATATTACATTTGAATTGAAAAATCTTAGCTTGGTTTTTATGTTTATAACTTTTGAGTGCCATATATTCTCAAGATTCTTGTAGGTCAATGCTGCTTTTGCAGTTCTAATTCTAACTTCCTTTCTGGTGTCACCATTTTGATCTGTTAGCTGTTAAGGTATGCAAATTACGAGTAGATATCTGGATAAAAATGAAAAAAAAAAATAGATGGAGGTGTATGGTTCAAATTAAAGGTATAACATCAAGGGGAGCAATCTTACATCACTAAATGTATTTCATGCCCGACTTTCTTACTAGGATGGACCAGAAAAAGCTAAGTCTGTTTTTTTTTTGTCTCTTTTTTTTTTCTTGTATTGTTGTCGTATATGATCCTTAAAAAAGGTTTCGGTCGAAATATTGAATTGTTGCGTGTTCTTCATTTGCGTGTATTCATCCTGCTTTCTTTTTTCTTGTTTCTGCCCGCTTTCCTCAGCCTTTCTATCTTTTGTTTGTTTGTTTGTAAAACTGAACCATACAGGTTCGTCTACTTTGTTCACTAGAACCAGTTTTACCACAGTCGTCATTTCTCTTTGTTCCAAAAAAAAATATCTCGTGCATCCATGCATCAAAATATTCGTTGTCCCACATTTTTTTTTTCTTTGCAATTATCTTCATCATGTCGATCATTTGCCTTTCCTGTGCTTGACTTCATTTCATCTGCACACTTCCGATTTGTTTTAATTGGTGAACGAATTTATTTATGTTTGAATGTGTCCGTCCTATCTATCTATCTATCTATCTATCTATCTATCTATCTATCTATCTATCTATCTATCTATCTATCTATCTATCTATCTATCTATCTATCTATCTATCTATCTATCTATCTATCTATCTATCTATCTATCTATCTATCTATCTATCTATCTATCTATCTATCTATCTATCTATCTATCTATCTATCTATCTATCTATCTATCTATCTATCTATCTATCTATCTATCTATCTATCTATCTATCTATCTATCTATCTGTTTATCTGTCTATCTGTCTATCTGTCTGTCTGTCTGTCCGTCCGTCCGCCTGTCTGTGTCTGTCTGTCTCTCTTGGATACTATCCTCATGTCTGTCAAGTACCTATGTGGCACTAATCCTCTTGTGGCGCTCTCTGATGAGACCTAGAAGCTCGACGAGAACAGAGACTCACGCCGAAACACTGCGAGCCCTGTGTGACGCCTGACGGCACTGGAAGGATATAAGGTGTAAGACTGCTCTCTGCCTTGCTACAACTAACCTTCCCTGTAGCAGGGAACTTTTACAAATAAACCAAACTCTTTCCTTTGGCATGTTACGTTTAGTAGGAACCTACAAATTTGACAGGAGTTACATGTAACAGTTTACGAATATTTCTAAATGATACGTATAGTAAAATTACTAATCAGTGTATTATTTAAAAGGCGACAGCATGACAGAGCCGATTCTAAATCCACGTTTTGATGCTGTCTCCGCCTACCTACCTGGTTGTAATCATATTCCTCTTCCATCTTAAACTTCTAGCGCGGTTTTCACGTCATTATTATTATTATTATTTATTGTTATTATTATTATTATTATTGGGCCTTTTGGCATGGTCAAAAATATTTTAATTATCCAATTCTTATGTTGGTCATTACATCTATCCTCTATTTCAGTACTTCTTATTCTTCTTCTTCTTCAAGTTCCAAAAGTAACTTGTTAGATCTTGTTAGAAATTATTTTAATGAATGTTAAAGAATATATGATAGAAGAACTGTACTGAAAATGTATTTTTGTTTATGTATAGGCCTGCGTTTGCGCGCGCGCTATTTTGTTAGGTTAATTACTTCTTATCTTATACTGCGAATGTAATAGTTTAATTTTGCACTCTTTTTATGTTTTTTTTCCTCATGTAATTTGCATACTTGTATTAAATCGAGTATGTGGGAAGAATGAAAGATGGAGCGATAAAGGGCAGAATGTGAGACGGACCTGCGTGCCCAATTCTTTACCCTTTAAAAATAAAGATCATTCATCCATTCATTCATTCTTCCTCTATATCCATGAAATACACGAAGTTCTTCTATACATCCGCGTTTCAAGGGGCTCGGTTTTCTTTCTTTCTTTCTTTCTTTTAATTGTCATTGCTTCTGCACTATATAGTGTTATCGTTCATTCTGAAGCAAATTTAACATTAGGAAAAAAAAGGAATAGTAACACTGTAGAATAGCCCGGATGTTAATCAATGACTCGATTCAGGTCCTGCTGTTGTGGCAGGTCTCATGTAGTGAAATGGGTTGGGAACGGGCAGTTCATCTTCCACGATGAGCTCCGACCACAGACCGTAAATTGCAATCTACAGGAAGACTTCCTTCAAAGTTTTGCTACTCTGTTCCCGGTGATCGATCGTACGAGTTTTCATGTTCAGAATATAAACCGTAGAAGATACACTGAGTTTAAAAAGCAAGGTGAAGCCATTTTCATTATATATTCTATATTTTCGTACACTTTCATATTGCCCGTATGTCAAGGCAAATTCTTATATATATACGTATAAAAAAAGTCGGAAGGATTTTTTTATCCTATTTTGACAAATTTCTTTGCTTTTCTTTTTGTGTGTACGCCGGATCGTCAAGTTTTACATCGCAACGCGCTCTCAGTCCGCTGAGATTATTTGTGTTTCAACATCTTTAGCCGTATAGACTGATTAGGATATCCAGCCTATAGTTCCAACGAGTTAGAACAAGAACAACAGTAAAAAAAATGTCCTCTTTCATTCCGGTAGCTACATGTCAAAACTTCTCGACTGGCGTCTATTAGAGCAGATATATTTACCAATAAGTGTACAGTTATAAATGTTACCCGTGGCCAAAGTTACCAAAGATTCTAACCTACATTCCAGAACTAAGACACACAAAGCTATCCAAGATCCCCAGATAGACAAAGTTACCAAAGATTCTAACCTACATTCCAGGACTAAGACACACAAAGCTATCCAAGATCCCCAGATAGACAAAGTTACCCAAGATCCTAACCTACATTCCAGGACTTAGACAGGACAAAGCTATCCAAGACCCCGCCCTACATTTCAAGGCTAGATAAACAAAGCTATCCAAGATATCTAGAGAAATAAAACTATCCAAATTACTGTCCTACATTTCAGAACTAGATAGATAAAGCTATACAAGATCCTGCCCTATATTTCAGGACTGGATAGATACAACTATACAAGATCTTGGTTTACATTTGAGGACTAGACAGACAAATTTAAACAAGATCATGTTCTATAGCATCAGGGGCGTGCTAGCCAACGATATCCAAGATATATGATGCAGTCATCAGGTCTAGCTAGCCAACGATATCCAAGATATATGATGCAGTCATCAGGTCTAGCTAGCCAACGATATCCAAGATATATGATGCATTCATCAGGTCTAGCTAGCCAACGATATCCAAGATATATGATGCAGTCATCAGGTCTAGCTAGCCAACGATATCCAAGATATATGATGCATTCATCAGGTCTAGCTAGCCAACGATATCCAAGATATATGATGCAGTCATCAGGTCTAGCTAGCCAACGATATCCAAGATATATGATGCATTCATCAGGTCTAGCTAGCCAACGATATCCAAGATATATGATGCAGTCATCAGGTCTAGCTAGCCAACGATATCCAAGATATACGATGCAGTCATCAGGTCTAGCTAGCCAAAGCAGTCCAAGATACTGTTTCACGTTTGTCAGAAACATCCAACCCAAGATGCTGTCCCACATTTGTCAGAGAATTTGGCCTAAGATGCTGTCCCACTTTTGTCAGGGACATCAGGCCTAAGATAATGTCCAAAATTTGTCAGGGACATCTTGCAGGTGCTCCAACAAGCTCTTCAATTTTTATAAGGGATATCTAGCCCCAGGGGGCTTCTAGATTTCGACCTACATTTGACAGGTTTACTTATGCATCCACGGCTAACTAGACAAGGCAGATCAAGACCCTGTCCTACGCTGGTCTGAGTTAACTAGACAAAGGTTACTAAGAAACTCCACGACCTGCTTGTATTGTCTTCCTTCATCCTGGCAAGCTGTATATCTAATTCCCCCATCCCCCGCCCCGCCCCCATTATGGTGGAGTTATCTAACTCTTCCCCCGACTACAGTGGAGTTATCTAACTCTTCCCCCGACTATGGTGCAATTATCTAACTCTTCCCCCGACTACAGTGGAGTTATCTAACTCTTCCCCCGACTATGGTGCAATTATCTAACTCTTCCCCCGACTATGGTGCAATTATCTAACTCTTCCCCCGACTATGGTGCAATTATCTAACTATTCTCCTCACTATGATGAAGTTATCAAACTCTCCCCCCCCCTCCACCCCCCACACCACGACTATGGTGGAGGTATCTGGAAGACCGATATAAGAGGTCTCGTATCCCACTCACAAACTGATCTGTTCATTAACAGAAAGAGTCTACGCTCACTTTTCAGTCATTCATTAGTTTGTATTATCTGATGTGCGGGCTGTGTGGACGAGTCCAGTTTGACTTCGTGCGTGTCTACAAAATAACCAAAATGGAATTCGTCGAATCAAGCAAGAGGGAGTTTGTGATTGTTGCTGTCCGGGGCGAAAGTCTGGACTCTTGGCAGTCTCTGGTGTGTCCGCGGTCCAAATGTGGGACACCTGATGGAGCCCCAGCTTTAGAAGCCGCACCATCGATTTCTGGACCCCAGGCTGAGGCCCTGGGATGAGAAAGTCCCAGTGAAAGCTGAAAGTATGGCCGTGCACCCATCACTAAGTTTGCTCTGTAGAGGACTAGCAGCCAGGACGTGTAGGGAGTGGAGTTTTGTAGGTGGTCGATGTTTGTTCCTGCTCAGATGTTCGCCAATGAGGCAGGAGATTTGGGTGATTCGGTCTGGAGAGTCGGAGGACTCGTTGGTGAAGGAGAACGTGTCCAGGTTGTACGTAGTTTTGTGTTGTGGTTGTTTTTGCCTCAGAGGTGTCCAGGGATTTTTATTTTTTTACTCATTTGATTCATTTTCTTTCTCTGTATGTTTTACTGATCGATGATGATGTACATGAATTGATTACTTGTTTTTATGAATGAGATTTATAACGGAGGATCAGTCTCCTGATGCACTGCACGAAGAAATGGTCGCCAAACATGACAGTAATACAATCTTGTGTGAAGAGCGTCAAGGTGGCGCTATTTTCATTATGCTTAAAAACAATTGCCCTTTCTGTAAAAACAACAATCTCCCTTGTGCTGCTACATTCATTTATGTTCATTGTTGGCTCTATGTACAGATCTTCCGGCGTGATATATTTAGATGGGAATGTTTAAGTTGCAGGGCGCAATAATCTCCTTACTGGGATATTGATTACGATGTTTTATGTTATGCGTATGTATGTTGAATATTCCATGTTTCGTTCTGAGACTGCTATATAAGAATTTGCAATAAAGAAAGATGAACAACTGCAGATATGTGAGAACAGGATCATAAAAAGAATCATTGGGTCCATAAAGGATACCAACAGTGGAGAATGGAGAGCTAGAAAGAACGCTGGACTGAACAGCTTATTTAAATATCAGCGAGTTATAAATGTCTTGAAACTGAACAGACTACGCTGGTTGCGCCATGTGTAAAGAATGGAAGAGAACAGACAAACGAAAATGATGTATGCACAAGAGATGAGGGAAACAAGACCAAGGGGTAGACCAAGACAGAGATGGAAAGACAACATAGAAGAGGATATAAAAGAAATTAGTGTCACCAACTGGGGAGAGAAGATTAGGAATAGAGAGGAATGGAGGCAAACTTTGTCTGCAGCAACGAGCTTTTATGGCTCGGAAAGCTGAAGAAGAAGAAGAAGAAGAAGAAGAAGAAGAAGAAGAAGAAGAAGAAGAAGGGCTGCCTGGCGGTAGTGTGTGTTGGTCAGTTTCGAGTCCGTGTTGAAGTTTTATTGTCACGTGCCTGCGGGGGGGGGGGTGTGGAGAGCAGAGTTGTGAGTCCCGGGATTAAGTGTGTTTTGTTTTTGTTTACCGTAGTCCAGATGTTGATAAGTGTTTGTCACTGGTTGTACATAAAAAAAATTGGATGCTAAAAAACGAAGAACGGATTATTTCTTCCTTGTGTTTCAGTTTTTGGGTTGCGCTGTCTTTCTGGGTGAGTGGGGATACAGAGGTGGGTGGAGCTGTGGCTGCGTGTTCTTGAGTTGATTACGGTCCTGGTGAGTTGTCGCGCAACGTAAAACAATCAATTTTAAGATAGTTCTGGAAGGCACTGGCTAATAAAGAGAAAGAAACAGAGAAAACTTAAATATTTTGGACATAATAAAAGTCATGAGAATTTAGAAAAGACAGTGTTGGAAGGGTATACATAATGGAAAGAAAAAAAAGAGAGAGTAAGACCAATGCGAATGGATGTATCAGCAGCAGGGCATCTTGTTTCCAACCGAGAGGGCTACAGGAGAGCAAGGAACATGCAAATGGCTGATTGACTGACTGACTGATTGAGTGACTGTGAAAACATTCATCACTACGCACATTTTGTTCGGTAAATACTGGCGTAACCCCTCTCCCCCTAATGTCTACACCAGTTCATCTTGTTGCATGTTAAACATCTCTCTCTCTCTCTCTGAACCTTAAGTGCCCAGGGCACATGGGGCTTCCGCAAGGGTTTTCCACAAATGCCTGTCCTTCGCCTTTTTTTCTGCTCTTGCCCAGGTGAGCCCTCTATTGCTCAACATCCTTTCTGTTGTTCTTCTCCATTTCTCTTTTGGTATACCCTTACTTCTGTTCCCCTGTGGTGTCCATCTTAGTGCTATTTTTGGTAGTGAGTTATCAGTCATTCGGAGCACATGTCCCAACCATCACCAGCGTCTTTCCTCAATAATTGTTGTCAATGGCTTCATCTGCATTTCTGCCAATAAGATGTTATTTCTTATGGTGTTTGGCCAAAATATCTTTCTAATTCTTCGTAAACATTTAGTCTGGAAGGAATTCAACTTGTTAAACATACAGCTGTTAAAATATATCTGCCCGCCTTTGTCTAAAGGTAAAATCCCCGTTCCCATGCCATTAAGGGGCACTGGAGATACGGTGTTAGGTCCGTATTTCCAAGACCATCGGGCACATAAAGGCATGATGTGGTCAGTATCACGCCTGGCCTCATTTACCTTCCCAGATTTCTCTAGGAGTCATTTTTAGAGGCTGGATGGACCCCAGGGCCTGTTTGGCGTGTACTAGAAGAAAAGAAATCCCACATCTGGAACTGGAAAACGGTAGCACTGGCTTAGTAAAGGTGGCTTTATCTAGCACTAAATATGAAAACAGTTTAAAATCAAGAACTTACCTCTAGATATCCTTAGCAGAGACAAAGTACAAGAAAAACGAATGGCAATTGTGACGGCCGCTTTGAAGGAAGGAACAAATACCCCGATGTTGCAATATTTACGACCAGTTCAAATCTATGCTGAAGTCTAACAAACAGTAAACCCCACGCCCACGCCCACACACCACACACCACACACCACACATTAGATCAGTGCCACTGGCCGAGCTGGTGTGGGTGCTGTATTTGCTCGCTGTCAAGTTTGTAACCCGGCGACATCTGCAGATGTTGCAGTTCTGTATTCGTCATTGACTAATTAGAGTGAATAAACTGATGGGCGTTTAATCTTCGATTTTTTGGGGGTTTTTTTTTTCTTTTCTTTCCTTACAATTCATTCTGTCTTTCCTTGCCTCTTCACTTCTTGTGTCTTTTTCTTAGTATTCTGTAATATTTACTTTTCTATTTCTGTTTGTTTTTATACATTCTCATGCTCTCCGCAAAAAATGCAAACGCAAGTTCGTATAAAGACTACATTTCAGACAATGAGAAACACATTATGCAACACATCCTTATCAATGAATGTTAGAAAACGAGCCCTAAAATGCTGTATTGAACCTATCTTGTTATATGGAAGTGAATCATGGACAATAGGCAAGTCTGCACAAAAATCATTGGAAGCAGCAGAAATGTGGTTTATTAGAAGAATGTTGCAAATCCCCTGGACAGCAAAAATAACTAATGGAGAATGTATGAGAAGAGATCATCATCATCACCATCATCACCAAGTGCCGTGCCGATTGGCGTTGGCTATTTATGCTTCTCCAGAGTATCCGATCCTTCAAGTAGGCCATCAGCTCAGTTGGTGGTTTCCTCTCACACCATCCCGTCAGATTGACCAGTTTCATTTCTCTTGGTCTTCCTCTTGATCTTTTTCCCTCTATTTTTCCTGTTGTAATAATATTTCAATGCCCCCTCTTCTCATTGCATGTAATATGAAAGTACATTGTCTCTTTCTTATCTTTTTAACAAGATTTTTTGTCTCTCCAGCTCTTCTCATACATTCTTCATTAGTTATTTTTGCTGTCCAGGGGATTCGCAACATTTTTCTAATAAACCACATTTCTGCTGCTTCCAATGATTTTTGTGCAGACCTGCCTATTGTCCATGATTCACTTCCATATAACAAGATAGGTTCAATATAGCATTTTAGGACTCGTTTTCTAACATTCATTGATAAGGATGTGTTGGCAAATATGTTTCTCATTCTCTAAAATGCAGTCTTTGCTTGGCCTATTCTGTTTCTAATTTCTTTTCTGCATTTCTCATCTGAAGTTATAAATGCTCCAAGGTATTTGAGAAGAGCTGGAGAGACATAACAAAAACTTGTCAAAAAATAAGAGAGAGACAATGTACTTTCATAGGACATGCAATGGCAAGAGGGGGCATTGAAAATATTATAACAACAGGAAAAATAGAAGGAAGAAGATCAAGAGGAAGACCAAGAGAAATGAAACTGAACAGTCTGACGGGATAGTGTGATTGAAGACCACCAACTGAGCTGATGGCGTGCATGAAGGATCGGGTATTCTGAAAAAGCATATTAACCAACGCCATTCGGTAAGGCACCTTATGAAGATGATGAAATTCGTATAATGGTCAGCCAAGAAAATAGTGTTGATTCACCAGCTGTGGTATTCAGAGCTCCTACAACTTGTGGTATTCAGAGCTCCTACAACTTGTGGTATTCAGAGCTCCTGCAACTTGTGGTATTCAGAGCTCCTGCAACTTGTGGTATTCAGAGCTCCTGCAACTTGTGGTATTCAGAGCTCCTGCAGCTTGTGGTATTCAGAGTTCCTGCAACTTGTGGTATTCAGAGTTCCTGCAACTTGTGGTATTCAGAGCTCCTGCAACTTGTGGTATTAAGAGCTCCTGCAACTTGTGGTATTCAGAGCTCTTACAACTTGTGGTATTCAGAGTTCCTGCAACTTGTGGTATTCAGAGTTCCTGCAACTTGTGGTATTAAGAGCTCCTGCAACTTGTGGTATTCAGAGTTCCTGCAACTTGTGGTATTAAGAGCTCCTGCAACTTGTGGTATTAAGAGCTCCTACAACTTGTGGTATTCAGAGTTCCTGCAACTTGTGGTATTCAGAGCTCCTACAACTTGTGGTATTCAGAGACCGTTTAGAGTTTCTTCCGAAGAGTTCTCCCACTCTATTTTGTCTATATTCTGGCTATAATGTCTCCATTTTCCTTGAGCATTAAACTAAACTCTTTGCAAGTGTTAAATGTTGAATAGGGCTCACATGTTAGTTCGCCAAGTTGTCCTGTTTCGGCGAGCTTTTCAGCCTCATCAAGGGATTTTATGCCTCATAATCTGGCCTCTCTTAACAATAGACGACTAGGCTGAATGGGAATTAAACCTCGTAAGATAAATATTGCCTGATGCTGCTGTGCCACTTATGTAAATCCTGATGATCAGCAAAGATTGATGTTTGGCAGAAAACCACAACAACTGGGATCTGTCTTTTTTTTAAGAAAGGTGACAATATATGAGACGTATGGAACTTAAATGGAAGATTAAAAAGGATAATGTATATAGATTTTAGAAACACTGATATCTGTAGTATTTTCTGACTAAACCCAGATCTATCTCCAGCGTCACTGACAAGTTCTGATTGGTTACTCCGTGTGCCAACATACTGCAATTCTTTATACTAAGGTACTCTGTTGTTCTTGCATGTTTTAGCATTCTATCTATCTCTTACTCTCTTTCTTTCTCTCTCTCTCTTTTCTCTTACTTTCTATCTCTCACTTTCTCTCTGTGTCTTTCTTTCTCTGTTTCTTTTTCTTTGTCTCTTTCTTTCTCGCTTTTCTCTCTCTCTCTCTCTCTCACTTCTTTTGCATCTTTTTCTTTCTCCCTCTTGCCTTCTTTCTCGCTATTTATTTCATTTCTCGCTTTCTCTTTTTCTATCTTTTTTCACTCTCTCTCCCTCTTGCCATCTCTCTCTGTCGTTCTTTGTCTTTTTCTTTCTCGCTGTTTCTCTCCCTCTCTTTCTCTTTTTCCATCTTTTCCTCTTTCTCTCTCCCCTTCTCTCTCTCTCCTTCTTTTTCTCTTTCTTTCTCTCTCTTTTTCTCTTATTTACTTTCTTTCTCTCTTCCCACCCTCCTCTCTCTTTCATTCACTGATCATAGACACAAGAATACCGAATCAGGATAAAACACTATTTTTTAATCTTCTTTTGCTTTATCATCTTCTTCATCATTCCATCACCTTCTCCAATACACCAGGTACCAATACATCTCTGATTTGGCCAACTCTTGAAACAAGCAGTTTCCGCTATAAAAAATCTTACAGTGCCATCTGTAACGAAGAGGTTCTATGCGAGGCTGAGCAAAAGAGAGAAATAATGGCAAAATTCAGAACACGACTGTCCAGATATGTAGGACGTGTCTTAAGAAGAGGCAAACTGGAACACTTAATGATAACAGGAAAATTGGAGGGGAAAAAAGGGACAGAGGAAGACAAAGAAACAAGGTACTTGACGGACTAAAAGAGAGACACAGAGCACAGTTCAAAACACAGCTTATAGAGAGAGCAAAGAACAGGTAGTTGTGGAAATCAGTGACGACCAACGCCTGATTGGCATGGACCAGAGAGAGAGAGAGAGAGAGAGAGAGAGAGTCACCTTTGCCGATCATTACTTCCAAATATCATAATGATTATAAGCTCATTTCTTTTCTTTTTATTCTAGATTCCATTCAACAAATAACAGTGTACATTTCTTTTCAATAAAATCTTTAATGCTTACAAGGCAAACGATCATGATTATAATAATCTAAAGTACTTTTTAATCTCCTGACAACATCGAGATGACTCTCATTTCACCCCAACAATAACTGACCTCATAATTCATTTTACATATAATTGATCTCACACGTAATTATCATATTGCTTTAACCTTTTCATGCCATAAACATCGTACAAACAATGTGTGCACATGAAGGTCTATAAATATGTCTGTGGTATTACTAACAACGGAACATGTTATCTAGACCACAACAGAGACGACTTGCACAAATAGTAGCTTGCCATGCCGTTACCATCAGCATTAAAGGTACAAAATAAAGTCCATAGTACTGACAAAGAAGAGTAATACTAAGGGCGTCTTAACACGTCCATATCGGCAAAAGCTTTAAAAGTAAACTCACCCTGGACTGTCTACGAACAGGCACCCGGCTTGTCAGACCGTAACTGTCTGCCGTGATGATCGACTCGATAGAGCTTTCTAAAGAATCTTGTCTTTGGACACTAGACATTGCTACGTCGTCTAAACTATAATCAGGACGCTCGCAAACATCTGCGGGACTTCTGAAACGTATCAGATAAGAAAACTGACATTTAGGGAGATTAATTCCTGGAATATGCAAGTTTTACTGATACTGATATAACTATATTTACGAGTATTGCAGTATTTATATTCTGGCTGAGTTTTATGTTTAAATGCTTTTACAAGACTTACATCTGACGTCGTATGTAGGAACATTATATTGTTTTGTGTGGGGGTAATAATAATCGGTTGTTTATATGTTGTTTATATTGTTCTGATTGGTATGGTATGGTTGGAAGGGTGATTATACACTACACATTGACATATTACACAAATGAAAAGAAACAATAAAACAACTCTTCTGTAAAATAATCATGGAACTTATATTGTTGTAAAATATAAGTTTACACGGTTAGCAAAATCAACCAATGAATCATCAATTATTATGTTATTAATCAGCTTATATTGTTAACAACATAATCAATAGAATGATTTCCTTAAATATTCAGATTCCTAGATTATCTTGATCGACAGTGAAACTTCTAAAGAAGTACCCTTGTACATAATCATGCAAAATCTCTAATCTTCATCAATGAATGATTGAGTATATAAGGAACTAACTGGCAATAATTGTTGCAACATACATATTCATAAATTTCAGCAATACTTATTTCTGTGCACACATGAGCCATCATCGCACATTACCTAAACCTCTAAATCTTACATAGACAAATATGTTACACTAGAATTTTAATCATTCATGTACCCTTCAGTTATCCTAATCATACATAAGTTGGTCGGGATGTGGGTCGGAAGAGTCGAGAGCACAGCCTTGCTCGCGTCCACATGACAGAAATATAAACCCTAATATTAACCTAACACTTACATGTTTATCCACAGACGAACTACAATCTCATACGCTCTCGAACGACAACATGACCTCCCCCGATCCGCTCAGCATACAAATCCCGACCGATTAAAATTCTCTCATGTTATCTTTACATACTGGGTCTCCGAACTGGACTCTCTCTGAATTGCGCACTCTTAGGAGCTGCCCAGCTGCTGACTATTAGGGTTGCTAACCAACCCAGGTAACTATTTGCTTTATCTATTCCCTACACCACTACACGTACATCCTACCCGTGCCGTTAAACGTCAAATAGAGCTCACATTGTAGTTTGTCAAGTTTTCCTGTTTTCGGCGTGCTTTTCAACCTCATCAAGGGATTTTATACCTACTAATTTGGACTCTCTTAATAATGTCATCTTTAGAGTTTCACGTGGTCGGCCTAATTTCTTCGGACTGTTGTGTCCCAATTGTTTCGAGATTCTCTGATTGTTTCTTCTCATCACGTGACCGATATATGTCCATCTCCTTTTTATGATCATCCAAGAGGCAGGTGTGTTCGCTCATCTGCCTTACCTCTGCGGTGCTCTTGAATTCGTTCCACTTTATACAGAGTATTTTTCTTAGGCATTTGTTTTCAAAAGTCTCATTTCTTGTCCATTTCTTTAGTTGTTTCCCAGTTTTCGCATGAATATTTCTGTTCAAATACAACGGCTGCCAGATAGCTCTCTGTGTTGATTTACAATTTAATGGAACTTAGTAGGTATTAGATTCTTATTTATATATAGTTAAAAATGAAAATAATAATATAATAAATTGATTAGATAAAATGATGTAGCAATACTGTGACTGGATAAAATAATATTATAATAATTTGACTAGATAAGATAACAGTAATTAAACTGGACAAAATAATATAACAATAATCAAACAAAGGCTTAATCTGCATTTATGCACATATCTCCTTGTAGCTACATGTTAATAAATATACGAATAACTTTTCCGTCGTGGATTAATGAACATAAATCTAGATTATCCGTCGTGAATTAATTAACACACGTCCATCTTTTCCGCCGTGGATTAATGAACATAACGTCTAACGTGTCTGTCGTGATCCATAATGAATATCGCTGCTAGAAATACTGTACAACTTACTCTGAATCAGGACGTTAATCTGTGACAGAGTCATAGGAATAAGCAATCTCGCAAATTCAGATCGCGTGCCAGAAGTTGTACTGTAGATGCTAGCGAGATCTCAGATAAAAGGGATGGCGACTGCAGTAAAACTGGTTAAAATAATAAGGGTAAATAGAGGTGTATGGTACAGTTTTAAAAGCTGCTTTATAACACTGCAACCATACACCGCTATTTCCCTTTATTACTGGTGAGATATCGAGCTAAACCATTCAGTTTTCAATGTTTTTTTTTAACGTGAATGTTCTAGTTGTCTCGTTGACTGCTAGCTCCACCACAGAAGAAAGGTTTACCATGGGTTTCATGTTTGTTTGTGGTATAAGTCAATGAACTTGACTGCTAGCTCCACAGAAGAAAGGTTTACCATGGGTTTCATGTTTGTTTGTGGTATAAGTCAATGAACTTGACTGCTAGCTCCACAGAAGAAAGGTTTACCACGGGTTTCATGTTTGTTTGTGGTATAAGTAAATAAAAAAATTTGAATGGATTGCGAAACTCAACAGTTCAAGGCAAGTTTTTGAGGGGAGAGAGAGAGAGAGGAGAGACAAGAGAAACAGAGTGAGGAAGAGAGATAGAGAGAGAGGAGAAGAAGACAGAAAGACACACAGAGAGACACATAGGAGGGAGACAGACACGACACAAAGAAATAGAAGAGAGAAACAAGAATAATACACATAGAGTAAGGAAGAAAGATAGAGAGGAGAAAGAGACGGAAAGACACAGAGAGAGAGAAAGACACATAGGAAACAGACAGAAAGACACAGAGATACAGAGAGAGACACATAGGAGACAGAGAGACACAGAGAGAGATAGAAACAAAAGAGAGCATGAGGGAGAGAGGCAGAGAGTGAGAAGAGGGAGAGACACATAAGAGAGAAACAGTGAGAGACACATAAGAGAGAAACAGTGAGAGACTCATAAGAGAGAAACAGTGAGAGACACATAAGAGAGAAACAGTGAGAGACACATAAGAGAAAAACAGTGAGAGACACATAAGAGAGAAACAGTGAGAGACACATAAGAGAGAAACAGTGAGAGACACATAAGAGAGAAACAACGAGAGACACATAAGAGAGAAACAGTGAGAGACACATAAGAGAGAAACAGAGAGACACACATAAGAGAGAAACAGACAAAGGGAGACACATACAGGCAGAGAGAGAAGACAAAGACAGAGACAAGAGAGACATAGAGAGAGAGAGAGAGGGTAAGGTAGAGAGTGGCTAATGGAGACATGTTTTATTCTATCCTTACTCTAGATTGCATCCAACAGTTTCCACACTCCCAAACATTTGTTCTCTTTACCAAGAGACCACATAAGTTTTATTAAATGAGGTGTATTTCCCATTCAAACCTCCAGATCGAAGCAGAAGAGACACCTGTCATCCATCTACATCGAATTATCTGCGATACACGTTTAGTTTTAACAAATAAATTCGTACCTTTGTTCGCCGCTGTCAGAATCCATCCTGTAATACATGGAAGAGTCAAAGCCTTCGGGATCTGCTATCTGGGCAAGGGCATCCTCCAGCTCCTGCGAAGATTGTATAAGGATTGGTCTCGACAAGAACGGGATAAATCATAAAACACAGAGGATCTTCCAAAGTTATGGAGCTAAGTGGCGTGCATTTACGGTCCTTAGATGAGATCTGTCTGAACTTAGTGAGAACAAGGCATCCATGGATGAGGGGAAACTGAGAACTAAAGGTGGGGAGAATCTGAGAATTAAAGGGAGGAGAAACTGGGAACAGAAGGTGAAGAGAAACGAGGAACTAAAGGTGAAGAGAAACTAGGAACTAAAGGTGAGGAGAAAATGGGAACTAAAGGTGAGGAGAAACTGGGAACTAGAGGTGAGGAGAAACTAGGAACTAAAGGTGAGGAGAAACTGGGAACTAAAGGTGAGGAGAAACTGGGAACTAAATGTGAGGAGAAACTAGGAACTGAAGTGAAACAGATGAAAATGTACAATCCATCCATCCAACCATCCAACCATCCATCCATCCATCCATCCATCCATCCATCCATCCATCCATCCATCCTCTCACACTTGTCTACTACATGTGATACTTACACTTTTCCCTTTCTTCTTCAAGGCTTTCCTCCGCCTTAGTTTCCTCTCTAGTTCGCTGTTTGTGTGCTTGCTTCTGAAATATACGCCACATCCAAAGAGTTTTAGATCTTTATACTTCAAAGGAAAAAAAAAGATCATTAGATCTAAGAGAAAAGGTTTAGTGGATCTCAAGAGTTGAAGACCATTAAGTCCAAAGCGTACAAGATCACAAGACTCAATAAGCAAAAGATCTTTGTGTCATTAGACCCAAATAGTAAAAGATCACTGGACACAAATAATAAAATATCATTAGAACCCAAAGAGTAAAATATCATTACATCACAAGATATTAACCATTAGGTCATAAGAAAAGCCATCATTTAATTCTAAAGTTATAACATTTTTCACGCGATCTAAGCACATTATTTTCGTCATGATTTAAATACTGAGGCACAATGCGATCATGATGATAAATCAGTCAGTCATTTGTATGTCCCTTGCGGAACTTTGCCTTCCTAACAGCTCTCCTGTAGGCGTCTCGCTTGTAAGCAAGATGCCCTGCTGCTGATGCATCTGCTGTTGGTTTAGTTCTCCCCAAATGCTACATTTTGTTCTGTTTTGGAATCATTAAAATGTAGAGCTTGCCTGCTGATGCGTCCATTCGCTTGATCATCAACGATGTCTTGCAGCCATCTTCGCCTTGGTCTTCCTCTATTTCTTTTTCCCAGTATGTACCCTTCCAAGATTGTCTTCTCTAAATTAAAGATGATAAATAGACTTCAGTTTTCCCTGCTCAGTAACATTGCTAGACTTGGAATGCGTGAAAAGAACTTTGAACTCAAGAAGACAGAAGAAGACAAAACCGTTCCCCAAAAAGCCTGACCCATGACATACATGTAAAGAGAGGCCTCCACAATGAGACAGAAAAGATCACAATGGTAGGCTAATGCTGTCTGCACAAAGGATAAGCCTATGACAGGTAGGTAAATCACCGTTCGTTTACTGTTGTTATTTTTCATCCAAGTCATGTTGAATAATCTTTCTGTTATTTTTCATCCACTACCTGCGCCCCTTTCAAACCCCTCTTCCCCCCACCGCCCCCAAATCAACTCCAACCGATATAAACACAAAATACAAATATAAACTGATTATAAATGGCCTGCTCACAGTATTGTCTCTTCTACATGGTACGCAACTCCAGATACACATATGTACATTATTATTCCCCCGGTTATGGTCCTTACCGTTGCAACTCACTATATTTACACAGTACATAACATGAGAGGTCTCATAACTTGTTTTCAATTCTTCGCGTCAAAGCAACCTTCTTACACAAGTGCCTCTTTATAAATGGTAACACAAACATTCGCAGTCAAAATTTATAAAGATCAATCTGCTTCAGTATCATCTTCCAATCTATGCGAGTAATAATTCTGTTACGTTTTTTGTACTGAAGGCATTAATGTTTTTATCACGTCTGTTATTGTAATCCTCTCTCTCTCTCTCTCTCTCTCCCTCTCTCTCTCTCTCTCTCTCTCTCTCTCTCTCTCACACACACATGGAAAACGAAAAACATATAATAACTTCATATATACAGATGGAAAACATATAAAAACTATGCACCACAAAGGAATATGTTCAAAAATTTTCGTCACAAAGATCGCATAAAATACTTTGTAACCGAAAAACAAAAACACATAGAAGTTTATATATACATAAAAGGAAACACACACACAAAAATAAAACTGTACATAAAATGAAGAAATGCTAATACATCACAAAGGGACCGAACGATGGACACAAACACACACATAAAGACATGCACAAACACACACATATTCTTCTTCTTCTTCTTCAGCTTTCCTAGCCATTAAGGCTCGTTGCTGCAAGTAAAGTTCACCTCCATTCCTCTCTATTCTCTTCTCTCTGGTTGGTGACACCAGTTTTCTGTATATCTTCTTCTAAATTATCTCTCTATTTCTGTATTGGTCTATCCCTTTGTCTTGTTTCATTCATCCCTTTTACATACATCATTTCCGTTTGTCTGTTCTCTTTCATTCTTTCTGCATGGCCCAAGCAGCGTAATCTGTTCAGTCAGTTTCAAGACATTTACAATTCTTACATCTTACATCTTTCCCCTACCATTAAACGTCACATAGGGCTCACGTGATAGTTCGCCAACTTTTCCTGTTTTCAGAGAGCTTTACAGCCTCATCAAGGGATTTTATGCCTACTAATTTGGGCTCTCTTAACAATGTCTCATTTACAATTCTTTGGGATTTAAATAATGTGCTAATTTAAGTGTTCTTGCTAGCTCTCCATTCTCCACTGTTGGTATCTTTTATGGGTCCAAAGATTCTTCTAAGGATCTTGTTCTCAAAGACTTGTAATTCAACAATTACAACCGTGATTCATCTTTCTTTGTTGTACTCCACGTTTCTGATCCACACATGAAACTTATTATAGTTTATACTTGTAGGTTGTTATTTTGGTGTTTTGGAATCGGATTTTGGATTTTAACAAGTGTGGCAAGGCGAAGTATATTTTACTCGCTACCTGTAATCTGCTTATAATTTTCTCGCTTACTATGTTGTAACTGTTGTGCCTAGATATTTGTATGTTTCTGCTTTCCTAATAATCATTTCTCCAACATTTATATAATCTGGAAAATTTGGCCTCTGGTCTCTTGATATCTTCATATACTCCGTCTTATCTTGGTTAATGGTCAAGCCCACTTTTAGTGCCACATATCTCTCAGGTGTATGCAGGTATTGATGAGTTCTTATATAGTTTCCCCCACCAGGTCGATGTCATCAGCGTATCCTAGTATTTTAGCTTGTTCTTCTGTACTGCTTTCTTCTTTCACTTTTCCGATTATCTTCTGAATAGTAATGAATACAGACCATAAATGGAATGTATAAATGTATGCACGACAAAGGGACACAACTATAAACTTTATACACATTAACTGAACAGTAACTTGAGACTGCGTCTCAGAGAGCCCCTGTTACTAAAAATAAACAACCATAAAAAGGTAAATCATCTCTCTTTCTGCCATAAACCAGAAGTTCCCAGTTTTTTAGAATACAATTCTCCAAATGAGTTGTCCAATATGTCCTATGTCGTCGTCGTCATCGTCATCGTCATTATCATAATCATCGTCAGTCATCATCACCATCAGTTTTTTTATACTAATATGTCAAAATATCACATCCAAGTTTAACTTCATGTACAAGAGATATAAGACATCATACTTTCATGTGCCGAAGGTCATGGAAAATACGGGCCTATCACCGTATTCCCTAATATGCCTTAATGGCATGGAAACGGGAATTATACCTTTACCTTTACAAGAGATATAAGAACATTGTAACCTTACAAGCGTTCGAAATGAAAAGTGTTCTGAGATCAAGTTCCATATCTACAGCATTTGGCTCTCATATCTTCATCATTTGGCTCTCATACCCCCATTCTTTTGTTCTCATAACACCATCATTTGGCTCTCATACCCTCATCTTTTTGTTCTCATAACTCCTCCCATCATTTGACTCTCATACCCCATCTTTTTGTTCTCATAACTTTCTTCATTTGGCTCTCACACCCCCACCTTTTTGTTCTCATAACTCAATCAGTTGGCTCTCACACCCCCGCCTTTTTGTTCTCATAATTCCATCATTTGGCTCTCGTGCCCCCATCATCTGGCTCTCATGCCTTCATCATTTGGTTCTCATACCCCCAACTTTTTTGTTCTGATAACTCATTCATTTGACTCTCTTATCCCCATCATTTGGTTCTCTATACCCTCATTATCTGGCCCACATATCCCCATCATTAGACTTTAGACCCCTGTCTTTTTGGCTCTCATACGCCCATCATCTCACTTTCATACCTCCATCATTTGCTTCCCATGCCTCTGAAGGGATACATGAATACCTCCAGTTTGAAAACCCCTGTAATAAACATGTCTTGATCGTCTTTACAGTAATTCTATCCTACGCTTTTGGTCTTGTTTGTTGCTTCATACGAGTATAAAGTGGACTGTTCCAGTCAGTGCATGTTCTTTACCTGTTACAGGTTTATAAGTAACACTCAACTTGGAATATCGCTGCCAGTAGTAAAATATGAAGTCGTAAATGTTGTAGTCGTGGACAAAATGATGCGTTCCTCCATGAGACCATACTGCAAACTCCAAACGGCCAACAAACACAACTGCGGCCAATCAGCTACTAACAAACTTGACATCAAACAACTACAGACAACATCTGAGCGCCAAAACCACTACAACAAGAGCGGGTATGAACTAAAAGTAGGTCAGCTTGTGTCCCGCTATGAAACGAGGTTCTAAACTTTTTACATTTATAACCCCCTCCCCTACATTGGATTGTCCAGTGTGTCCTAATGTGCCCTTCATCATCATCATCATCATCATCATCATCATTCAAAAGCTAATTGTGACTGGAGCTGGAAGTGGATTGGACTGCAAATGTACCATTTGTGTAGAAGTCAGAATCGGAATCTGACAGCAGAAATATAGAGAAGCTTGGCCGTGGGGTCTGACCTACAGGCTTGAAATCCCCTGACCAAAATGATGGTTGAAACTGCAGATCAAAATGATCAGTGGAATCCCAGACCAAAATTATCACTGAAATCCCTGACCAAAATGATGGACTGAAATCCCTGACGAAAATGATGATTGAAACTCCAGATCAAAATGATCATTGGAATCCCTGACCAAATTGATGATTGAAATCACCGACCAAAATGATCATTGAAATCCCTGACAAAAAATGATCATTGAAATCCCTGAACAAAAAATGATAATTGAAATCCCTGACAAAAAATGATCATTGAAATCCCTGACAAAAATGATCATTGAAAAACCCTGACAAAAATGATGATTGAAATCCATGACAAAAACGATGACTGAAAACCCTGACAAAAATAAGCACTGAAATCCCTGACAAAAATGATGATTGAAATCCATGACAAAAATGATGATTGAAATCCATGACAAAAATGATGATTGAAATCCATGACAACACCGATGATTGAAATCCATGACAACACCGATGATTGAAATCCATGACAAAAACGATGATTGAAATCCATGACAAAAATGATGATTGAAATCCATGACAAAAATAAGCTCTGAAATCCCTGACAAAAATGATCACTGAAAAACCCTGACAAAAATGATCACTGAAAAACCCTGACAAAAATGATAACTGAAAAACCCTGACAAAAATGATCACTGAAAAACCCTGACAAAAATGATCACTGAAAAACCCCGAGGAAAGTAACCACTGACAAACTATGCACTAACCGAATCTGCGAATTGTTCTTGAGAAACAAGCCGTCCACCCTGTCCTCCTCGCCAGGCTGTTGTGCATCACTGTCGCTGTCATCATCAACGTCAAAGCTTGGAGACGGTGGCCGGTTGCTAGCCTGTTCTCCTGGGAAATTTGTTTACAATTTAATGAAAATATTGACAGTAAATTATGTGAGTTAATTTATTTTATAATCAGAAAACGATAATAACGCAAACGAGGGAGTAAACACTTGTTTCAGGTAAATAAAAAAAACACACACACACAAACACACAAATGCCCTCCCAAAAGTAGTCTGAAGAAATATATAGTCAAGTCTTAGAAAGATATAGTTAAGTTTTAGAAAGATATAGTCAAGTCTTGGAAAAATATAGTCAAGTTTTAGAAAGATATAGTCAAGTCTTAGAAAAACATAGTCAAGTTTTAGAAAGATATAGTCAAGTCTTAGAAAGATATAGTCAAGTTTTAGAAATATATAGTCAAGTCTTATAAAGATACAATCAAGTCTTAGAAAGATATAGTCAAGTCTTAGAAAAATATAGTCAAGTTTTAGAAATATATAGTAAAGTCTTAAAAAGATACAATCAAGTTTTAAAAAGATATAGTCAAGTCTTAGAAAGATATAGTCAAGTCTTAGAAAGATATAGTCAAGTCTTAGAAAGACCTGTACTGACATAGTAAAGAATACACATGTTTTCCTATTCTCCTTGGCTCCTTGTTTGAACGCTGGCTGTATCTTGTGCCGAGATGCGAATTTCCTCAATTCCACAGACAGGATTCTCCTTAAAGTGCTAAACAAGTACTCGGTTTCATCTTGTGTGATCTGTAGTGAATCTGAAGATTATAGCCCCCACCTTTACTTTGAGCCTGGTTAAAGATCTCTTGTGCCTTGGCATGGGTCGTATTTCTCACACCAGCAACACTCAAATGTGTTGTTTACCTGAATAATTTAAAACTATGAAAACGCAAGGGAGAGGCGGGAAAACAGTAGAAGATGCTAGAAAACAGAGGCATGTGGTTGCAATGATTTTGTTTATGTTTCTTTGTTTTGCTGAGGGAAGCGGAATTTAGAGGATTTTGAGGATTTTCATAGTGGTTAGGTGCCAGGTTATCTCATGTATTGTGTTTGGCTGAGTGAGAGAGAGAGAGAGCGAGAGAGAGAGAGAAAAGGAGACAGAGAGAGAGAGAAAAAAGGAAAGAGATGGAGAGAGAAGCAGAGAAAGAAGGGCAGAGAAAGAGAGAGTCAGAGAAGAGAATAAATAAAAAGAAAAAAAAAGAGAAAGAGAGAGAATGAGAGAGACTATGAGAGAGAGAGAGAGGGGGGAGACAGAGAGGCACAGAGAAAGATAGACTAAAAGAAAGACAGAAAGGGACAGAGAGAGTCAGAGAAAGACACAGAGAGAGAGAGACAGAGAAAGAAAGAAAGAAGCAAAGAAAGAAACAAAGAAATGAAAAAAAAACAGAGAGAGAAAGAAAGAGAGAGAACGAGAGAGAGAAAGAGAGAGAAACAGAGAGTTAGAGAGACAAACACATTGAAATAGAGAGACAGAGAGAGAGAATTACAAAAATGTGTGCACCAGAAGAACCTACCCTTTATGTGTGCACCAAAAGAACCTACCCTTTATGTGTGCACCAGAAGAACCTAGCCTTTATGTGTACACCAGAAGAACCTAGCCTTTATGTGTGCATCAGAAGAACCTAGCCTTTATGTGTGCATCAGAAGAACCTAGCCTTTATGTGTGCACCAGAAGAACCTAGCCTTTATGTGTGCACCAGAAGAACCTATCCTTTATGTATGCTCTGATTTCCACAGCCATCTATCCTTTGCTCTTTCTATAAGCTGTGTTTTGGACTGTGCTCTCTGCCACTCTTTTAGTCCGTCAAGTACCTTGTTTCTTTGTCTTCCTCTGTCCATTTTTCCATTCAGTTTTCCTGTTATCATTAAGTGTTCCAGTCTGCCTCTTCTTAAGACACGTCCTACAAATCTGGACTGTTGTGTTCTGAATTTTGCCATTATTTCCCTCTTTTTTGCCCAGCCTCGCTTAGAACCTCTTCATTTGCTCTCTTGGCTGTCCGTGGTGTTCACATCATTCTTCTTAGAAACCACATCTTCGCTGCTTCCAGTAGATTTTGAGTGCTCTTTGTTATCGTTCACGCTTCACATCCATATAATAATATGGGTTCGACGTAACCTGAATAACCCTCTTTCTGGTGCTCACTGACAGAGCTTTGTTGTACAATATGTTCTTCTTTTTCATAAATGCTGACTTGGCCTGGGCTATTCTGCTCCTTATTTCGGTTTTCATCTTCCGACTTGTGTTATTATTGTTCCTAAATACATGAACTTGTCCACTTTCTTTAATTTGCGACTTTTACTTTGATGCATCATTTTGCTGATGTTTCTTTCTTGGATATGACCATGGCTTCTGTCTTCTTATTATTTAAACTAAGTCCTTTCTCCTCACTTTTTTCTACGAATTTGTCTGACAAGGCTTGTTGCTCTTCTTGAATTTGGGCTATCAGTACCGTGTAGTCTCCATATCACATCACAATATACCCATTTAACAACTCCACATCTTATTTTCAGTTATTTTCTAAGCGTCTTCTGGGTCCATTTGTTTGACTTTCATGGTCAGTGATTTCAGTTTAAATACAAGCCATCGATTTCAGCCTAAATCCGTTTGATTAACTATTTTTGTTGACTTTCCCTTCACATTTATTCCGTTTATAGACGACAAACACAAAGCTGTCTAAACGGTGCAATGCTGACAGGTCATGTCTTCTACAATTCTCTACCCCGGATGTTAATTATGAGCTGGACCGGTGGTCCTCTCCATGCCACTTCGTCTACCATCTTCTATCTTTGCCTGCCTCAGTCTCTTTTGCCCTACATCATCCCTGCTTTTATCAAATATTCCAGTCCATCCGCTCCCACGAAGTGTCCTGTGAATCTGGATTGTCTCCTCCCGAATTTTGTTGCTGCTGTGTCTCTCATCTTCTGCCTCTTTCAGGACCTCTTCACTTGATCTCTTCGTTGTCCATGGCATCGTTGGCATTCTTCTAAGAAATCGCAAATTTCTATGGCCACCAGGTGGCTCTGGACGTCCAGGTGACTGTCCGTGCTTCACACCCATAAAACAGGATTGGTTCAGCATGACACTGGGGAGCCCTTTCCCTCGCTTTCAGTGTTAGTCACTGATTACATATTCTTCAACCTTTGAAACATTATTTCAGCCCGTGTGATTCTGTTCTTTATCTCCATTTCACATCTTCCCTCTCAAGTTATTAATGTCGCTAGGTTTTTTTTATCTTTTCTGCCTGCTACAATGGTGTGTTGTTGACTGTTATTTAACAATTCGGATCCACTTTCATCTTAGACATGCCGATGACTTTCGTTCTCTAAAACTATATTCTTGTACTTTGTCCATCACATGCTGATAGGAAAACACCTTTCCTTTGAATCAAATAGGTCTTATTAATTCGTATGGTAAAACTGCATTGTGACACACATATTTCTCACCACACCACGCATATAACATATATGAAGAACAATTAACTCAGGCAGGATATCCCATTGCAGGAAGTAAATTATCGCCCCTTTATTTGTACAAATTCTTTTATTAATAGTAATATTCCTAATTTCTTACTTTTGTGTCTGCTGTCCAAGACCAGATGTCCACTGTAGTCTGGATTCTTGTGAATCTCCTGTTCACATTGTCTGCAGAGCATCAAGGGTAGTCCACCATTGTCTTCTGTGCAAAGCGGGTGATAGCATACCTGATAGGAAGAAGCAAAGAAGTGAAGTTACAGCTCTGACTCGCCTTTACATTGAAATCACTGACTCGTCTTTAGACTAAATGAAATCAATGACTCCTCGTTAAAATGAAATCAATGACTTGTTTTTAGACCGAAACATAGACTGAAATCACTGACTCGTCTTTAGGCTGAAATCGATGGCTCGTATTTAGACAGAAATTAATTATTAATCTTTGTACTGAAATCACTGACTCGTCTCTAGACTGAAATCACTGACTAGTCTCTAGACTGAAATCACTGACTAGTCTCTAGACTGAAAGCAATGGCTTCTCTTTGGACTGAAAAATCAGGAGTCGCACGTTTTGTGGTAGGAAGAAACAAGGCAGGAAACAACAAATAAAAGGCATAATCTCATTTATTTTCTTCCAGACAGACGGAATAGTTATGTCTTAGTTGTAAAAACATTGTAAAAGTGAGGATCGAGGCAGAAACTTGAGATCAGTCCAGGTAAATAAATACGGAAAGGAAGAACTGAGATTAGTCCAGGGAAATGAATACGGAAAGGAAGAATTGAGATCAGTCTAGGGAAATGAATGACGAAAGGAAGATTTGAGATCAGTCTAGGGAAATGAATGACGAAAGGAAGACTTGATATCGATTACTAGCAAATGAACATCAATTCAGCCCCCCCCCCCCTCCTAAAAATTGACAAGAAGGAGATTGCAAGAGCGACCTTGAATAGGCTGCGTACAATGGACGATATTTGGCTGAATGACAACAATCACGTCATGAGGATTATCGAATTGGGGGTGGGGGAGGGGGAAATGGATGCTTTTTTTTATGAACGAAGTGGTTTAGCGCGTGGTACCCACAACCAGTGTGTGGCTGGCTCCATCAGCGGGCGCACACGTCAGTGGGTGTTGGAACAGAAGGCGGAGCACATATGGGAATGCTCGGAGATGGGGGGATGTCAGTCTCTGATTACAGATCACAGATCCTAGAAAGTGAAACTTGCAATAGAAAACTGAGACCGGCCCACAGAACTGGATGTTTCAAAGGAAGACGTGAGACCAGCCCAGAGAACTGGACGCTGAAAAAACGACTTGAGACCAACCCAGAGAACTGAACGCTGAATGGAAGACTTGAGATCGGCTGCAAGAAAGGAAAGTGCAACTTGTAGAAGAAACCTGAGATCGGCTGCAAGAAAGGAAAGTGCGACTTGTAGAAGAAACTTGAGATCGGCTGCAAGAAAGGAAAGTGCGACTTGCAGAAGAAACTTGAGATCAGCCTTCAGGACTGGTTCCCGAAAGGAAGACTTTGAGAGAGGCAGAGAGAAAGTGAGGCTTGCTTACTGCAGGACCTTGAGAGAGGCAGAGAGAAAGTGAGGCTTGCTTACTGCAGGACCTTGAGAGAGGCAGAGAGAAAGTGAGGCTTGCTTACTGCAGGACCTTGAGAGAGGCAGAGAGAAAGTGAGGCTTGCTTACTGCAGGACCTTGAGAGAGGCAGAGAGAAAGTGAGGCTTGCTTACTGCAGGACCTTGAGAGAGGCAGAGAGAAAGTGAGGCTTGCTTACTGCAGGACCTTCAGACCCGTAAGAAGACGACTTCGGCAATGAGAACTTGAAAAATGTTTAACGAAGAAGAAGACAAAACGTATAAGGACTCATGAGGCGAGACTGTAACACCAACACACAGCACTTAGACAATGAAACAGGAAGAAAATGTGTAAGCCAGTGACTGAGACCAGAACACACTAAACCAAAGCTGACCTACAGCCAGACTACCAAAAGGTAAAGTATTATAAACAGGTATATGCCGAAGTAAGAAATTGTTTATTCTATTTCGTCAACACATCCGCCGACAATCTACAACCTCAGTTGTTTTTTTTTAACATACCCGTCAAAGTTAACACAGAGTTTATAAAAAAGTAGACTAATAGGATATGCAGGAAACTCTCTACCGTAGAGAGCGGAACAACAACACAACTCCTTCAGATCATCAGAGGAAGTACCCCCCCCCCCTCAGACAAGTGTTTCGGCCCTTTAAACTCCTGACACTCTAAGGGGGGTGGGCCCCTCTGGGTCATGACTCCCAGAGGTCTTGTGAGTTGTTGCTTTTTTTCACAAGACCTCTGGGAGATAACCAAAAAAAACCATTATTCTGCTAACTATTATTTGAAAAGATTCTGCATTTAGCTTCCTACTTACAACGATATTTCCCACGATAAAACGAGGATGTTTACAAAAATAAATTCACACGCATGGTTTCATGACTCGATGGTTCTCTCTGAACACGCCAATGATTCTATTATGCAGCTCAGATAGCTCAGATATCCTGCCGGTCTCGCAACGTGATATCGTAAGATGGGCAAAGATCTAAATCATCTGTAAGCGGTGTGGCTCTGAAAAGTTACTGCTCGTAAAGTCTTCAGAAAGCTAAATTATTCTGTATTTCTCTGTTTCTGCCATTTTTATCGTACCAAGTACCAGCAGTGGCGGGGGGGGGGGGGGTTTAGTACCACCGGTACCAAGAGGCCCGGGGTCCACCCAGCCTCTAAAAATGGGTAGCAGAGAAGTCTGGGACAGGTAAATACGGCCAAGCGTGATACTGACTATATCACACTTTCATGCGCCGAAGGTCTTGGAAATACGGGCCTAACACCGTACTGCCCAATATGTCTTAATGGCATGGAAATGGGGATGTTACCCTTACCTTTACAGGTGGCCGGGCCGGGTGTGTTACTCTTTTTAAATCCTGGGCGAAACAGAGCTCGGATGCGGGCATTTACCTCTTCACTGATATTCTCTACAGCACAACCAAACTGTGGGTTTTCTTTCTCGTTATCGCTTCTGTTTTCTTACAAACAGTTTTAGTATCCTCCTACTTCTGCCTGCTGCTGCAGATGCTGGTATATCAATTCCCCCCCCCCCCAAAAAAAAACCCACCCAAGATGGTGTTCATAAAATCGTTCACTCGTTTTGAACCTTAAAAGCTCACATGTAACTAGTAGTACCATTTTCCACTTTAAATAGTGAGTGATTAGTGTTTTATGAGACAACATAAAAATATGTCACTTCACAACTAACTATATAAAACAATACTTAATTTTACATGAATTACAGGCATTATGCGTTCCGTGATAAACAAATGAGAAATAGCTGCAGTGCAATACAAAATTAAAATTGAGAAAAAAAAATTAATCTACAAGACAAATTTACGGATAATATTTTATAACAGATTGAAATAGCAAAATACAAAATAAAAGTAAGAAACGAGACCAGAATAAGAAAAAAAAAGACCAGACAACTAATTAGCTAGTCCGCTAATGTTACTGAACTAACTTGTTAAAAATACCGACGCATTTTGTAAAAAGGTTTAAATACAGATACTACCTTCACCACCGAAGCAATATTTGAACAACGAAGTCCGACAACACCAGCCAAAACAGGATCGATAACTACGGCAAGAAGAACATGTCATGTCCTCTTTCACGGTCAGAAATAAATAAGAAAAGAGCAGATGGCTAAACAATTGGCAGCAGGACAAAGCGTTCGCCGTACATTAGTTCTTACAACGACGTTAATTCCCGAGATATTTTCTTTCAGTGACGCCAAAAACGTAACCATTATATCATGAATTCCAAGACATCACTATAATTGTTTCGTAAAATCTGAAATGTTAAGTGCTCTGAAAACTCCGAGATTTTAAAAGCTGCAGCTCCTTGTATATATTTACTATAAGCAAACCACTTTAAGGAACGTGCTTAAGTTCCCAGAAGTGCAGTTTTCCAGTCGTTCGAATGTTATAACGTCTGAAACACCAGGAAATGTACCTAGAATAGGATCGGGGTGGCGAGAAATGTCCAGGACAAGAAGGAAATGACCTGGAGTTGTGAAACTTGCATGTTATTCCACATAAATATCTCTGGAAGTTCAAAACACTTGTCTCACTGTTTCTTAAGTTTCTGCAAATTTTTCCTAAAAAAAACAGTTTGATATCTGGACACTGAAATACTATTCTGCTGCTAGTATCTTTTATCAGAAACGCTGGGAAATTTCCATCCATTTAAAATACATTTTTAAAGGCTGGGAAACAGCAAAAAGATGGAGCAAGATCTGATGAGTAGAATGGATGACCTATCCACTCAAACCCCCAAATTCGTGTAAGACATTGCTGTGCGGAAGACAAGTCTGTCTTTGGAGGACTCCATAGCAGAACATCGTGACAGGAAATACAAAAGTTCGGTCTATTACTTTTCCGTCATATTCGTTCTACTACACATCTTCAACAACAACAACAACAACAACAACAACAACAACAACAACAACAACACATATGCACAATACAACAAGAATAACATACTTTTTCATCATATGTTTTCGTGCCAAGTCATGCGGGGGTAAGAGGTCATGAATGAGCAGACAGACTTGTTAGCATGGCTACAGTAGAGGGTGGACAGACTTGCTAGCATGGCTACAGTAGAGGGTGGACAGACTTGCTAGTATGGCTACAGTAGAGGGTGGACAGACTTGCTAGCATGGCTACAGTAGAGGGTGGACAGACTTGCTAGCATGGCTACAGTAGAGGGTGGACAGACTTGCTAGCATGGCTACAGTAGAGGGTGGACAGACTTGCTAGCATGGCTACAGTAGAGGGTGGACAGACTTGCTAGCATGGCTACAGTAGAGGGTGGACCTACTAGCTGGCATGGCTACAATGGAGGGTGGACAGACTTGCTAGTATGGCTACAGTGAAGGGTGGACAGACTTGCTAGCATGGCTACAGTGAAGGGTGGACCTACTAGCTGGCATGGCTACAGTAGAGGGTGGACAGACTTGTTAGAATGGCTACAGTAGAGGGTGGACAGACTTGCTGGCATGGCTACAGTGAAGGGTGGACAGACTTGCTAGCATGGCTACAGTAGAGGGTGGACAGACTTGCTGGCATGGCTACAGTGAAGGGTGGACAGACTTGATAGCATGGCTACAGTGAAGGGTGGACAGACTTGCTGGCATGGCTACAGTGAAAGGTGGACAGACTTGCTGGCATGGCTACAGTGAAGGGTGGACAGACTTGCTGGCATGGCTACAGTGAAGGGTGGACAGACTTGCTGGCATGGCTACAGTGAAGGGTGGACAGACTTGCTGGCATGGCTACAGTGAAAGGTGGACAGACTTGCTGGCATGGCTACAGTGGAAGGTGGACAGACTTGTTAGAATGGCTACAGTAGAGGGTGGACAGACTTGCTGGCATGGCTACAGTAGAGAGTGGACCTACTAGCTGGCATGGCTACAGTGGAGGGTGAACAGACTTGCTAGCATGGCAAAAGTAGAGGGTGGACCTACTAGCTGGCATGGCTACAGTGGAGGGTGGACAGGCAATGGACCGGGCTAATATCCTGAATGCACTCAGAGAAGCTAGTCGAATCTCCGATTCAAACAACAGTTCTGAATCTGCAAGGATGAACAGATTGCCGGAACATCAAACATGGAGTGACCAGACAAGAGCGCTACAGTGAGAAGCAGAGAAGACTGGTTAATCAACGCAGAACTAGTATCATCAGCCGCCAAACACTTGTGGAGATACTGAAGACAGGATCAGAGCACTTATGGATTAATCGTCAGATGTGCAATGAGGATTATCCATCGACTAACTAACTAACTTTATCATATTTATCCATGAGGAGTTTTCACATTCTCTGCTATTTAGCTTTATAAATCTTTGAGGTATCCTCTGTTTGCTCTTTGCTTGACTTGCACTGGTGTACTTTCATTTGATCAGAACTTAGTGATACATTGCGTCGGAACTACTTTTAGTTTTGGTGTCTGGTTGGTTGAGTGATTAAGCGCTTCTTCTACTAATCCGACGCTAAAGTCACAGCAATGGAGATTTTTTTTTTCTGGTACCACGACATCAGACAGGCCTCGGGGGTCAACCCATCCTCCAACAAAGGATACCAGAGAAAGCTGGGAAGTTACGAGGGTTACTTGAAAAGTTCTCGGCATAAGGTACAACGGATTATTTGTGGATGACCTTTTGGGGTTATTTCTCAACATAGTCCCCTTGCAAGTTTATACACTTAGTCTATTGATCCTGGAGCATACGGATCCCCTCTTTCTAAAAGTCAGCATCTTGTGCCAGTAGAAAGTGGTCTACAGCATGAATGACGTCATCATTTGGAGCAAATTTGCAACAAATGAGCTACTTTTTGAGTTTGGTAGACAGGTAATAGTGCAAAGGGGCCAAACCTGGGGAGTAAGGAGGATGTTCAAAAAGCTGCACTCATGAATGGCAGCCATTGCCACCGCCGCCTTATGAACTGAACTATTGTCTTGATGAAAATGACTCCTCTCGTCAATTTTCCTCAACGCTTTTCCTTGAGTTTGACCTGCAGTAGCTTAACAAGATTAATGTAACAGGCCCCGTTGACCGTTCTGCCCCTTTTGAAGATAGTCTGCCAATAGCACACTTCTGAATCCCAAAAAATGGAAGCCTTCACTTTGCCGGCGGACAGAACCACCCAGGTTTTCTTTGGAGGTGGGGATCCATGATGTTTCCACTGCTTTGACTGTTCTTTGGTTTCTGGTTGAAAATGATGAACCCAAGTCTCAAACATAGTCACAAGTTGTTGAAGAAACTTTTCAGGATCTGCAGAAAAATGACCAAGATTGTCTCTTGACATATTGAGACGCTGTCGTTTATGATCAGCTCCAAGAAATTTCGGAACCCATTGAATAGAGAGCTTTGTCATTTGAAGGTCATTGTGAATAATGGCATGAACACGTTCCTGGGAGATGCCCACATCAGTAGCAATGTACCGCTCAGTTAGTCGTAGATCCTCCATTATCATGTCATTGATTCTGCAGTGGTTTCATCGGTGGTTACCGTTCTTGGTCTTCCTGGACGGGGATCATTTTCCAGACTCTCCCTTCCCTGTTTGAACTGAGCTGCCCATTTCTTCACTGTGCTGTAAGAAGGGGCACTCTCCCCTGAGGTCTCCATCATATCCTCATGGATCTCCTTCGATGATAAGCCCTTGATGCAGGGTTAGCGAATGACTTCTCGTTGAGAAATGTTATCCATTTTCTCAGTTTCTGCCACCCCTTACCACTTCAGTAGCCTGTAAAAAAATTGGTTGCAGTTAATTTCTTGAAACGTGGTGCTTAATTTTACATTAACACTTGCTCTACAAGTGCACCTAATATCAACTGTGTGTTTCCAGTATTTTGTACCGTATACCGAGAACTTATCAATCACCCCTCGTATATACGACCAGGCGTGATAATGATAACATGGCACTTTCACGTATTTCTTGGAAATACGGGCCTAAGACGGTATCTCCAATATGCCTCAATGACACGGGAGTTTTACTTTTTCACTTTGTTTTCCTTCTGGTGACCGCATTTGCAGACCCGTCAGGTGCATAAAAGAAAGCTAGATAAAACTATAAAGAATCGACGGCCTTTCTTGTTATCGCAGTCTAACTGCAGTGACGGGTATCTATTTATGGGGAGGATGACGCTGCGTGTTCTGGCAATCAGCGACCCACAGCTGACATGCTGGCGTCACGACTGGCGAACCACAGCGGACACCAAGACCATATCCCACCTCTCCGTTGGGTACCCCCCTCCCGTAACAGGCCTGGTCTGGCTAACAGGGCAGGGACCACCATATTTTCCCATGGTGGTGGAGTCTGCTAAAGAAGTAGTTGACACCCTCTGCTTTTTTAGCTGTACTCCGGGACTGACTGTCTATAGTGCTATTAAATCAATAAATATTGAAACAACAACTTGGTGTGACATAAAACAAGGGGTCCGTCAGGAGTGCATATTGTCGGCTTACTTATTTAACTTGTATCTTATCTTATATCTTATATCATTCCCGTGCCATTAAACGTCACATAGGACTCACAAAGTAGTTCGCCAATTTTTCCTGTCTTCGGCGAGTCTTTCAACCTCATCAAGGGATTTTATAACTGTTAATTTGGCCTCTCTTAACAATGTCCACTTCAGAGTTTCACGCGGTCTGCCTCTTTTTCTTTGGCCTGTTGTGTTCCACTTGATAGCTTGTTTTGGGATTCTCTAATTGTGGGTGGATATTACATTTGAATTGAATTAACTTGTATACTGAAAATATAATGAGGAATGTTAGAGAAGATGTAGGCAAAGAATATTACGATGCCATAACAATTGCAGGTTATGAAATACCAGAGATTAGATATGGTGATGACACAGTACCACTGTCCACAACACAAAAAGGAATGGAAAAACTAATTATGTCAGTCCGTAAGAATAGTGAAGAGTAAAACCTCTATCTTAATGCGAAGAAAACTAAATTGATAACAACTGACAAAGTAAATAAGGCAGCTGAAATATGTATCAATGAGGGAAAATTGGAAGAGGTGGAGAGTTTTGTATATCTTGAATCATTACTAACTAATAATGGAAACGCAATGAAGAGGACACATATCGCTCTTCAAAAAGTAAAACAGCTAAAGAAACTGTGGAGAGGAACGGACGGAACTACAAAAATAAGATTTTTAAGGGCATGCATCTTTCCCATAGCAACATATGCCTGTGAGACCTGGACACTTAACAAAACAGCTGAGAAACACATAAATACCTTTGAATGTAAATTGTACACAAGAGTCCTTCAAATATCATGGACACAAAAAAGAACAACTATATTCATACTACAAAAACTTAATGTTGGAGAAGTCTGGCTAGTAAAGAGAATTAAACAGAGAAAATTTTAATATTTTGGACACATTAAACGTCATGATAATCTAGAGAAGACCGTCTTGGAAGTAGGAAATAAGAAAGATAGGAAGACCAAGGCAAAGATTGCTGCAAGGCATCGTTGATAATCTGCAAACGGATGCATCATCAGCAGGCCATCTTGCTTACAACCGAGAGGCCTACAAGAGTGCTGTTAGGGAGACAAAGTTCCGCAAGGGACATGCAAATAACTGACTGACTGACCCCGGGACTTAAAAAAATAGCTGCCATAACCCGCTCCCACGCCGATACGATGTTGTGCCCCAGCATCGTCACAGCATCAGCTGCAAAGAACCCCAGTTCGCAGTTACAGAGAGACAGAAGACAAGATAGGACAACTGCATATTTATACGTTGAGTTTTATGTATACTTATACCCTAAAACTATTCATGTAATTCTAATGCGATCTACAACAAAGCGTATTCAAAGAAGATACCTTCAGGGAAAGAAGAATGCTGGAGAAATAAATGTAGAAGGAGCTACTTAAACGCTATGTGGTGGAACAAGTTTATTGTCACGTATCTCGGAATATGTTAACCCTCCCATATTTACACTGCACTAAGAGGAAAGATGTGCACACCAATAATGATGCACCATTAAAATTAATGCTGGGAAACAGGAAGTAGTCAGATGGAGCAAGATCTAGGAGCAGGATGAATGATTTATGCACTCAAGTCCCACAACTCTCGTTAACCATAGCCGCGCGGAGCACCAGTCTATCCTGGCAGATCGCCATGTAATGTGTGCTCATTAACCCTTTTGATACAAATCTGGCAACAGTTTATGTGGTCATGTCACAAGAATGTATCTTTTTATGTGGTCACATCACAAGAACTGGGTTTTTTCCCCTTTCATCAGTATTCCTTTCCCCACACCCCCCCCCCCCCCCCACCCCCGACATCTGCCCCTAACACAATCCCATGTTTTGAATTCTTTGCTAACA
Source organism: Achatina immaculata (assembly GCA_009760885.1). NCBI lineage: Eukaryota > Metazoa > Mollusca > Gastropoda > Stylommatophora > Achatinidae > Lissachatina > Lissachatina immaculata. The sequence goes on from CM019696.1 coordinate 16,563,514, forward strand.
CTCTACAAAGGAAAGTTTTAATATAAACATTCATTCATTCATTCATTTCCATGTCCCTTGCGGCACTTTGCCTCCCAAACAGCACTCCTGTAGGCCTCTCGGTTCTGAGCAAGATGGCATGCCGCTGCTGCATCCATTTGCAGATCGTCAACGATGTCTTGCAGCCATCTTCGTTTTGGTCTTCCTCTCTTTTTTTTCCCATTATATATCCTTCCAAGACGGTCTTCTCTAAATTTTCTTGACGTTTAATGTGTCCAAAATATTGACGTTTTCTCTCTTTAATCCTCTTTTCTAGCCAACCTTCTTCAATATTAAGTTCTTGTAGTATAGATATATTTGTTCTCTTTTGTGGCCACGATATTTGGAGAACTCTTATGTAGCATTTACATTCAAAGACATTTATGTGCTTCTCAGCTGTTTTGTTAAGTGTCCATTTTGGTAACATAAACGGAAAGTTAAAAAATAAAAAGAAGAAAAATTCAATCTCTCTTCACCAAATGTTTCATTTTCACTCCGCACAATTCATCCATTCATTTCAGTGTCATTAATGCTCATTACGTACGCAATCACTGCGTGCTCATTTCATTATGTTGGGCGTGCAATAGTGTAAATAATCGAGAGGTTAATAGGTAGGATATCAGACAAGAGACTGGTAGTTTCCAGGAAACAGCACTTCTGAGAAACAGAGAGAAGAACCCTCACATGTGTAAGCTTCATCCACCCGCCACGTTTCGAAATCAAATAATAATCAAATAAAACTCCATTTCAACATTTTTCTTCACTTTATGTAAAGAGTTCGTTGGTTTTAGTTTTGTCTTTTTTTTGCATTTTACTTCCTGTTTTTGAGTTTCCTTTTTAATGTAGTCTTAAGTATCCTCCTTCTTTTTAATGAGTCTTAAATGTTCTCCTTTTTTAATTTAATCTTAAATTTCCTCCTCCTTTTTTAATTTAGTCTTAAATATCCTCTTTCTTTTTAATTTAGTCTTAAATATTCTCCTCTTTTTTAATTTAGTCTTGAATATCCTCCTGAATTTTATTTTGGTATTAAATATTTTTCTCCTTTTAAATTTAGTCTTAAATATCCTCCTCGTTTTTTATTTACTCTTAAGTATCCTCCTTTTTAATTCAATCTTAAATATCCTCCTCTTTTTTAATTCAATCTTAAATATCCTCCTCCTTTTTAATTTAGCCTTAAATATCCTCCTACTTTTTAATTTAGCCTTAAATATCCTCCTCCTTTTTAATTTAGCCTTAAATATCCTCCTCTTTTTTAATTCAGTCTTAATTATCCTCTTCCTTTTTAATTTAGCTTTAAATATCCTCTTCCTTTTTAATTCAGTCTTAAATATCCTCCTCCTTTTTAATTTAGTCTTCAATATCATCCTCCTTTTTAAATTTAGTCTTAAATATCCTTCTCCTTTTTAATTTAGTCTTCAATATCCTCTTCCTTTTTAAATTTAGCCTTAAATATCCTCTTCCTTTTTAATTTAGTCTTAAATATCCTCCTCGTTTTTTATTTAGTCTTAAATATCCTCCTACTTTTTAATTTAGTCTTAAATATCCTCCTCCTTTTTAATTCAGTCTTAAATATCCTCCTTTTTTAATTTAGTCTTAAATATCCTCCTCCTTTTTAATTTAGTCTTCAATATCCTCCTCCTTTTTTAATTCAGTCATAAATATCCTCCTCCTTTTAAATTTAGTCCTAAATATCCTCTTACTTTTAAAATTTAGTGTAAAACATCCTCCTCCTTTTTCATTTAGTCTTAAATAACCTCCCTCAGACATCTCTCCCTCTCTTCTTCCTCCTTTGCTCTCTCCTCCTCTTCTCGCCGGAGATTTCTTCAGCTTTATTACATCTGAAAGATAAAAACTGTGTGTATGTGTGTGTACCAGAACAAAGTCCCACTGCCGGGACTTGAACCCGGTACTACCGGATAATTAAACCGAGCGCCCTAACCACTCAGCCAACCAGGATCTCTGTGATATCACAGTAAAAGTAATTCTATCATTTTTTTTCTGCCAATGAACACTTTCTAGAATCCCTAAGAAGGACCGAACATAATAGAACTACGTCTAAAACATGACAGTTATGACTATATCAGGGCACGTGACAACAGAAGAGTATATTTTGTTCAAGTCCAGGCAAAGAATAAGGCGCCCCCCTCCCCCCAATCCTAATCATCAATGTAGATGTCCTGCAGTATAGCTCGCATCTAGCAGTTCTTCTTCTTCTTCTTCTTCTGCGTTCGAGGTTGTTGGTCACACCAGACCCTGAACCCTGTCGACATGGCAAATCATGCAGCCCTCTCCAGATCCCCGATAGGAGCCCCAAGCTCGTGCCTCAGGCCATGTCTCACACGCTGCAGGGTCCACATATTTTGGGCTCTCTTGAATGATATGTTCTAGAGTCTGGACTACAGTGCCACATGGAGACTCGTCTGTGTGAGACATTTTGAGTCCATGTAGGTGGCTCTGTAGTTGCAGTGGCCCGCATCTAGCAATGCTTTTCAGAGTAAATCTGCAGAAATTTGGCGCCGCTTTGTTCTTCATAATGGATTGGAAGCAACTTTTACTATACTCTGTGGACCGACTTTGCTATTATTTGATGGAACCAGGAAAAGAACAAAAGAAGTGATATTTTTCTGTTACTATTACAAAATTATACACACGTGACAAACACTGTACACTCGTCACGGCCTATCAGCTGGACTTATCTCAGTACATAAAGTGGAATCATAAGAACACCATATGGTGGACTCATAAGAAAACTTATGGTGGACTCATAAGAACAGATATGGTGGACTCATAAGAAAACTTATGGTGGACTCATAAGAACACATATGGTGGACTAATAAGAACACATATGGTGGACTCATAAGTAAACTTATGGTGGACTCATAAGAACACATATGGTGGACTAATAAGAACACATATGGTGGACTCATAAGAACATCATATGGTGGACTCATAAGAAAACTTATGGTGGACTCATAAGAACAGATATGGTGGACTCATAAGAAAACTTATGGTGGACTCATAAGAACACATATGGTGGACTAATAAGAACACATATGGTGGACTCATAAGTAAACTTATGGTGGACTCATAAGAACACATATGGTGGACTAATAAGAACACATATGGTGGACTCATAAGAACATCATATGGTGGACTCATAAGAAAACTTATGGTGGACTCATAACAACACATATGATGGACTCATAAGAACACATATGGTGGACTCACAAGAAACACGTATAGTGGAAGTATCTGAAAGACAAATAGTGTACTCATCACAGCACATTCGCTGGGACATATAGCCTGACAAATGGTGAACTCATCATAAAACTTTAACTGAATCACATGATGTGAACTTATTACAGGATTCACTATGAAGTGAAGTATATCTCAAAACCTATGCACTGTTGTCACTACAATACATAAGGTCACTTTCATAGACCACATGAAATATTTTCATTAGACCACACACGTGAATATACTCCATATTCTTTATGAATGTTTTATGTCATGAAAAATATGAAATGTAATGAACCGGATTTAGAAGGAAGGAACGTATGTATGAAACGATAACTACACTGAGGAATTTTATTTAACTATTGACGCTCCTTCTAAAGCACTATCTCCATCATACGATCATTCTTGACATCAGATCTAAAGCACTATCTCCATCATACGATCATTCTTGACATCAGATCTAAAGCACTATCTCCATCATACGATCATTCTTGACATCAGATCTAAAGCACTATCTCCATCATACGATCATTCTTGACATCAGATCTAAAGCACTATCTCCATCATACGATCATTCTTGACATCAGATCTAAAGCACTATCTCCAGACATCAGATCTAAAGCACTATCTCCATCACTTTATCAGTTTTTCATTACAACAAAGTAAGACAAAGTACAGCGGAAATTGCTACTTACATGTAGCTGCAGCTATCATATAAAGGCATCTAGTTGCAGCTATCATATAAAGGCATGTAGCGTAGCTATCATATAAATGCATGCAACTATCATATAAAGGCATGTAGCTGCAGCTATCATATATAGGCATGTAGCTGCAGCTATCATATAAAGACATGTAGCTGCAGCTATCATATAAAGACATGTAGCTGCAGCTATCATATAAAGATCTGTCAACGTACCTGACTGTTAGATGATATTTGTGTACCGTTCCCGCTACTAACTTCTCTGGCACAACCCTCACCAGCAGCGCCATAATTAGGCTTTGGCATCATGGAAACTGTCAAACAATCATCTTCGCAGCATCTACCGCAACTGCTACACTTGGCCACAAATTCGGGGATAGCGCCAGAGCGTTTGAAGCGATTGAAGTTTAATCTTAGAGTAGGCAACTCGGACTTTGTAATCCCACGATAGGATGAGACATGCCTGGTCACTTTCTTAACTTTACTAGGCGCGTCACTAGGGTATTCTACCAATGAATTTGAAAACCTCCTCAAGGATATAGTCTTGGTTTGCTTCTGCAGTGGATTTTGTTGATCTGTACCAAGGTCTGTAATGGGTCTCTTATTGCTTTGAAGAATCGCTGGTGTAGTTTCATTGGTACTGTTTTTCTGGGGGCTGCTGCCACTTCCATTTTCATTGCATTGTTCGAAAAATTTAACTTTATTCGAGACAAAACTATCCATTCGCTGAATGTTGGGCAAACCGAACTGTTTATGGATGTCAGTTGTAATATCAGAATTCGGTACACTGTCCACAGTTTGCGTTTTCATAATCTGACCAATCCGATCTTCCGTACTGTTTATAGGGCACTGATCTTTAGACTCTATAAGGTCCGATGGTTTTTTAAAGCTCCGTTCTTTGTTCTCGAGTGCAGGAACTTGAGAAGGTGGCTCTTTATTTTCAGCCTCGAAGACCTCCTCATCAGAGGCATCTGGTGATTCTCTGCCGTTACCCATGTGCAACGTCTTCTCGACACCACCGTCGTCACCAACACTGTTGCAGTACTGGTAGCTGCTAATTATATCTGAAAAGAGACTATTCACAAACTGGTCACTGCCCACGTTTTCTGGAAAGATCTCCACCAATGAAGGAGAGCTTCGGCTCCTGGAGGAATATTTTGACCTCCCAGGCAAGAATGTCCTCTCATTTGCGTTTTCTTTGAGCGTGGTTTTGTGGTCAGTTGTGTCAGCCGAATGATGAGATGCCTGATGAGATGCCTGGCCGGTCTGAAGGTTCACGTTCTCCTTGTCGTTAGAAGCAATAAACTCTGAAGAACTAGATCTTTCGGCACGGTCAAGGTAGCTCCCGGAGGACATTTGTGATGAAGAAGCCAGACACTCTAATGACTGTGAACTAGATACAGCATTGTCTTTTAAATGAAGACTCCCTTCATGTACCTTATTTGTAGGGATGTTGACAGACAACGTGGAAGAATACAACGAAAAATCTGAATTTCCTAAGCGGTCTATCTGGTCAGGAAGTGATGTGGACGTTGACAGAGAACCTGCTGGCTCTGTGATGGAAACTGGCAACGCCATGAAGTCCGGCAGGGGAGGCCGCGTACGAGGAGCTGAAGATGGTACGTCTCCATCCTCTGGAACGTTCAGCTTTTTTCTCTTCACAAGAGACCCAAACAGCTTCTTCTTTGCCCTCTGGGTCAAACTCATTGTTCACACATTTACTGGGCACTTATCGCAACGTCCAAGCAGAAACCAGCTAGGAAGAGAACGATCGCTACACAACCAATGTCCGGTGTCATGGCATTACGGAGCTATGTACAATATCATAAAAGCGAGTTCTCACATGAAAAACAAGCACAAAAGAAAAGGAAGTCCTAGAGGTCTTCAGGAAGGGTTTCTCCGACATATCCTTTCTAGGAACATAGTTTTCCAACGTCTGTGTCGACGAATGAATCTCAGAGCTAACAATCAGCACACTATATAACACAGCAAAGTTAAACACACCACACTTATAAATAAAGTATGTGCCGAATCAATGCAGACCTGAATTCATTCATGAACGCATAACGCACTTTAAAAAAATTATTTCATAATCCTTTATAACCTAAATTTTGTTTCGAATATTTAAGAAAAGGATTTACATGGATACATATCTACGAAATGTATGATCAGAGTCTACACACATCCGGGATCTAAATTTTGAAACTTCATACAGATCAGCTCCGTTGCCATCAATAGCCTATTCAATGCGGTTACACTGAACATAAGAATAAACTTTAAATACAGATTCCACTGCCGAACTTACTCAAGTAATGAAAGCAACACGCTGGGTTATTCTCATCTACCGTGACTATGTACCACAGTAAAACATAAACAGCAAATCATATATGTCTTCTATGGAAGTAAATGGAGTCGCAAAGCTGAAAGGAACTTCTGATTCCTAATAAGTGAATGATATCACTGACGCGGGGTTAAGACACAGTGACGCAGATATCACACAGGTCTTGGCGTCTTCGTGGTTTAAGAATCAGGCAAGAATTCGTCACATCGTTTCAAAAAAAAAAAAAAAAGCTACACCCACAGATGACATTTGTACCACACATTTAAGATTATACTGAAATCAATACCACTAGTATTCTTCTGTTATTTATTTGTCATTTAAAACCTATTTCACTAAATGCCAGACACAGAGCATTTTATGTTCTACATCTATTCAAGATTTGTTCTAATACATAAACATGTTCTAAATCATCGATTATATAACTTCTTCTTCTTCTCTTGAGAAGCAGATATCATTACTGCTCTCTGAATAAGTCTGCCAGTATCCCAGCTTGCCTCTTGTATGGAAGATCTCATGAAAGCGCACAAACTCCGTAGCACCTACGAAAACACTGACCGAACTGAAGCGATGATATTTTCATGTACTTCCCCCTTCCCTCTTCCCCCCCCCCCCAAAAAAAAAAGAAAAAAGATGATTAAAGAAATGATAATATTTTCCCTAGAAAGTTAAAAGGCATACCTTTAAACGACGTTCAATAGTTTATAATATAGTTTTAAAAAATGAAATCACGTTTTAAATAACATTTGAAAAAAAAAGTGATACACTGTTAAAACCGGGCTTAAATACACTATTAAAACCTCACTTAAATAACACACTAGCATTGATGGGAAAACGGAGAGGGGAAAGAAGGGGAGGTTAATATTACAAAATTTAACTATAGCAATGGCGACCTGGTTGGCTGAGTTGGTAGGCGCTTGGTTTACTAATCCGGTGGTACCGGGTTCAAGTCCCTACAATGTGACTTTTTCCCTGGTACCACAACACGAAAAAGAAGGAAGACAGAGTCTATCCAGTCTTTAAAAATGGGTACCAGACAATTCTGGGAAGATAAATGCGGCCTGGCGTGATAATGTCCACATCACACTTTCATGTGCCGAAGGTCTTTGAAATATGGGCCTAACGTGGTATCCCCCCTTAAACCTAAAAGGCATAGGAAAGAGCATTTTATCTTTACTTAATTATAGCAATGCTCATCAATATAGCCACGAAAGGTTCTCAGTTCTGTAGCTGGAGAACCACGTAATAATCGCTTCCAGTAAGAACAGCCATGAACTGTATCGAACAAGTCATCATTCTGTAGAACTACCCATCACAATTCAACTTCCTGTCTGTCTTCACTTGCAGGTCAAGACGTTTTATTAAGCTCCCAGGAAGTTACACAATCTGAGAAACAGAGCAAGGACCTCAGATTTTTATCCCCGTTACACACGCCAGGCTGCCAAAATAAATAATACTCAACTCAGTCAATCATTTGCATGTCCCTTGCGGAACTTTGCCTCCCTAACAGCTCTCATGTAGGCCTCTCGGTTGCAAGCAAGATTCCCTGCTGCCGATGCGTCCATTCGCTGATCATCAACGATGTCTTGCAGCCATCTTCGCCTTGGTCTTCCTCTCTTTCTTTTTCCCATTATGTACCCTTCCAAGTCGGTCTTCTCTAAATTCTCATTACGTTTAACACTCAACTGCAAATGTTTTTCCGGATTACGTGACAATAAAATGTGGGTTTAAAGCCCCTGAAGATTAACTTTCCCCCTTGAGCCGAAGAGAAGTTCAGTGAGAAAAACATCAGATACAAATTGGAGCGCTTTTTTTAAAAAAAAAAGCCTCGCGTTGTGATAATACTAAAAAAATCATGCATACAAGGCCACTCAAGTCTGTATTATGGCTATTTTTAATCCCGATATTTAAAGCTCCTGGATAGATTTACGGATAGATCCTGGATAGATTTATGAAATGAAAATATTAACAAGCTTGTGAACAGCAATCAAGAAACGTAAGTTCATGAACTGAAGACTGTTAAAACAAAACCTATGCCATGTATCTTCTTGTGCAAGAATTTTCCATTGGACCAGGATTTTGCCAGGGGCCACGATTTTGCCAGGGGACAAAGATTTAGACAGAGGACCAAGATTTTGCCAGAAGACCAAGATTTAGCCAGGGGACCAAGATTTTGCCAGAGGACCAAGATTTTGCCAGGGGCCACGATTTTGCCAGGGGACCAAGATTTTGCCAGAGGACCAAGACTTTGCCAGGGGACAAAGATTTAGACAGAGGACCAAGATTTTGCCACAGGACCAAGATTTAGCCAACTCTGACGTAGCTACATGAGAAGAAGTATATCAGGACAAAAGTGTATTAAAACTGACAAAATACAGCTGTTTTCAGTGTTTTCATAACTGTGAATATATACAAATTTCACATGTTTGCGAGAAGAAGCAGAATAAGAAGAAGAAGAATAGACTATAAAAGTTATAGCAGGATGAAAATAAATCAGATCAAAATCTGACTTTTTAAAATTCAAATTCATAATCTTTCATTTCGACAAAGAACTAATACTTGGCACTGAATGTTTTTGAAGAAAAAACTGCTTAATTTTTGCGGGACCGATTAAAAGAAAATGAAGATCTTTACACAAAATTAGTGTCTCACGATAATGTATAAGGAGACATTAAAAAAAAAGATCTTGACACAAAATTAGCGTCTCACGATAATGTATAAGGAGACATACTTAGAAAGTCGACTATTATTGATATTACAAAACTGAAAATGCGTTAAGTTACTTTATAAGCACGCACGCAGGAACACATACACACACACACACACCACACACAGAAATACAAGAGAGTTAGGAGCGTAGTACAGTGGAAAGTGAAACGTGTTCAAATGCGGAGTCCTACATGATCATTCAGCCAAACTGTCACGTGAAGCACTTTTTGGCGAGGAAAATAACACTGAAAGCAGAATACATTCCCGCAGCCGAGCAATAATGTTCAAGTTCCACAATTCAGACACCGGCTTCACTGCATTCAGGACAGCCTGTATATGCTCCGCCGCACACATCCAAGACTTTGTTTTGCCACACAGTCCGGATTTCCTGCCAGCACCCTTAATTTGAATGTAAATGCTACAGAAGAGTTATTCAAATGTCATGGACACAAAAAGAACAAATATACCCATACTACAAGAACTTAATGTTGAAGAAGGCTGGCTAGTAAAGAGGATTAAACAGAGAAAACTTTAAATATTTTGGACATATTAAACGTCATGATAATCTAGAGAAGACCGTCTTGGAAGGGTACATAATGGGAAAAAGAAAGAGAGGAAGATCAAAGCGAAGATGGCTGCAAGACATCGTTGAAGATCTGCAAATGGATGCATCAGCAGCAGGGCATCTTGCTTACAACCGAAAGGCCTACAGGAGAGCTGTTAGGGAGGCAAAGTTCCGCAAGGGACATGCAAATGATTGACTGACTGACTGACCTTTAACCTGTTCTAGCTCTAGCAGTCTCCTTATAGCTACGTTGTCATTCCATTCTCTCTCTTCCTCCCTTCCCCCACCTCCCCAGTCTGAGGGTTGAAGACGCTGCCCAATGAGGCAACCAGCGACCCATAGCTGACATGCTAGCGTCAGGGTTAGTTACCCACAGCTGACTAAGACCCTGTCCCACCTCACCGTTGGTACCTCCAGTAAAAGGCCTAACCTGGCTAATGGGGCAGGGATCGCCATAGTCCCCATGGTGGTCGAGTCTGCTAAAGAAGCATTGCACACCCCCCCCCCCACCCTGGGTTTTTAGGTGTACTTCGAGACTGATAAGTAGCCGCCATAACCCGCTCCCACGCCGATACGATGTTGTACCACAACATCTCTACAGCATCGGCTGGAAGGAACACCAGCTCGCAGTTACAGGGAGATAGCACAAAACAAGTTTCCCCCAGTCTGTTCAAAAGGTGAGCAATACCAGAGAACACAAGCACACGCGACTGGCAGAGCATGAACGTAAGATTTCATTTTGTAGGAGGTGAATTGGAAAAACAGTTACCGTACAAAACAATTAACATAATGTTACACAAAGTATATACAACACAAAGTTAACAAATATCTGTTTCCTTTTTTCTTTTAAAGTAAGGAAACCAAGTTAAGACTATCCCATTCAAATGTAACATCTACCCTCATTTATATATGCGAAAGCTGGAAAACAACTAAAGTATGCAGGAAACTCTCTACTATAGAGAGCGGAACAACACAACTCCTTCAGATCATCAGAGTAAGTACCCCCTCCCCCCTCAGACAAGTGTTTCGGCTTTATTAAACTCCTGACATTCTAAGTGGGGTTGGTCCCTCTGTGTCAGGACTCTCAGAAGTCTTGTGAGTTGTTGCTTTTTTTTGTTCCGGGATTTAATAAATAGACAACAAATAAGACTCTTTGGAAAACAAATGCTTATGGAAAATACTCACTATAAAGTGGAATGAATTCACGAACAACGCGGAGATAAGACAGATGAACAAACAACAACCTGTCTCATGGGTGATCGAAAAAAGAAGATGGGACATATATCAGTCACGTGATTATAAGAAACAATCAGAGAATCCCAAAAGAAGCTATCAAGTGGAACACAACAGGCCGAAGAAAAAGAAGTCAACCACGTGAAACTCTAGCGAGGACATTGTTAAAAGAAGCCAAATTAGTAGGCATAAAATCCCCTTGATGAGGTTGAAAAACTCGATGAAAACAGGAAAACTTGGCGAACTACCATGCGAGCCCTATGTGACGTTTAACGGCACGGGAAGAATGTAAGATGTAAGAAAGCAATATGAATTTGATTTATTATTTTGATTATAAAACGATGAAACTAGCATTAGTAAGTGCCAGTGTAACAAAAGAATAATGGATTACGTAACACTGTCGGTTATCAGGATGCTCTTACTTAAATGAAAAACATGAACATGAAGCCACTAGTAAATCAAGGGTTGGCATTTTAGATTTACAACTCCAACAAAGTAAAGGTAATCTTCAATACAGGTAGTAGGTTTAGATCTCTGTGTCCAACACTTTTATGGTCTGTTTTATTTCTGGTTGTGAGTAGTCTGTCATCCGGACATATTCTCCGGATGACTGACGACTCACTACCAAAAATAACACTAAGATAGCCACCACAGGGGAACAGAAGTAAGGGTAGACCAACGGAAACATGGAGAACAACAGAGAGGATGTTGAGCAATAGAGGGGTCACTTCGGCAAGAGCGGAAAAAAGGCAAATGACAGGCATTTGTGGAAAACCCCTGCGGAACCCCCATGTGCCCTGGGAACTTAAGGTTCAAACAGACAGACAGACAGACAGACAGACAGACAGGCAGGCAGATAGATAGATAGATAGATAGATAGATAGATAGATAGATAGATAGATAGATAGATAGATAGATAGATAGATAGATTAGATAGATGGATGGATGGATGGATGGATGGATGGATGGATAGATAGATAGATAGATAGATAGATAGATAGATAGATAGATAGATAGATAGATAGATAGATAGATAGATAGATAGATAGATAGATAGGTAGGTAGGTAGGTAGGTATGTAGGTAGGTATGTAGGTAGGTAGGTAGGAAAGTAGACAGACAGACAGACAGATAGACAGACAGACAGACAGACAGACAGACAGACAGATAGATAGATAGATAGATAGATAGATAGATAGATAGATAGATAGATAGATAGATAGATAGATAGATAGATAGATAGATAGATAGATAGATAGATAGATCATAAAGTTGTCCATGTATTTACATCCTCACTCTGTTTTAGGGACATCACCCTATATTTAAAAATTACATTTACAAGCGCCTCCTGATACGCTATCTAAAAAATGCTGGAAGACATTAACATAGATGGAAAAGATCAGAAACTCATTAAAAACATGTACTCCAAGCAATCAGCGGCAATGAAGATTGAGAATCAAATAGGAACATTCCAAGACATAAAATTAGGAGCGAGACAGGGATGTGTTCTGTCTCCTGACCTCTTCTCATTGTACAGCGAGAACATAATGAGAAATATAGAGAACTTGCCAGGAATATCAATTGGCGGGTACAACCTTAACAACTTAAGATATGCAGACGACACAGTCCTGATTGCTAAAAATGTAGAGAAGCTACAGGCTCTTCTGGACATCGTGGTTCGTGAAAGTAAAAGTAAAGGCCTCAGTCTGAGTTAAAAGAAGTGATGGTCATATGAAAGAAAATACCACCAAAATTTAGCATTACCATCGATGGCACAGAACTGAAACAAGTTTATAAATGTAAGTAGTTAGGAACAATTATAACAGCTAATGGGAAATGTCACAACGAAATAAAAAGCAGACGTGCTCAGGCCAAGTCAGCATTCCAGAAAATGAGAAACATCTTGTGCAACAGATCCATATCAATGGAAACAGGATTCCGAGTACTTAAATGTTACATCGAGCCAATTTTATTTAATGATTAAGAGAGTACAGCGAGAAATGGAGACCATGGAAATGTGGTTCATAAGAAGTATGTTGAAGGTACCACGGACAGCTAAGAAAACCAACGAAGAATCTTTAAAGAGGCTGGAGATAAAAGGCAAATTACAGTAAAGATCAGAGGCAGACAAGCGAGATTTGCTGGACATGTTCTGAGGAGAGGAAAACTGGAACAAACTGTGGCAACTGGAAAAATTGAGGGAAGATGAGACAGAGAGAGAAGTTACTGGATGGGCTGTCAGTGTGGCTAGGAATAAAGTTACCGACGGATCTCATAATCAAGTCTAAAGACAGGGAACTGTGGAGAGAAATGATCGTCTACGCCACGCGGAACGGCACTTGATTGATTGATCTAAAAATTAAATCTGGTTATCATTTCATTTTTTTCTTTATCTCTGTATTTGTTTCATTCTTCTTATTATATTCTCTCATTCTCTTTCTCTCCTTTTCTCTCTCTTTCTCTCCCCCTCTCTCCTCTCTCTCTCTAAACCTTAAGTGCCCAGGGCATTCTCTCTTTCTCTCTCTCCTCTTTCTCTTTTTCTCTCTTTCTCTCCTCTCTCTCTCTCTCGCTCTCTTTCTCTCTCTTACTCTCTCTCTTTCTCTCCATCTCCTCTCTCTCTTTCTCTCTCCCTTTCCCCTCTCGCTCTCTTCTCTCTCCCTCTTTCTCTCTCTGTTTCTGTCTGTCTGTCTCTCTCTGTCTCTTCTCTCTATCTCCTCTCTCTCTCTCTCACACACACACACACATCTTCTTCTTAGATCAGATACTAAATTTAGCAGACTTTCAGGCCAATGAGGCTAACTGCAGCAGACAAGACACGTCTCCATTCCTCTCTGTTCTTGATCCTTCCTTGCCAACTGTCGATTCCAGGAGCGCAGTATGTCTTTTTTTTTCTAGAGTGTTTCGCCGTTGTTGTTTTAGTCTACCTCTTGGTCTATCCCTTTTCATCAGTCTGTGAAGACCATCTCTGTCTGTCTATCCTCCTCCATTCTCTCTAAATACCCCAACCACCCCAGTTTCGTGTTTTCATATATATATATGCGCATGAGGTACTGATTTATTCTTTTCGACCTCCTCATTTTTAACGAGCCGAGTGATAATATTAGTGAAAGCAGGCTAAGACCTCCCCCCCCCAACCCCCACACTGACCCCCCCTTTCTATTTCTCCCCTACCACCCACCCACCCATCAAGATCTGAGAGCCGCCTTTGAAATTCTGCTACACGCCATTTGCATATTCACGGGTTCAGTAAATAACAGGGGAGCTAATCTTCCCCCAGGACCGAAATAAAGTCAAGGAGGAGCACGACTACTCGAGACTTGTCAAGAGAGGGAGAAAAAATGCGTCCATGGTTCTCAGAAGGAAATTCCTAATATTGAAAGGTCATTTTTTTAAACGTTCCTATCCTGAGTTAACTCTCCAGGCCCAAGGTGCTCCGGTTTTGCTCGAGTTTTTTTTTTTTTTACAACTTTCTTTAAGATTACGCCAGGGGCAACCGACCCTTTTTCCTCTTTTAAGTCACCAAAATTATCCCTTGTCTTTTTTTTTATTCTTTTGTCTTTCAAATATAGGATCATCATCATCATCATCAATATATTTCGCACACGTCCTTCGCGCTGTGATCTTCTTCTCTTAAAGAGGACGTCATAAAAGATTCAGTCAGTCAGCCTGCCAGTCAGTCAGTCAGTCATTTGCATGTCCCTTGTGGAACTTTGCCTCCCTAACAGCTCTCCTGTAGGCCTCTCGGATGTAAGCAAGATGACCTGCTGCTGATGCATCCATTTGCAGATCGTCAACGATGTCTTGCAGCCCCCTTCGCCTTAGTTTTCCACTCTTTTCCCCATTATGCACCCTTCCAAGACGGTCTTCTCTAAATTCTCATGACGTTTAATGTTCATCATCAAAGGATCCATGATTCATCATCATGGAATCTATATCCACTGGATGACGAAGGACTGCAAAGAAAGAGTTTACTGCATCAAGACGAAGAAGACGCCTTGATATGGATGTTGAAAAACTCTTCAATTATATTTTAGTAAATGATTGTCAGATCAGTGTTCTTCCACAATTAGAACGTTAAGAACTTCTTTTTATTCATTCAGACTCTGGAGGTAACTTGTCTGACCTCGAGGCTCTTATTTCCATAAATAGAATATCAGGTGATCGATTGTTTGGAATGAGTGTGCAACTGTGCAAACCAAGTTCTCGTGCAAACTGATACTAAAGGTCTAATCACTGTGCAGCAGCCGTGGTTTTGGTAGCTATGTAATCTAATACAATAATTTTCAAAGTCTGTAGCCCTCATTAAAGGGAGAGTAACAATGAGCGTAGGAGGGAGTTTAATGCTAGCAGAGGTCTTGTTCTTAAATGTCCAGGATGTGCATTTCAGATAAGTGTTAGATGTAGTGAGCAGAGGTTTAAACGTGTCACGAGATTTCAGTAGAAATCACTCTGGTGACCTGCTGCTTCGACTCTCAAAAATTCCCTCAATATTATCTTCACAGGACATAGTACATTCTTTGTGACTCTTTCTTTCTTTCTTTGCCTCACTCTCATTTTTATCATTGGACTATAGACAAACCTACTTTTGTCTTTCAAAGTTTGTGTCAGTTTTCTTTAATACAAGCAATTCAGATTTTAAAAAAACAACAAGATAAAATGTAATAGCTAATTCAGTCAGGGTGTGAGTTGCTAAAAATATGTTCCGTATATTTCACACAGAAACAGAAAAATAAAATGAAACTTTACAAATATAGCAATAGCACAAATATACACACAAACAAGAAGGAAATCTGCGCATGGCACAAATAACAATTATTATCCAGCAGTCTTTTTTTTAATCCAAGAAATGTAAAGAGCGATGGTAGCGCTTCGAGAAATAGGCAAACAAATAATAAACAAAGCCGACATAACTATAATCCTTTCAGCAAATGTTATCCTCCAAAAAATTCACAGATGTAAAACCACCTTAGTACTAACTAATAACGGATACACAAGAAAAATATTAGTCACTCTAAGATAAACTCGCTAGGGATCGTCATCCGTCGAGGAGCTGTTAATGGACGGTGACCCTAGGATACATCCTTTCTCGTGGACGTCTTCATTAGGATTCAATCAAAAGCATGGAAACTGCTCAGATGTAAAAGATAACCCAGTTTAGCTTGAGTGATGGGTTATTAGAAGTGATGGGTCGTTGGAGATTTTCCTCAGTTATTTTCATATCACAGGCCACAATGAGATATCGAACCAGAGAGGTCAAAAGATGTACTGGGTGTCCATATAGGAGAAATGTAAAAAAAAATAGACAGAAAGATGATGCACAAGTTAATAAGGCACAGAAAGCTGAGTCCGATAGTTCCATATTTGTTATATGCTCGTCAGAACAAAAAGAGAATCGAAACATAGAACGCTACCACAACATCTTTAAAAAACGCAATGAAGACATAACACAATCAAGACAACGTGCAAGTAAAAGCTATACAGACGACAGAGGGAAAGTGTCGACAAAAAAAGAAAGATTATCTACAAAACAAGAACAGGTAGATATAGATGAAACCATAGCAGATCCAGCTGTGGGGAAAACTTTGTCTCATAAAGCGCAGGGAAAAGACCCTACGTTATTGTGGTGTTTTAATAGTAACTTTCCCTTAATAATAGAAGGGACGATATAAGATTTGTTTAAAGAGAAGGTTTAGAAAACCACCCGATTAAGATAGGTAAGAACTAATACAGGTGAACAAGGATTTTTGCCGATCAAAGGTTACCCACCGGAGAACTGTGGAAGCAGAACTTAGTAGCATGCAGCATGGCTGGGAGGGGCAATATAAGGGCTCTCCGCAGACCATGAGAATTTGTTGTTGGCCTGCACGACGCTATACGTAGAAGTGGGCCGTGACTGCTTGGTCCACCACAGAACAAAGTGGATCATGGATGGGGGTACTCTTCAGAAATGTAGATAAGTGTGTTTGTGACTACGTAGGTATCGTGGATGGCAGGCAGGCAAACAGGCAGGCAGTGAGGCAAGCAAGCAAGCAGGCAGACAGACAGACAGACAGACAGACAGATAGATAGACAGACAAACAGATAGATAGATAGATAGATAGATAGATAGATAGATAGATAGATAGATAGATAGATAGATAGATAGATAGATAGATAGATAGATAGATAGATAGATAGATAGATAGATAGATTCCACCTGCTAAATCACACATTATTCTTGGATTCTGACACCTTTTATGGAAGAAAATGACTGAAATGTCTGAGAGATTGGCAAACATCGATGGAAAAAAGAAATGGGGCACCAAATACACCACAACACGCGAGACGACATACATCAGGGCCACACGATCAGGGCCACACAAAGATCAGGGCCACACGATCAGGGCCAAACGATCAAGGCCACACGATCATGACCACACAAAGATCATGGCCACACAAAGATCAGGGCCACACGATCATGGCCACACAGAGATCATGGCCATACAAAAATCGTGGCTGCACAAAGATCATGGCCACACAGAGATCATGGCCACACAAAGATCAGGGCCACACAAAGATCCATGGCCACACAGAGATCAGAGCCACATAAAGATCATGCCCACACAGAGATCAGGGCCATACAAAGATCAGGGCCACACAGAGATCAGGGCCATACAAAGATCAGGGCCACACGATCATGCCCACACAGAGATCATGGCCATACAAAGATCAGGGTCACACGATCATGACCAAACAAAGATCAGGGTCACACGATCATGGCGACAAGGGACAATCCAACACCATAAAAGATGCTGGTAACCGCTCAATGTTACAACTGAATTTTCACTCTCACAAAGGAGGCAAGATGGCATCCTCTTTTTTTAATTATTTCATTCATTCATTCATTTTCATGTCCCTTGCGGAACTTTGCCTCCCTAACAGCACTCCTGTAGGCCTATCGGTTGTGAGCAAGATGGCCTGCTGCTGATGCATCCATTTGCAGATCCTCAACGATGTCTTGCAGCCATCTTCGCCTTGGTCTTCCTCTCTTTTTTTTCCCATTATGTACCCTTCCAAAACGGTCTTCTCTAGATTATCATGACGTTTAATGTGTCCAAAATATTGACGTTTTCTCTCTTTAATCCTCTTTACTAGCCAGCCTCCTTCAAAATTAAGTTCTTCTAGTATAGATATATTTGTTCTTTTTTGTGTCCACGATATTTGAAGAATTCTTCTGTAGCATTTAATTTCAAAGGCATTTATGTGTTTCTCTGCTGTTTTGTTAAGTGTCCAGGTCTCACAGGTATATGTTGTGATGGGAAAGATGCATGCCCTTAAAAATCTTATTTTAATTATTTAGGGAAACTTTAAAAAAAAAAACTTTAGCTTTTGAAAGCTTCGGTTCTTCACACAGCTGGAGGTCAACGTAACTAGCTTCAGCAATATCAGAGCAGAAATATCTCCAAATTAATATCATATCACGCGTGGCAGGCACGGTAAATCGTTCGATGCTCATGTTCGCCTCCAGGGCCCAGCTTTGATCGATGGGGTAATCGATTAGGGGAACAATATTTCTCAACGAGCCAGTCCCTGGCAACTTTCCTCAGGACCACAAACTTGTCATCTGGTCCGAGGCCAGTCCATTACCAGCGACTTGCCATTCTTGCACACGAAGCCAACGTTCAGTAAACTCGCCATGGCCTTCCAGCGAAAGCGAGCAACAAATAGAAGGCAGATCAATTCCGACTATTGATTTAAGTGAGAAGCGAGGGCGCCCACAGACTAAAACAATAAGGAACAATGATTATTGATTATTGAGAAAAAGAAAATGAATAGACAAAACTATACATGACCTGGGAACGGAACTGAGGGAAATAGAAATCAAAGTCTAAATAAAATCACGAGACTCACCGTACCATTTTTTTAATCCTCGATAATCTTTCAGAAAGATGATGTCACCCGCTCCCTCGCCCAATTATCATAATTAAAACCTAAGATTAAGATTTTATATTTCTGTTTTTAAAAACTGAATTTGTCAACTATCACATGATCTGAAAATAATATATTCTTAAAATAAACCATGACTTAGTATTATCAAATGATTATAACCACTTCTTGTGGCGGCCTGGTTAGCTGACTGGTTAGGCGCTTGCTTTACTACTCCGGTAGTACCGGGCACAAGTCCCAGCGGTGGGATTTTTCTTTTCTGGTACACACCAAAAGGGCGCCGCGGTCTACCCAGCCTTAAAAAAAAGGGTACCAGAGAAATCTGGGAAGGCATTTGCTTCCGGGCGTGATATTGACCCCATCAGACTTTCATGTGCTGAGGGTCTAAGAAATGCGGGCCTAACACCGTGCCGCCAATTTGCCTTAATGGCATTGAAACGGAGATTTTTAACCTTTTATCTTAGGCACGTAAAAATGAGACTCCGTCCCAGTCTTCGTTAGTAGCCCCAGTAACAGGCCTAGCCTGACCAATGGGGAAAAGTTCGCCACCAGATATATATTGGTACTTATCTTGTGCTTTCTAAAATTCGAGATAAATAATCATCATCATCGTCATCATCATCATCATCATCATCGAATTTCACTCCCTTGAGAGTATAGGCCAAGGATAAACGGCTCTCCAGTCATCCCTGTTCTTGGAATTATTCTCTGCTTCCTTCCATGTGCACCCTTTGTCTCTGAGCACTGTCATAATTTCTCTCCTCCAAGTAAGTCTACTTCTTCCTCGTTTTCTATTTCCTTGAGGATTCCACATCAGTGGCTGTCTTGCTATGCTAGTGCCAATCCACCTCCAAAGACGTGATTTGTAGGTTTCACAGGTTCTTGTCCTGCCCTAGATAAATAATCTCCAATAAAATGCCATATCTGTTTCTAAAGACAAGAGCAACAATAAACAGCTAAAGAGTATTGGTTGGGGTTGGGGGGGGGTCTTCAGACAAGCGACATAACTGCTCAAAGAATTCACATCCCTCAATTACTCCACGGAATGATCAGCAGAAAGATCAGAACAAGAGGCAAAAGCAACAAAAAAGGATTTTTAAAAAGGGACATAACCAAAGAACAGAGCTGAAAATAAATGGGTAAAAAAATGACAGAAAAGAGTGAAAAAAAAGAATCTAAAGTAAGGAATAAAAAAAGTGTTGGAAGAGACACAATGATACGTGAAAAAAAAGAGATAAAACTAAGAGGAATGGAATAAAAAAATCCTGGAAAAAAATACTTGAGTCCGATGGAAGATGGAACATTCAAAATCAAGAAAGTAAGATGGAATAGTTAATGGGAAAACATAGACTTGATTCTGTTTTACTCACACAAATTTTGGCTGGACAAAATAAATGTGGACATACAAACTCTCGTCAGCTCAACTACGGTATAATATTTAACTCGACCAGAACTGCCTTTCCCGGCAAACAAGTGAGAAAATAGAAAGAACACTGAAAATGAGATAAAAGAAAGAAATAGAAAGACGTGGAAAGGCGAGACAAGTAAGAAAAGAAAGAAATGAAGAGGAGAAAAGAGTAAGAAATAAAAAGAACTGACAAGGAGATAAAAGTAAAAAAAAAAAACAGAAGCAACTGAAGAGAACAAAAAAGTAAGAAATAGACCGAATTGAAAAAGAGGACAAAGTAAGAAATAGAAAGAACTGAAAAGGAGGAATTGGAAAGAACTGAAAAAAGAGGACAAAGTAAGAAATAGAAAGAACTGAAAAGGAGAACAAAGTAAGAAATAGAAAGAGCTAGAGAGATAATAAGAAATAAGTAAGGTCTGTCTTAGTATAATTGTGTAAATCCTCCTGCCATGGACATCAAGTGAATTTTAGAGCGGAGGGGGCCTAAGTTGAAAAGTGGTTAGCGTACTCGACTTTCACGGCTAAGGTCGGCGGTTTTAAATCCAAGAAGATTCGGGCTAACGGGACCATAGTCCCCATGGTGGTGGAGCCTGCTAGAAAAGTATTGCTCACATTATGCTATTATTGCTCATTCAGGCACTGAAACAAAAATAGCCGCCGTAACCCGCTCCCAATCCGACATGGGGAGGGTGGGCTGTGCTTCAACATCTTCACAGCATCGGCTGTAAAGAACAATAACTCGCATGTCCGGGAAGAAGAAGAAGAAGAATGATAGACTTACCTCAAAACTTTTTTTTAACTTCGTCAGGCTGAGAGATGTGTTATTTTTAAGAAGTCTGAGATAAAGTACCACACAAGTTTATATTTTCTGTGAAGCATATGATATCTATGTTTCGCATGGAATAGATCAAATTCCTGGGACAAAATGTTCATGCTCTGGAATGATGTACCTATAAAGTATTCTGATCACGAACGTGAACGAACGCTGACAAACAACAAAAAAACCGAAGTACTGGAAGGTCTACCACAGTCACGCAAAACGTGACACGGCCAGAGTAAGAAGCCTACATTCTCTGTATCGCACAACCAGCATCCGATATTGATATTATCAATCATCTGATATGGTGGAATATTGCAACCAAAGAGGAAACATGCAAATGATATGTTCTTGAGTAAATTTACACTACTACGGAGAGGAGAGAGAGAGAGAGAGCCTAGAACATAAATATTTACTCAGAGTAAAACCTTTTTTTGTAACATAAAAATATGGCAGATAATATAAAAATATATATTGAAAGGTGCTGAATAATGCAAACAACTTAACAGAATCAAATAGATTAAAGCTATAAAAAAAATAAGCTAAAGCAGATGAGAAATACACTTCTCTTGCAGTCAGCCCACAGAAAAAGATATAAAAGAGATGACAATGATGAAAATGGTGATGACAATCCAATGTAATCCAGAGATTGCCGTTGTGGGCTGTATAAAATAAATGATGAGATAAGGCCACCTTCTTCTGTACGACTGAGATGTATAGGGGGGGAGACATATGCCCATAATTTACTGCACCTGTTTAAGCTCTAGACCTTGTTGTAGCCAGCACTATACGTGGCATCCTTCCCCTTCATAAAATCGGGATCCAGGTACTAATTTATACGGCTTTGATAACCGGGACGCTTGTAGCCGGAAGAGAACTACCGGTCACCGACATGAAAGGGGAGTACACGAACAGCCTCACTGCTCAGGTGCATAAACACAACTAACATTTAGAACAAATGAGTGCTGAAAAATCGCTGTTCACACCATCTGTGCATGAAACTATCAATGGCATACACACTTAATGAAAATACACAAGACTTAGATTTATCATTAGCTCCAGAGACCTATATAAGACTTAGATTTATCAAAAGCTCCAATGACGTATATAAGACATAGATTTACCATTAGCTGCAGTGACTATGTGAGACACTGATTTGTCATAAGCTCCAATGACCTATATAAGCCATAGTTTAGCATTAGCTCCAGAGATCTATATAACACAAAGATTTCTCGTAAAATTCTAGTGACCTATGTAAAGCAGATTTACCATTAGCTCCAATGACCTATATAAGACATAGATTTCTCATAAGCTCCAATGACCTATATAAGACATAGATTGACCATTAGCTCCAGAGACCTATATAAGATTTAAGATTTCTCATAAGCTCCAGTGACCTATATAAGACATAGATTTATCATTAGCTCCAGAGACCTATCTAAGATTTACTACAGGCTCCAGTGACCTATATAAGACTTAGATTTGCCATAAGCGCCAGTGACCTATGTTAAATGTAGATGAGGGAAATGACGACTGCAGTAAAACTGGTTCTAGTTATAAAGTAATTGGAAATGTATGGCTCAGTTTTATGAAAAGATAGAAAGAGCAAGGACAGTGGGCGAAAAGAAGATCGACAGAAAGTAAAACGAGCACGTATAAATTAAGAACATAAAACGATCCAATATTTCGGCAAAACGCCTTTTTCAAAGTCACATACAAAAACAACACACCAGATAAAAACAAGAAAACAGATGAAAAATAGAATGAAATAGATAAAAAAAATCCCAAATATTTGATTGTTCTACGTTTTTCATTTATACCTGCTCATCTTACTTTCTGCCATTCATGTTTCCTCCCGCTTCTCTCTCTCTCTTTCTCTTTCTCTCTATGTACCTGCATAACCATATACCTGTGTCTAACTGTGTTGAAAGAAGCAATGTTGCAATTTGCACCTTCTGAAAGCAAATGCAAACAAACTTATCCTTGCCACGCAACTTGTAATCTAGATCAGTACTTTATCCTTTGCTCCACTTACATGAGAATTTACTGGGTAAATAACTACACTTACTCGTATAGCAGTAACAAGTGTAATTTACGAACAAGAGGGGGGTGGGGAGGAGGTACAAGCTAAAAGCATGCACAGGGCAAGAATATCTACATCAGCGAGGGGACTGACGCATACTAATAGAAAGGAAGACCTACCTGTAGGTTGGGCTAGAAGGTCACCTACAGAAAGAGATAAACAGGTAGAAACACAAATCCCCTTGATATCGCTAACATTCTCCCCTCAAAAGACCAGCAGAAACAGAATTTCTCACGGGGAGCCTCTGTTTATAACGGAAGAGGAGAGATGGGGGAAGTCCGCTCCTAGTATAACAGCTAAGGATAATGATTTTCACACAGGCAGCACGGATAATGATCCTAACATAACTTCAAGGATAATGATCCTGACGCAGAAAAGGATAATAATCTTAACACGTCGGCAGGGATACACTATCCTTACATAACGGCAAGGATAGTGGTCCTAACACACTGACGAGGATGATAATGATGCTAATATGACTAAAAGACATGATGATCATAACATAACATAACATCAAGGATAATAATCTATCATAGCAGAAAGGACGATGATCGTAATAAAACGGCAAGGGTGATGATCCTATCATAACATCAGGAATAATGATTTAACATAGCAGAAAGGATGATGATAATCAGAAAACAGCAAGAATGATAATCCTAACATAACATCAGGGATAATAATCTAGCATAACAGAAAGGAAGATGATTCTAACATAATATAACATCAGGGATAATAATCTAGCAGAGCTGAAAGGACGATGATCCTAACATAACATCAGGGATAATGATCTAAAATAGCAGAAAGGACGATGATATTAACAAAACGGCAAGGATAATGATCATAGCACCAGGGATAACGATCTAACACAGCAGAAAGGATGATGATCCTAACATAGCAGCAGGGATAATGATCTAAAATAACAGAAAGTATGATGATATTAGCATAATAGTGAGGATAATGACGCTAACATAGCAACGAAAATAATTATCACAAAATAGCAAGGACAATGGCCCCAACATAACACACCTGAGTGGGGTATAATCTTGAGACATCACACAGGCTCTAACAAACAAATAAACAAACAAACAAATAAACAAACAAACAAACACACAGCATCGACAGAACTGAAGGATTAGCATATCCGTTGTCCTCTTTCTTGGCATCAGAAAAAGGACACTCAAACGCCTGCCTTGGAAACGTTTATTTCTACTCATGGTTAGCAGAGTTAAAGAGAGATCCCTTCACCTGATAGCCATGTCTAGGTACCATCATGATTCTGATCATTCTTTCGTCCCGAAATGTCTGAAGATTCCTTGCCTTGTCTTGCCTTCTTCCTCTTGTACCCTTCAGAGGTGAGGGTACGAATGGGACTCTTAACATGACTCGAGTGGTCTTTTTCATATGAAGCAATATTTAAGGTATCTGCCATTCCCTTGTCCACCTTCTGCATGGTTGGTATATCCATCTGTTTCTTATCATTCTCGGCTTGAATGTTCTCTGTGGTACCTGTGTGAAGTGGCCAAACTATTCGAAAAAGACTTTTGTCTGATAAATACCACTGATATATTTAAGGAGACTGTGTGTGACTATGTGCTTTGTGCTATGTTAGAAAACGAGTCCTAAAATGCTATATTGAACCTATCTTGTTATATGGAAGTGAATCGTGGACAATAGGCGGGTCTGCACAAAAATCATTGGAAGCAGCAGAAATGTGGTTTATTAGAAGAATGTTGCGAATTCCCTGGACAGCAAAAATAACTAATGAAGAATGTATGAGAACAGCTGGAGAGACAAAAAATGTTGTCAAAAAAATAAGAGAGAGACAATGTACTTTCATAGGACATGCAATGGGAAGAGGGGTCATTAAAAATAGTATAGCAACAGGAAAAATAGAAGGAAGAAGATCAAGAGGAAGACCAAGAGAAATGATACTGGACAGTCTGACAGGATGGTGTGAGAGGAGATCACCAACTGAGCTGATGGCCTGATTGAAGGATCGGGTACTCTGGAGAAGCTTAATAGCTAACGCCAGTCCGCACGGCACCTGATGATGATGATGTGTGTGAGGTCCCTTTCTTCCTCATATTTTTTAAGTTACACAGCATAAGAAGTTAAAGAACACCATTAGATTCTTACTATAATACAAAGAATAGTAGAGAATAATTTAAGAGAGGTTAAGGAACATCATTAGATTCTTACTAGAATACAAAGAATAGTAGAGAATAAAATAAGAGAGGTTAAGGAACATCATTAGATTCTTACTAGAACACAAAGAATAACAGAGATTAAAATAAGAGAGGTTAAGGAACATCATTAGATTCTTACCAGAATGTAAAGAACGGTAAAAAGAGATTTAAGTAAGAGAAGTCAAAATAACGCCAGTAAGTTCTTACCAGAATACAAAGAATAATAGAGATTAAAATAAAAGAAATTAAAAGAATACCACTAGATTCTTCCTGAATACAAACAACAATAAACAGAGATTTAAGTAACACGGAAATAGACCAGCCAAACACAAAACGTTACACCTCCTTTAGTAAAACACCTCCTTTAGTAAAACGACGCATGCCTATAGCAGAATTAATGTTACGCTAATTTCGCCTTACAAAATAACAATGCTGTGCAACATGAGTCTTATCAGCAAGGCAGTGGACGAGGTTAAGAAGTTTAGACAGCCAGAATCTGTGTGCTTTTGACGTGTGTTCCGGAGTGCAAAGACTGGATTTGACAAAGAATTTTATTGACATAAGAGCCCTGGACAAGTCTCCCCCTCTCCCCCCCCCCCTCCCCGGGGATTTGAGTGCGTAGTTTTGCTGGGAGAGTGTTTGGGCTGAGATTCGGCTTAGTCTATGGCCCGTGGTTTCAGTGCGTGGGACCTGGCATTAAAAATAAGAGATATCTACGAGGTACGGGAAGTCTTCGTTGTCTGATGCCGTTCTTTGTAACTAGCGCCGCCAGAGCAGGCAAAGATTTTGTTTGCTGGACCTGGCGCACGTTCAGTGATTAAATAAACTTGTCTCACAACGCACGTGCCAACCCTTATGTCAGGTAAAACCCGCTCCTCTGCCCTGATTTACCAGCAGTTCCAGTATTATGGTAACATATATATCTCAACATTCAGTCTTTTTTTTTTAACATTATTATTCATGGAGGATGCTATCTAGAGAATGTGTGAGAAGAGCTGGATAAACAAAAAAAAATCTTGTACAAAAATGAGAGAGAGAGAGAGAGAGAGAGGGAGAGAGAGAATGTACTTTCATAGGACATGCAATGAGAAGAGGGGGCATTGAAATTATTATAACAACGGGAAAAATAGAAGGAAGAAGATCCAGAGGAAGACCAAGAGAAATGATACTGGACAGTCTGACGGGATGGTGTGAGAGGAGATCACCAACTGAGCTAATGGCCTGCTTGAAGGATCGGATACTCTGGAGAATCATAATAGCCAACGCAGTTGGCACGGCACCTGATGATGATTATGCTATCTAGAGCAATGATTCTAAATCGTTGTCTGGCCATGGACCCCCTTATCCAGCCTGAGAACCGCTGTGAGACCCCCATTAAAATTAAAGCAATAAATGGATTCCAGATGATGCTTAGACTTTGTTTTAATCAAGTCCATCCATTTGCTGATCCTCAGACTCCCCCTAATGAATGGATCCCAGATTATGACCTACTGATCTAGAATATCCACGCTTATCACAGGAAAATTTATACACCAGGGTATCCCAAAAAGCGTGAAAGTAGCACCGTGAGCTATTTCTTTGTATATAACGTGTACCATAGCTCGCGCAGAAGGACACAGAATTCTCTACCTCCGAGAATATCAGTCCTCATCAACCGTTACATTTTTTATGTGTGGATGAGATCTGAGACCTCTAGGACCTACGATGTCCGGAGTATTTTTTCTGATTTTGTTTTAAAAGGGCGCTTGTAGCTTCTACTAGGGGCTTGGTGGCGTAGATCTGCGCTGCCTGGACACTTTGTGGAGTTTGCAGCCCAAAAGACACGAATATTCACGTGTTTGTAAACAAAATAAGTATATACTAGTTTGTAGTTGCCAGTCTCTACACGAGGCAGGGCAAGTCCTGGTAAGTATCGACATGGGCCGGGCTCGCTGTTATCTGATCACCTGTATTTTACGTTGTACTCGATGTTGATTAATACGGATGACACTTTTTTCTGTTAGAAACATCATCATCATCATCATCATCTGTAGTCTCAATGGAACAAAAGCTCTCCACACGGGGTCCAGTCTTGAACAAGTCGGAATTTATCACACATCATGTCTCTCCTGCTTCCTTTAATTCTTCCTGTATTGCGAGCTTCCATATTCCCAATATCCTGCCCCTCTTTCTTGTCCACTGAAGTGCCCAAAGTCAAGGCGGTATATGGGCGTCTTGCTTTCCCATTCGAAGTATGTGGCCCAGACATTTCCATCCTCCTGGAAGTTTAGACATTCAGTTTTTACACCTTTTGTTAAAAAGGGGACAACTTTCTTCGTTTCCCCTTCCATCGCAGTTATCTTTAGAGCACTTTCAAAATGGAATATTATGCAAACATGGTTCCACGCTGTTAAAATAAAAATCGACAAGCCACAAATATCACATCCGGCGAGATAAGGTACAGAGTCCTTTAACGACTTCC
The DNA here is from genome assembly GCA_009760885.1 of Achatina immaculata. Lineage (NCBI taxonomy): Eukaryota > Metazoa > Mollusca > Gastropoda > Stylommatophora > Achatinidae > Lissachatina > Lissachatina immaculata. The sequence goes on from CM019696.1 coordinate 16,591,193, forward strand.
CAGCATCCGGCCAAGTCACACTAGGATATCCTGCCAGGAAGGGACACACAAAAACCCCACCCAAAATTTAATTTTTGAAGAAAAACAGTGCATGAGGAAGTTAGTTTGATGGGTCGTGGACTCCGTAGCTTTGTATATGATTTATGGATCATGAAACTCCTGCGGGCTAAGATTTAAATACAGGATATTAGGGTGGGCCCGATGGGGTTTCTTGTGGCTGATCCTCTTTCTGAATATTCTGTCAGGTCGGAGTAAGAAAACAAAGCGACAAGTACTGCAAGGAGTTAAATATTCTTTTTTTGCATACGTGTTGTGTGTTCTGTGTTATATGTTGGGCATGCTGTATGCTGCATGTATGTATATGTATGTGTGTTGGGCATCGAAGGATGAAACAAAAAGGTTCAGACTGCACAAAAGTCAGATTCCAATTCTGATACATAATCAACACGGACTCAACACGGAAAGGTATACAAAGAAGGAGGTAAGGAAGGCAAGAAAAAAATTTATAAACGTAATATGTCAGTCAGTCATTTGCATGTCCCTTGTAGAACATTGCCTCCCTAACAGCTCTCCTACAGGCCTCTCGGTTGTGAGCAACATGGCCTGCTGCTGATGCATTTATTTGCAGATCCTCAACGATGTCTTGCAGCCATCTTCGCCTTGGTCTTCCTTTCTTTCTTTTTCCCATTATGTACCCTTTCAAAACGGACTTTTCTAGATTATCATGACGCTTAATGTGTCCAAAATATTAAATTTGTTTCTGTTTAAACGTCTTTACTAGCCAAACTTATTCAATATTAAGCTCTTGTAGTATGGATATATTTGTTCTTTTTTTTGTGTCCATGATATTTGAGGAACTCTTCTGTAGCATTTACATTCAAAGGCATTTATATGTTTCTCAGCTGTTTTGTTAAGTGTCCAAGTCTCACAGGCATATGTTGCGATGGGAAAGATGCATGCCCTTAAAAATCTTATTTTTGTAGTTCTATCTGTTCCACTCCACAGCTTCTTTAGGAAAATGAAATTTAAACTTAGTTTAAAATGCGCAATTCTTTTAGTATATAACTTAATATTCATCTGATAAGAATTATGAATACGAGTTTTTAACAAAATGCAAGTTACTATAGTGACTGACTGAAGTTTTACAGTTATCAACAAAATGAATGACTGAAGTTTTACAGTTATCAAGGTGACTGAATGAAATTTTAGCGTTATCAAGGTGAGTGACTGAAATTTTAGAATTATCAAGGTGAGTGACTGAAATTTTAGAGTTATCAAGGTGATTGACTGAAATTTTAGAGTTATCAAGGTGACTGACTGAAATTTTAGAGTTATCAGGGTGACTGACTGAAATTTTACAGTTATCAAGATGACTGACTGAAGTTTTACAGTTACCAAAGGGACTGATTGCTTTTGATTTTGAACAATATCAAAATATCTCTCTCTCTCTCTCTCTCTATATATATATATATATATATATATATATATATATATATATCTGAACCTTAAGTGCCCGAGGCACATGGAGCTTCCGCAAGGGTTTTCCACAAATGCCTGTCCGTTGCCTTTTTTTCCGCTCTTGCCCAGGTGAGCCCTCTATTGCTCAACATCCTTTCTGTTGTTCTTCTCCATGTCTCCTTTTGGTGTACCCTTACTTCTGTTCCCTTGTGGTGTCCATCCTAATGCTATTTAATATAAAAAAAAACCGACTGATATTTGGTCTTAAGCAGTATCACAATGGCTAACTGAGGTTTATTTTTTCTTCAATAATATCAAAAGGAATGATTGCTGTTTGTTTTTCAATAGTATCAGAATGATTGCAGGCTGGTCTTCAACAATTCAGAATGACTTAAGTGATTTTTCACGATATGTAGATGGAAAGTTGGCGCTGATCAGCAGTAGAAGAAGTTTTACACCTGACAAAACCCGCATTTGTGTGTGGCTAATATAAATAATCAATAAATACAAGGCTGTGTAATGAAGGTATGTGTATGCGTGCTACAGCTGAGCACATATGTCTGTGTTTAAAAAAAAGATGAGCAAAGGAAAACAGCCCTGCCGGATGAAAAATAACAGAACAGAAACAAAGAGAAACAGACTGGACCTAGGAGAAACAATAACAGAGCAGAAACAAAGAGAAACAGACTGGACCCAGGAGAAAAAATAACAGAGCAGAAACAAAGAGAAACAGACTGGACCCAGGTGAAAAAATAACAGCAGAAACAAAGAGAAACAGACTGGACCTAGGAGAAACAATAACAGAGCAGAAACACAGAGAAACAGACTGGATCTAGGAGAAACAATAACAGAGCAGAAACAAAGAGAAACAGACTGGACCTAGGTGAAAAAATAACAGAGCAGGAACAAAGAGAAACAGATTTGACCTAGGAGAAAAAATAACAGAGAAGGAACAAAGAGAAACAGATTTGACCTAGGAGAAAAAATAACAGAGCAGGAACAAAGAGAAACAGATTTGACCTAGGAGAAAAAAATAACAGAGCAGAAACAAAGAGAAACAGAATGGACCTAATAGAAAAAATAACAGAGCAGAAACAAAGAGAAACATACCTGACCTAGGAGAAACAATAACAGAGCAGAAACAAAGAGAAACAGACTTGACTTAGGAGAAACAACAGCAGACCAGAAACAAAGAGAAACAGACCTGACCTAGGAGAAACAATAACAGAGCAGAAACAAAGAGAAATATGTACAAACGTGACCTAGGAGAAAAAATATATATATTAGTACAATTAATATCCAACAAAAGGAAAAGAAAACAAAAATCATTTTTCTGGACGTTTTTATAAAAAAAAAATGCAGAAGCCAGATAAGAGATTAATTATCCAAAGCATCATGAGGGATGACTGAAGAAAGACATATAAAAATAAATAAAAACCAAACTCTGGGAAGACACAAGATAAGTACCACCAAACAATAACAGATCTTTTAAACGATTGGATCTTTACCCAAACTAAAGGGAAACTCAGATTCTTCTGTTACACAAATACACTCACTAGGATCAGCAGGACTGAAGTTCAGTCGCTAGAAATCAATCCTCCTACTGTGCCAGTTCTAAAAAAGACTACCAATACAGCCAATAATTTTCTAAATCAGACCAGAAAACTGACAAAAAACTTCTTTCACATAGGGCTCGCAAAGTAGTTCGCCAATTTTTCCTGTCTTCGGCGAGTCTTTCAACCTCATCAAGGGATTTTATGCCTATTAATTTGGCCTCTCTTAACAATGTCCTCTTTCAGAGTTTCACGCGGTCTGCCTCTTTTTCTTTGGCATGTTGTGTTCCACTTGATAGTTTGTTTTGGGATTCTCTGATCATTTTTTCTCATCAAGTGACCAACATATGTCCATCTCCTTTTCCTGATCACCTATGAGACTGGTTGTTGTTCAGTCAAAAAGCTTTGTGACAAAAAACTACTGCCAAAAAAAAAAGGCAAAAAAAAAAACAACAGCTGAGCGACTATGAAATACTGTGGGCTTTTCAGAAACTGTAAGGATGTGTCAGCAAACCTAAAATTCCAGCAAATAAAAAAAATAAAATAAAAAATCTAAAACATTATACACATGGCATAACAGAACTGGATACACTGTATGCAGTTTGGAAATAGACCAACGGCTTGTAAAACCGGTTCTCAGGCGCTTCCAAATCAGAAACGTATTTCCCGCTGACTGCATAGCCCAGTCATTTGGATGACTGATCACCAATAGCTTTGATACTTGTTATTTCTGTTTTTTTTCCCTCTCTAGCTTTGAGTTCATATTGGATGGTTCAAGTTATACATAAAAGACTCGCTCAGAATGAATGCTTAGTCATTCAGAACCGCCAGTAGAGATTTAATGGTAATTCGTTTTTTTAAATGCAACTTTAAATGATTTTCAGTTATTTTGTTTAGGTGGACAGATATGTAGCAATGAAATCTTGATGATATAAGTGTGTACAGTAGTTCTCAAAGTATACGTTAAGGCCAGCACCCGCCCCTTTTCCCTCTCACCGGGTTTTTTTTTTTGGGGGGGATATTGGGAACATCTAGGAACGTTGAATAAATATGGAACTGCAGGAAGGGGGGGGGGGGGCGTCAGAAACAGGCAAGTCACAAAAGGTGCAGGGATCTGACCTGGGAGGCAAGGGGGCGGCAGCACGAAAAATATAAGAACCGCTGCTTAAAAAAAAGAATGGTTGCTTTTCTCGCAGAAGACAGTTACAGTTTTGTTCTGTATTTACTTGACTGTCATAACTGATTCTACTGTACTTGACTGTCATAACTGATTCTACTGTACTTGACTGTCATAACTGATTCTACTATACTTGACTGTCATGACTGACTCTACCATAACTGACTGTCACAACTGATTCTACTATACTTAACTGTCATGGGTGATTCTACTATACTTATCTGTCATGACTGATTCTACTATGTTTAACTGTAATGACTGATTCTACCATAAATGACTGTCACAACTGATTCTACTATATTTAACTGTCATCACTGATTCTACCATAATTGAGTGTCACAACTGATTCTACTATACTTGACTGTCATGACTGACTCTACCATAACTGACTGTCGCAACTGATTCTTCTATACTTAACTGTCATGGCTGATTCTACTATAAACTGTCATGGCTGATTCTACTATACTTAACTGTCATGACTGATTCTACCATAATTGACTGTCACAACTGATTCTACTATGGTTGATTGTCATGACTGATTCTACTGTACTTGACTGTCATGACTGATTCTAGTATTTTTAACTGTCTTAAGTGGCCACGGTATCAGACAGTCAAGGCAGACAAACCGTTGAGTCATCTTATTTGATGTTGATATCGGCAATCAAAACAAAAACATTTAAGACCTTCTAGATTCTCCAGATCAGATCAGTCGTCGACAACCGTTATCGACAGCTGTGCAACATTATCTACACATTTATCGGCATAGATTAAAATGTCCTTGAAAGCCAAGAAACCCAGGTAATACTCCATGCAGCAAGAACTACCAATCACTGAAGCTCAACACAATGAGAAATATGTGCACCAACAGACGTATATTTCCACTGTTTTACGACACATTATATATCCATCGGAAGTATCATATGATACTACACAATATTAAGATACAGTCATGTAAAATATATTAGAAGTCACACTTAAATCCAATTTTAAAAATTTGTAAAAGTGTTTGGAATGCCACGGGATTTTATCGAAGTAGCGACCAGCACTAAAACATAACACACGATAATATAATATACGATGGATATAATATCCTTTAAAATACTTAATCTATACATTATAACATCACTAAACATTAAAATGTACACTATTCTATCACAGTGCACTACAAAATAGTTAGCAATAACCGACATATTCAAATATTTACCCGCACATACACTCGAGAACACGGGCTATAAAACCACCACACTACATTTAGTATTACTCATTTAACATTTAAAACTGAACAACTTTAGAAAACGTTACACTTCTCCATGCGTCCCCCCTCTAGTCCTAACATCATTAACAGCACACAGGCAAACAACCGATTTAATCCCTTCACATATTACGGCCCGGAGCCATGTGATTGTATCACGGCTACACTTACTTGTATCTCTCATGAAGCACCTTTTTCATAAACGTGACACCGAGTCCGGTTTTTTTGACGAAACGAATAATAGCCGACAGAACGCCGAACTCCTTCAAGCTTATTCATCCATTGCAATCATTCGATTTCCTCTCTCTCTCTCTTTTTAAAAATTGAATTCAAAGCTCGACGCATTTTCTATGTGCACCGATGTCATGTACACATGTCACAGCGACTGCAGTGCACCGACCAATGACGAGAGAAGGGGGGGGGGGGACACAAGATCGGCTGTTTCCTGGCTGTGCGTGTGGGAGTATGTGACAATTAAAAAACACTGCACATTTCCACTGCCAGGGAATATTATTCTTTGTTGTGGAAAACTTCTTACAGATGTCCTCCCGCGCATCTCTTAGTTCATTGTCTAGTTAGCTCACACCAGTAATATACGCATTTGTAGGACATGCTGCCGTTCATACTATGGGGAGTAATACAGATTGTTTTTTTCTTGTGCGTATTGTAGTTATTGTTGTTGTTGTTGTTCTTCTTCTTCTTCTGTTTTTCATAATCTTTTTCTTCTTCTTCTGCTTTTCTTCTTCTTTTTCTTCTTTTTTCTCTGCTCTTCTTCTTCTTCTTCTTCTCTTGCTTTTTCTTCTTCTTTTTCTGCTTTTCTTCTTCTTCTTCTTCTGCTTTTCTTCTTCTTTTTATGTTGCTTCTTCTTCTTCTTTTTCTTCTTCTTTTTCTGTTGCTTCTTCGTCTTCTTTTTCTGCTTTTCTTCTTCTTCTTCTTCTTCTATTGCTTCTTTTTCTTTTTCTTCTTCTTTTTCTGCTTCTTTTCTTCTTCTTCTTCTTCTTCTTTTTCTTTTTCTGCTTTTCTTCTTCTTCTTCTTCTTCTATTGCTTCTTCTTCTTCTTTTTCTTCTTCTCTTTCTGCTTTTCTTCTTCTTCTTCTTCTTCTTTCTGCTTTTCTTCTTCTTTTTCTTCTTCTATTGCTTCTTCTTCTTCTACTTTTTCTTCTTCTTTTTCTGCTTTTCTTCTTCTTCTTCTTCTTCTTCTGCTTTTCTTCTTCTGTTTCTTCTTCTTTTTCTGCTTTTCTTCTTCTTCTTCTGCTTTTGTTCTTCTTTTTCTGTTGCTTCTTCTTCTTCTTCTTCTTTTTCTGTTGCTTCTTCTTCGTCTTCTTTTTCTGCTTTTCTTCTTCTTCTTCTTCTATTGCTTCTTCTTCTTCTTTTTCTTCTTCTTTTTCTGCTTTTCTTCTTCTTCTGCTTTTCTTTTTCTTCTTTTTCTTCTTCTTCTTCTTCTTTTTCTTCTTCTTTTTCTGCTTTTCTTCTTCTTCTTCTTCTTTTTCTTCTTCTTTTTCTGCTTTTCTTCTTCCTCTTCTTCTTCTTCTGCTTATTCTTCTTCTTCTGCTGTTCTTCTTCTTCTTCTTCTTTTTCTTCTTTTTCTTCTGCTTTTCTTCTTCTTCTTCTTCTTCTTCTGCTTTTCTTCTTCTTTTTCTTCTTCTTTTTCTGCTTTTCTTCTTCTTCTTCTTCTTTTTCTTCTTCTTCTTCTGTTGCTTTTTCTTCTTGTTGTTGTTGTTCTTACTCTTCTTCTTCTTCTTCTTCAGCTTTTCTTCTTCTCCCTCTTCTTTTTCTTCTTCTTTTGCTTTTCTTCTTCTTCTTACCTATCTATCTATCTGTTTGTCTATATCCCCACACACCCACCCACCTACCTACCTACCTACCCACATATCTATCTATCTATCTATCTATCTATCTATCTATCTATCTATCTATCTATCTATCTATCTATCTATCTATCTATCTATGTGTCAGATTGTTTTTATATTTGTCTGTCTCACTGTCTGTCTATATGTCTGTCTGATCGTCTGTTTGTCTGCTGACTGTCCGTCTATTTATCTGCCTGATTGATTTCTGTCTCTCTGCCTGGTTGTCTGTTGCCTGCTGATGTTATGTTCATCTGCCTGACCGAGTGTCTGCCTTTTGTCTAAGTGATTTGTCTATTTGTCTGCTCCATTGTCAGCCTATCTGACTGCCGTACAGTCATCTCCCTTTTCCAACATTTCTCACGGCCCTGGCTTCACTTCCCTCTAAAATTAATTCATCCGTATCTGTAAGTCTGTGCTTGACAGAACACAGCCAGGGCTGTATAAATTTAGAATCAAACCACCAACATTTGAAGGATGCAACATATAAACTTGCCCATCTCTAACAGGTTAAAGGTGTTTCAGCACAGATTTCTTGAGTCATTTCACCGTTGAGGACAATCTTGTTAGACTAGTATTGAGGAGGGGGAGGGTATTTTATATCTAAGAAATTTCGGAATAGCTGAACTAAAATTCTGCGCCCCAGACCAGCTGAAGCAGTCTTGCTAAAGCGAGAAATTAGGTCAGTCAGAGCAAGAAAGAAGGTGAGCAAAAGAGTAAGACGCGTGCATGAGCAGAAACTTAGCAGTGAGAATGTCAGCAACATCAGGACGCGATAGGATAAGAGGAACACAAGGAAAGAGAAGAAGGTAGAAAAAAGAAGGCAGAAGGAGAAGAAGGCAGTAGGAGAAGGCAGAAGGAGAAGAAGGCAGAAGGAGGAGAAGGCAGAAAGAGAAGAATGCAGAAAGAGAAAAAAGCAGAAGAAGAAGAAGGCAGAAAGAGAAGGAAATAGAAAGAGAATAAGGCAGAAAGAGAAGAAGGCAAAAGGAGAAGAAGGCAGAAGGAAAAGAAGGCAGAAGGAAAAGAAGGCAGAAAAAGACGAAGGCAGAGAGAGAGAGAAGGCAGAAGGCAAAGCAGGCAGAAAGAGAACCAGGCAGAAAGAAGAAAGCAGAAAGAGAAGAAGGCAGAAGGAGAAGAAGGCAGAAGGAGAAGAAGGCAGAAATAGAAGAAGGCAGAAATAGAAGAAGGCAGAAGGAGAAGAAAGCAGAAAGAGAAGAAAGGAGAAGGAGAAGAAAGCAGAAATAGAAGAAGGCAGAAATATAAGAAGGCAGAAGGAGAAGAAGGCAGAAATAGAAGAAGGCTGAAGGAAAAGAAGGCAGAAAGAGACAAAGGCAGAGAGAGAGAGAGAGAGAGAGAGAGAGAGAGAGAGCACAAGACGGAGAAGGCAGAAAGAGAACAAGGCAGAAAAAAGAAGACAGAAAGATAAGAAGGCAGAAGGAAAAGAAGGCAGAAATAGAAGAAGGCAGAAAGAGAAGAAGGTAGGAAGATAAGAAAGCAGGAGGAAGAGAAACCAGAAAGAAAAGAAGACAGAAAGGAGGGAAAAAAAGAAAAAACGTTTTATGACAAATACTGAAGAGATATAGAGAGTTTAGAAACACTGAAGAGATATAGAGAGTTTAGAAACACTGAAGAGATATAGAGAGTTTAGAAACATCAAACTAAATAATACGAATGATAGGAATTATTGGACAAAAGAAAAAGAATTTACAAACTGCGTGGCTATTAAAAAAATAGAATATTATCATTTACTATACTTTCGTGCTTGCAAACAAATGCACAATAAAAATGACATCATCATCAAGAGTCCTCTATACTCCCAATAGAGCATGAGGCATTAACAAAGGTTCTCCAGCCAGTCCTGTTATGAGCAAATCAAGATACCTCAAACCATGTCTTTCCTTCTTCCTTTAGTTGTTCCTGTATTGTGCGTCTCCATGTCCCCAGTGGCTTTCCCTTCTTTATTTTCCCCTGAGGTGTCCAAGTCAAGGCGGGCTAGGGGTGTCTTTTCTTTCCACTCCTAGTATATGGCCCATCCATTTTCATCTTCGTCTTTTGACTTCTTCAGTAATTTTCTCACTGCCCATTCTTTTGCTTATTTCCTCACTTGATATTCATTCCTTCAATCGTTTGCATGTCCTTTGCCTCCCTAACAGCTCTTCTGTAGGCCTCTCGGTTGTAAGCAAAATGCCCTGCTGCTGATGCATCCATCTGCAGATCTTCAACGATGTCTTGCAGCCATCTTCGCTTTGGTCTTCCTCTCTTTCTTTTTCCCATTATGTATCCTTCCAAGACGGTCTTCTCTAAATTATCATGACGTTTAATATGACCAAAATATTTAAGTTGTCTTACTTTAATACTCAGTACTAGCCAGCCTTCTTCAATATTAAGTTCTTGTAGTATGGATATATTTGTTCTTGTTTGTGTCCATGATATTTGAAGAATATATCTGTAGCATTTACATTCAAAGGCATTTATGTGTTTCTCAGCTGATTTGTTAAGAGTCCAGGTCTCACAGGCATATGTTGCGATGGGAAAGATGCATGCCCTTAAAAATCTTATTTTTCTAATTCCGTCTGTTCCTCTCCACAGCTTCTTTAGTTGTTTTACTTTCTGAAGAGCAATAGATGTCCTCTTGTTAATTTCCCTCATTGTATCTCCATTATTAGTTAGCAGTGATCTAAGATATTCAAAACTCTCCACTTCTTCCAGTTTTTCCTCATTGGTACATATTTCAGCTGCCTGTAAAGTAACGAGAAACAAATCCTCTCCTTGACTCTTGCATCTTACATCCTTCCCGAATGTAACATAGGCTCGCAGTGTGTCTAACCATTAGTCTCTATTATGGGCGAGCTTCTCAATCTCATCAAGGGACTTGATGCCTGTCATCTTAGTCTCTCTGGTCAGTGTTCTCTTTAGGGTCTCTCGAGGTCGGCCTCTTTTTCTTTTTCCAGATGTTTCTCATGTGATGGCCTGCTTTGTAATTCTCTGATCGTTTCTTTTTTTATCATATACGGCCACCCCTATTAGGGATTTCACTAGAACCTTTCATGCTGGTGCTTGAGTCACTATACAGTTTTTGGTGTCATTGGATTGATTTGATTCTTTCGATTTCCTGAAAGTCCATAACATATAGGCCTTCTACACCAAGAGTCACCTGCGTACGAGTTCCATGATGAGACTGTTGGCCTCATGCCCAGGCCTGTGAGTGGGACAGGTGGAGGACAGGTGGAGGACAGGTGGAGGACAGGTGGAGGACAGGTGGAGGACAAGTGGAGGACAAGTGGAGGACAGGTGGAGGACAGGTGGAGAACAGGTGGAGGACAGATGGAGGACAGGTGGAGGACAGGTGGAGGACAGGTGGAGGACAGGTGGAGGACAGGTGGAGGACAGGTGGAGGACAAGTGGAGGACAGGTGGAGGACAGGTGGAGAACAGGTGGAGGACAGATGGAGGACAGGTGGAGGACAGATGGAGGACAGGTGGAGGACAGGTGGAGGACAGGTGGAGGACAGGTGTGTATGATTTAGTCTGTTCCCCCTCCCGTCACCCCAACCTGTTCAGCTTGGTTGAACCTGCCAGGGGCACTAGGCCACCGTTGGTATAGCTCTTGGGATCCTAAGGGCGCTCTACGACAAGGCATTTACCCTGGGGTAGCTCTTTGACTCATCAGAAGAATATTTGTATCGTTCAACGCATTAAATATTTAAATAAATCTCTTAATTCCAAAACAGCTCACGGTGCCGCCATTGCACTCAGTTCACTCCGCGCTGCACACAGGGAATGTTAATCCTCAAGAAATGTGCACATGTCTTGGACACAGGATTAAATTGCTTGCATGGGAAGACGATGAGAGCTGGACAGCCTGTTTAGCTTACGCAGATAAGGGAAACGTAACAGCAAGACAATATCTGCACTCTGTACGCTGCTTATCACATACTGAATGTACTCTACCATGTTCGCCAGACCTCTCACACGTCAATCCAGGTATCCCGTCTGATAAAGTAAACTTCCTTATTTGTTTCCAAGTACTGTGTGCCGGGGCTGACAATGCTGCATGAAGAAGCACTGCTGCTAGTGGAACAATGAATGTTGTGTATGACTGACCAAGTTTCTGTGGCTAGACACATGCAAAAGTTTTAACTATTTTACTCTTACACATTGTAAATTTTCCTGAACGTAGTTTTACTTTAACTCTTTACTTTACCATGCGCCGTATAGCAGGGGCGAACTAACCACCACTCGGTTTCCCCCCCCCCCCCCCGGGTAAGCTTGTAACGTGCCTCCTTCGACCTATACCATTTATCTTCTTTTATAAAATTCATAAAAACTATATTCGAAATTTTTTCCCATGATCCTATGCCTGAGCAATGGCGGAAGGTCTCATGTGACCGTTTTATGCTCTCAAAAGCTAAACTCCGGAACTCTGATTGCTATGATATTTGGTGTGGAGTTGGATTTCTGAGATGCCGGTTGAAAGTGCTTGTGTCCTGCGGTGGATCTTCGGAGTTTGAATGAGTGTGGTGCAGACTGGAACGTGTCAAATGAGCAACAGTGTTGTTGTTGCTTTCAAGATGGAGGTCGGCTCTGTGTGCAGCGCGGAGTGAACTGAGTGCTATGGCGGCACCGTGAGCTGTGAACTTCGCATGAACAGCGCTCATGGTTCTTAGTTATATCTACTGGACCAGTGGTGAACTATGACGATCTGTGTGTGCCCTGTTTCGGCTTGGCGCCTTAGCAACTGAGTTCGTGCCGAGAGCGACGCTGACTAGTGTCGTATTTGGACTTTCATAGGTCAAAAAAAAAACGGTATCCTCACTGGGTGGCTTATCATCAAAGACTTATGTAAAAGACCATCGATGAACATTCTATGCGATATTTACTGGCACAGGCGGTATAGCGATTATGGGAGCATCTTGTTCTCGATGATACCGGGAACCTAATACTGAAACCTGAAGGCCATCTGCTCTTCCAGGTCTCTAGATCAGCCTAATGAGTTATCCGCTGCTACTGTATAGACGGCTGTATAAAACGATCTTTCTGTGGCCAACAACCGTACCAACCGGTTTTGCTTTGTTGCCGTGTTTGAACTGTACAAAACAGATGTAGAATGTTTGTGACAGAGTAAAAGTAGAGATCTGGAGGGCAAATGGTTGGGGGCAATACTGAATATCATCGATCAGTTGCCTCTCCAACTTATTACAAACAAACAAAAAAAAAGATTACCTTTCGGGGAGTGGCCAGGTGAAATGTCTCACAGAAAGTCCAGGTAGGGTAAGTCAGGTTCCCACAGGGAGAGCGGAGAGAGGCTTAGCAGTGAAGTAAGGTATATATATACATAGAGAGAGAGAGAGAGAGAGAGAGAGGGAGAGAGAGAGAAAAGACTTTTATTCTATCTGCCAGAGATACAAAGCCTATTTACAAGAACAAAATACAGCACGTTATGTCATAATATAATTGAGACCCGCAATACAGCAAGAACTAAAAGAAGAGAGAAAGACACGGCTTGAGATACACAAATAACTAAAATAAAAGAGAAAGACATGGCTTGAGATACACCAAGAACTAAAAGAAAGACATTGCTTAAGGTATCCCGACTTGTCCAAGACAAGACTGGATGGGGAACTCCACACCTTCTGTTCAGAGATAGTTCACTTTCTGTTACCGACATTTTTGTTTATGTAAAGTGTTCCAAACATTTATTTTTCATTTGCTATCATTCCTCTCGTGGATCTCGTGTGGTCCTTTCGGGGACCACACAGGAGACCACGGGACCTAACGAGGACCACAGGCGTAAATTCAGTAGGATCACAGTGCGGTTTTGGTGGTAGAAGCGAACGAAGAAGAAGAAGAAGATTGCTATCATATTAGAAAATATTCCAAAAATAACTCATAACATAGAAATATTTTACCAGGCATGCAGCTTTTTCATGCCAGTAACCCCAACCCCCCCCCCCTTTTATTTATTTAAAACCCCCCTCCCCGCCCCACACACACACACACAAAACTAACAAAACAGAAGTTTAACTATTTCCAAGAAACAGAAGAAATGAAGAATTTTTTTTTACAAAACGTTTTCATAAATAATAAAAATATAACCGTCCACTGGTGCGGCTTTGTCAAAAGATATTAAGAAAAGAGTCTCGAATATTGAGCCAGTATTACTAAACTACCAAAAATAGCACTAAGATGGACACCACAGGGGAACAGAAGTAAGGGTAGACCAAAAGAGACACGGAGAAGAACAACAGAAAGGATGTTGAGCAATAGAGGGCTCACCTGGGCAAGAGCAGAAAAAAAGGCGAAGGACAGGCATTTGTGGAAAACCCTTGCGGAAGCCCCATGTGCCCTGGGCACTTAAGGTTCAGAGAGAGAGAGAGAGAGAGAGAGAGAGAGAGAGAGAGAGAGTGAGAGTACTAAACGGAGGCGATTCTTGGTCATTAACAAAAACAACGAGACCATTAGAGGCCACTTAAATGTGGTTCCTACGAAGAATGATAAGAATACAATGGGACAACCACAATAATAAATGAAGAATGCCTAAGGAAAGCCAGTGAGAAACGAACGTTAATAAACACACTACGTGGGAGACAGTCAGGGTTCATCGGTCATATAATGAGAAGAGGTGGGATAGAAAATATCATGACAACAGGGGAAAAAATTGGAGGCAGGAAAGGGAGAGGAAGACCAAGAGAGAAAATCTTAGATGGCTTGATAAAATGGCACTGGAGAGCCACAACAACAGAACTAGTGGACAACAAACTGGAGAATCGTGGTTGCCGAGCCTCCATGCATGGCACATCATGATGATGATGATGACTGAAAGATGGTCTTTGCCAACTATGAACTAACAAAAGTCTGTTTTTTTCCTTGTTTTTGTTTCTCAGTGTCCGCGGATAATTGTTTTGAAAGAATCTATGTCAAATATCACATACAGGAAAAGAAACATGACAGGAGCGATCATCCGTAGAAAACGCTACGCATAACAGCATTGGCGAATACTCTCCCCTGGTTTATGTTATTGATCACTGGAAAAACTACCGAAGCTATCAACATGATGATAACAACTGGCACATTTTCAGTTTTTCGTCAAAGTCTACATAATATCCTTCGCAAGCGTTCAAGGTAAAATCATGTTTACACAAATTTTCAGGAACTTAAAATGAAACATACGCTTCTTCAAAGAAAAACTGCTGGTCTTGAAATTATGAACTTCACATGTTCAAACACAAAGACAGTTTTTGGGTACACATATATGCAAAACTAAGTATACAATATAAACAAAGCCCCTACAGGTAAGGCTGTGATATATATATATATATATATATATATATGTGAAGTTCCCGTTTCCATGCCATTAAGGCATATTGGGGAATACGGTGTTGGTCCCGTATTTTCCATGACCCTCGGCACATGAAAGTGTGATGTGGTCAGTATCACGCCTGGCCGCTTTACCTTCCCAGATTTCTCTGGTACCCATTTTTAGAGGCTGGGTGAACCCAGAGGCCTTTTTCTATGTGTACCAGAAAAAAAAATCCCGCTGCTGAACCCGGTACCACCTGATTAGTAATGCCGGGCGCTTAACCACTCAGCTAAATAGGCCGCGAAAAAAGCTGTTTAAAATAGAAGCAGCTTTATCAATTAACGACATTTCGATCTAATCCTTACTCATATAAAAACATAAAAGACAAAGAGAGAGAGAGAGGAGAAAAAGAGAGAATATAAATTCACTTCATATCGTGTATAACAAATAAGAATGGAAACAATAAAAAGTAATAGAAAAAGAGGGAGAACTTGGCTGTGACTTACAAGAGGACGTGTGAGAGAGTTATTGTTATGTTGTGTTGTGGATTTTTAAATGAAGACTTGACAGGTGTAATGCCAGTCACATGACTGATGGGTAGTCAAGAGCAGGGCGGGGAAAGGGGAAAGAAGAGAGAGGGATACAATGGCTATCAAGGTGACTGGGACATAATGGCTATCAAGGTGTCTGGGACACAATGACTATCAAGGTGACTGGGACACAATGATTATCAAGGTGATTGGTACACAATGGCTATCAAGGTGACTCGGACACAATGATTATCAAGGTGATTGGGACACAATGGCTATCAAGGTGACTGGTACACAATGATTATCAAGGTGATTGGTACACAATGGCTATCAAGGTGACTCGGACACAATGATTATCAAGGTGACTGGTACACAATGGCTATCAAGGTGACTCGGACACAATGGCTATCAAGGTGATTGGGACACAATGGCTATCAAGGTGACTGGTACACAATAGCTATCAAGGTGACTGGCACACAATGATTATCAAGGTGATTGGGACACAATGGCTATCAAGGTGACTCGGACACAATGGTTATCAAGGTGATTGGGACACAATGGTTATCAAGGTGACTCGGACACAATGATTATCAAGGTGATTGGGACACAATGGCTATCAAGGTGACTGGGACACAATGGCTATCAAGGTGACTCGGACACAATGATTATCAAGGTGATTGGGACACGATGGCTATCAAGGTGACTCAGACACGATGGCTATCAAGCGAAGAAAAAAGGTGACTGGGAACGGTGAATGCAGTTGGGGCAGGTGGTTTGTAATATGTGATGGCCCCAGATAGTTCTTCGATACGTTTTATAGCTAATAACAGAAAAGAAGAACCAGAAAGATGATATGTATGATAATCTTCATCGTAGGCAGCAAGGAAAGATAACCGTGTTTGATAATCTTCCTTCTAAATTGCAAAAAAAAAAGATGACAAAACGATGATATTTAATAATCTTTATCGTAAGAAGAGGAAGATTTTAAACAAAAATGATGTTTACTAAGTTGCAGAGAAAGATGAAGAAAACTGACGATAACGCTTGATAATCTCCATCGTAAGGAGAAGGAAGGAGACATAAACAAAGATGAAAACAAACAAAAAACGTAACGACAGCGATGTTTATACTCACCCGAGTTGCTGGTTGCCTGGGAGAGCACGTTAGATGCTGACACTGCCCTATTTCACCACCTGAGATCGGTGCAAAAAAAAAAAAAAAAGAAGAAACCAGTTATTTAAAAATCATCATTTACACTATTGAAAAAAAAACCCATCTAAGAACAGCTTTATTTGTAAATGGGCTTCACCTACAGCTTATTCAAACAGAAACATACTGGGCAGAGAAACAGGGGAAGAATAGAAAGTATAAATTAACGCTGCCCTTTTTTTGTATAACAAATAAGGAAGGTAACACTTAGCTGTGAGTTGTTTGACAGTGCCTGGTCTGTACCAGCTTTGTTTACCATATACCGTATACCTCGCCATATAAGGCGCATGTTTCTCAAATCACCTTTCGTCCTATACCCTGGTGGTTAGCTTTGGGTAGGCTCTGAAGCAGATGTTACCGGTACTAGGTTCAATTTTCAGACTCTGGCTTCAGTGTATTCGGGACAAACCCATATATGCTCCGTCGCGTGCCGCAGCATCCATCCAAGAGTTTGTTTGCTAACTGTTCCTGTCAAATGTTGGTTGTTTACGATGCGTTTTCTGCCACACAGTTCGGGTTTCCTGGCAGCACCTACCTGCACTGGATTAACACCTAAACATCCATGTTTAACATACTGGTCTTATGACAATCTCAGAATACAACGTATATGATTATAAATAATTAAATAGACCAAAGAGTGTTTTAAAAACCGATACAGAACATCCCTCGACTGCCTTAAGTACTATATTTGGTTACAAGACGGTGACACAAAGTGTTTATCTACCGTAACATTTTGCTCTTTGCTTCTGAGTGTATATATATATATATATCGATGAAAAGCGTTGGTGGTGCAACGCACTGAGCTAGAGGTAAATGGCGGGCTTAGGTCATGTTCGTTTGTGCTTATGATTATTATGGATACTCATCCCGAGCCGACCTCACGCTTTGATCATGTATTGTGTAGTATGCTGTGATGTGGATGTATGTAATTCACGTATTGATATGGATATTCTGTGTGATTCATGATGATTATCGTTATATTGGACGGGCACAAGTCTAATTCAGTAATATGCCCTCATTCATATGGATATTATATATGCTGCAATGTGTATCAGGAGACATGTAACATGGCAGTGGCAACTGCAGGAAGTTGTGCATTAGCACATAGTGATTCATGGAGAGGTGGAGATGTGTCACAACAGCGGCAGCTGTGTGATTTCAGTGTATTAGCACAATTGGAATTCGAGGAGATATGGAGGTAGGGCACAGCAAGACAGCTATGTGATTTCAGTGCATTAGCACAATTGGAATAGGTGTAGAGTAAGGAGGAGGATCGTAGCATGGCAGTGGCAACTGGATGTGAAGAGTGCATAGGCACATAGTGATTCTTGGAAATACAGATGTGTATTATGGCAGCAGTGGCTGTGGTGGTTTAGGTGCGATGACAGAGTTCGACTTATGGTGTATATTACTTGTGGGGCCAGGAGAGCCCAGGACCACGGGTCCAGCAGGTTTAGTTAATGTTTAGATGAGAGTTTAATCCGTTATATTAATACCATGCCTTTGTTACTATCATGATGACATACCATCATGTTTGTCCTGTCTATGTAATATCAGCTGTGGTGTTACTATGATGCATGTAGTGAGAATGAATAAAATGGTTGTATATTTAATTTTCTGACTTGGTAATTATGTACTGCATGCTGATGTAGTGTGTATGGATTAATGTATAATGATGCTAACTGGCATACAGTATTCCTAAGAGGGGAGAACCTGGGTTGGCGGTCACGAGGGAGAAGCCAGATCTTGGCCACGCACCACAGCGTTACATTACCAAGGGAATGTTTGGAACAGTTGGTTAATCTGTTCCTCCCCAATATATCTATACACATGTAACTTATGTAACAGCAAAGTTTACACAGCCAGCCAGTCAACGAACAAACCAACCAACCAGCCAGCCAGCCAGCCAGCCAGCCAACCAACCAACCAACCAACCAACCAATCAACCAACCAACCAACCAGCCAACCAACCAACCAACCAACCAACCAACCAACCAAGCGCTACTAAAATATTTGGAATGAAACCTAAAGAACTATTCTGAAAGAAAAACTTCTGAATACATGGTTGCTGTTATATAAGACGTGCAAACTATTACCGTATAGATGTGGATCAGCTTTCTCTCTCTCTCTCTCTCCCCTTCTCTCTCTCTCTCTCTTTCTGTGCTGTTCAAACACGTGTTTCTGTGTGTGATCATGTGTGTATGAATAATAACAATGTACATTTTATGTGAGTATGCTTTAAGCGCATACATCGATTGGCGTGCTTTCATGTGGTCATTATAACCATTTACACACACAAATACATATAACGTATGTTTATAAATACATATACGCCTTAATGCACTCGTGTATGTTTGTATGTACGTATGAGTGAACAGTGATTATGTACATCACTACGTATGTGTGTTTTTAATGTACACACTTATGTAGCTGCTCATATAACTGGTGCGCGACAGACCATGTTCTGCAAGTACGTGAGTCTTGACATATTTATAACTTAAGGCCTAATAGTATCCATGGTTATATATTATATTAATATGTTTATGTATGTTTACTTCAACATACATATATGTCATAATACGTTTTTATCAAAAGACGTCCACACAGAAAGTTGATGGATAAACCAATGTAGCAGAAAAAGATGTCCATACATACATACATACATACACACACATACATACACACACATACATACAAACACATATACATACACACATGCGTACATACACATATACAAACTACATACATATATACATACATACATACATACACACATACATAAATACACACATACATAATATACATACATAGATACACACACTCATACATACATTACAAGGGTAACTGCTGGATCTGAAGACAGGAGCAAATTATTAAATTTCTCAGAGACAAAGAAAACTTTTAGCCTATTTTTATATTCCAGCGGTTCTAAATCTCTTATCTTAATGCAAAGAAAACTAAATTGATGACAACTGATAAAACAAACAAGGCAGCTGATATATATATATATATATCAATGAGGCAAAACTGGAAGAACTGGAGAGTTCTGAATATCTTAGATCACTACTAACTAATAATGGAGACACAAAAAGGGAAATTAACAGGAGGACATCTATCGCTCTTCAGAAAGTAAAACAACTAAAGAATCTGTGGAGAGGAACAGACAGAACAATACAAATAAGATTTTTAAGGGCATGCATCTTTGCCATCGCAACATATGCCTGTGAGACCTGGACACTTAACAAAACAGCTGAGAAACACATAAATGCCTTTGAATGTAAATGCTACAGAAGAGTTCTTCAAATATCATAGACACAAAAAAAATATATATATCCATACTACAAGAACTTAATACTGAAGAAGACTGGCTAGTAAAGAGGATTAAACAAAGAAAACTTAAATATTTTGGACACATTAAATGCCATGATAATCTAGAAAAGACCGTTTTGAAAGGGTACATAATGGGAAAAAGAAAGAGAGGAAGACCAAGGCGAAGATGGCTGCAAGACATCGTTGATGATCTACAAATGAATGCATCAGCAGCAGGCCATCTTGCTCACAATCGAGAGGCCTACAGGAGTGCTGTTAGGAAGGCAAAGTTCCGCAAGGGACATGCAACTGAATGAATTAGCGGTTCTAACATTATTAACTCTTACAAGGGGTCAGATATTACGATCGCATCACGAAAAGGCGAAAGCCCGTAATTCTAGCTGACCGAGCTTTTGAAAGCCTCCAAAGAAGCCAGATATAGAACAACAGTTCTCACGGGACGACATCAGTTTATAATTATTCACGTCAGATTCTGTATCGATCCATAAATATCAGAAATGCATGGGTTAAAGTGGGGCCTTGAATCGATCCACAGAAGTGGACCGCTGTTGTAGACGTAAGCATTGTGAGCAATTCTTATTTCCAGGCTATTTATACATATATGAACCAGGTATAAAGCTTTATACGCCATGGCCAGTGTTTACTCGTATATTGTTTGGGGGGAAATGATTTGCTGATGGACAAATCTCATCAACCTCTTTCCAAGTACTTTCATGTTGTTTCCAATCTTCTATACTGGCTACATCTTTACCTTTTTTCTAGATTGTCATTCTTTGTTTTGTTTTGTTTTTTTTTGTCGTTGTTGTTTTATTTCTTTCATTTCCTTCCTTTCTTCCTTGAAAGTCCGAAATGTACTCGATGTATGAGATCTTTTATACCAAATAAAGTATAGAAAATCATGAAAGCACTTAGCACATTTGATAGAGTGCAACAGAGTGCGTTTTATAACCCACTTTTCCTAATATGGATTTCCAGCCATTCTGAGAAACTCCACTTCTAAAGTGACCAACCGTTATGCATTACACAAAGTAGTCCCGTATTTTGAGAATTTGTTCGCATTACTTCGGTCGAGACGCCTAAATGTTCCATATTTTAAAACACATATCCTGTGTTGTCCTGTGTTGCCATCTTTGACCTCTGTTTGTTTGGAAATATCGGAAATTTCTTTTCATTATCTTGGTAGAAAGTTGTGTTATTTGAGAGAAATATTCACAATGTAGAGAAGTGCAACAAATTGGCCTGATTAAACACATTTGTAAGATGAGTTATAAACCTAGCTTACTGAGTAAATTTTGGATTAAAATTTAAATTTTACTCCCCCTCCCTTTATCCATCCACAAACCATCCCCAAGAATCCCCATTGAGTTAGTGTCCCGTATTTGAACATATGGTCGGTCAGTTTAGCATATCGGAACAATTATCAGAAGTGCGAAAGTAATAACACCTCAACATTTAAAATATTTTTCTAATCCCCATCCCCTCTCTTCTTTGGGTTGGCCTTAAGAAACGGTTTTCTCATCAAGATCCACCACCAGGGTGAGTGAATGCGGTCCCTCATTCTTTTAGCTAAGCAGAAATAACACGTTCAGGGCAAGTCAGCATTCCAGACAGTGAGACACATCTTGTGCAACAGATCCATATCACTGGAAACAATATTCCGAGTACTTAAATGTTACATCGAGCCAATTTTGTTTTATGGATGTGAAGCATGGTCTATGAATAAGAGAGTACAGCGAGAAATGGAGGCCACGGAGATGTGGTTTATAAGAAGGATGTTGAAGGTACCATGGACAGCCAAGAAAACCAGTGAAGAGGTCTTAAGATAGGCTGGAGTTAAAAAACAAATTAAAGGAAAGATCAGAGACAGACAAGCGAGATTTATAAGACATTTCCTGAGAAGAGGAAAATTAGAACACACTGTGACAACTTGAAAAATTGAAGGAAGAAGAGACAGAGGAAGACAGAGAGAGAAGTTACTAGATGGGCTGTCAGTGTGGCTAGGAAGAACGTCACTGGCGGATCTCATAATCAAGTCTAAAGACAGGGAATTGTGGAGAGAAATGATCGTCTACGTCACGCGGCACTCAGATAGAAATAACACAGTTAACTGCCCCTTGTAAGTCCCTCTTAAAAGTAGATGTGATTTAGATTTTGTTTCGCTAACCAAGGCTAAGAAAAAGGAAGACGAAGGCTAACATGGCTGCAAGACATCACTAATGATCTGTGAAAGGATGCATCAGTAGCAAGGCATCTTGCTTACAACCGAGAGACCTACAGGAGAGCTGTTATGGAGACAAAGTTCCGCAAATGACATGTAAATGACTAACTGAATCGCGGCAACTGTTTTATCTCGAGATGTGAGTTATTATCTCTCCAGTTTTTATGTATACTGGCCTCTCTTTCCCATTTTTACAGATTTCTACTCGGCATCCCCCTAGAAAACGTATAAGTGTATATGGATTATTAGGTGTTTCCTCTGCCAAAAAAGGGATAACCTGAAATTATGCACAAACTACAGAACTGTTGCCCTGATTAGTCGTGAAAGAAAATTCTGTTAAAAATCATAATGGGTAGACTTTAGAGAAATGCAGAGAGTTTAATGTGAATCTTTATTTAGCCTTTATAGACTACTCAAAGGAATTTGATTGTGTACAACACCAGAAACTTTGGGAATTCATGGAAAAAATTGGATTTCAAACACATTTGATACAGTTAACATCACTACTGTATCTAAACTAACAACCAGCAATAAGAATAAATGGTGAAACAACAACTTGGTTTGACATAAAACAAGGGGTCCGTCAGGGGTACATATTGTCGCCTTACTTATTTAACTTGTATACTGAAAATATAATGAGGAATGTTAGAGAAGATGTAGACAAAGAATATTACGATCCCATAACAATTGGAGGTTATGAAATACCAGAAATTAGATATGCTGATGACACAGTATTATTGTCCACAAGACAAAAAGGAATGGACAAAAACTAATTATGTCAGTCCGTAAGAATAGTGAAGAGCAAAACCTCTATCTTAATGCGAAGAAAACTAAATTGAAGACAATTGACAAAACAAACAAGGCAGCTGATATATGTATCAATGAGGAAACATTGGAAGAAGTGGAGAGTTTTGAATATCTTGGATCACAGCAAACTAATAATGGTGATACAATGAGGGAAATTAAAAGGGGGACATCTATCGCTCTTCAGAAAGTAAAACAACTAAAGAATCTGTGGAGAGGAACAGACAGAACAATACAAATAAGATTTTTAAGGGCATGCATCTTTCCCATTGCAACATATGCCTGTGAGACCTGGACACTTAACAAAACAGCTGAGAAACACATAAATGCCTTTGAATGTAAATGCTACAGAAGAGTTCTTCAAATATCATGGACACAAAAAAGAACAAATATATCTATACTACAAGAATTTAATATTAAAGAAGGCTGGCTAGTAAAGAGGATTAAAGAGAGAAAACTTCAATATTTTGGACACATTAAACGTCATGATAATCTAGAGAAGACCGTATTGGAAGGGTATATAATTGGAAAAACGAAGAGAGGAAGACCAAGGCAAAGATGGCTGCAAGACATCGTTGATGATCTACAAATGGATGCATCAGCAGCAGGCCATCTTGCCCACAACCGAGAGGCCTACAGGAGAGCTGTTAGAGAGGCAAAGTTCCGCAAGAAGACATGCAGCTGAATGAATGAGGTATTTCCTGGGCTGTTCATACATAGAATAATGTGAA
Source organism: Achatina immaculata (assembly GCA_009760885.1). Classification (NCBI taxonomy): domain Eukaryota; kingdom Metazoa; phylum Mollusca; class Gastropoda; order Stylommatophora; family Achatinidae; genus Lissachatina; species Lissachatina immaculata. Next base: position 16,614,601 of record CM019696.1, read on the forward strand.
CGGTGCTTATGTTACTAAATTGTTGAAGAGATGGTTTTTGGCGGGAGAAGGGCCGAGTAAAAGCTAGAGGATGGACTTATAAAAGCACGCGAGGTCTTTATCTGTTTGCACGAGTGCTGCTGAGAAACATTATTAAACATTCAGTTGGGACTTACGCTTGGACCTGTTCTTCAATGTAGAGCGTTACTGGCTTGCGATCAAAATCAATATGAAGTGATCGTTTGTTTGGAATGGTTTTTTTTAATGTTGAGCTGTCATTACTTATAATATAAGTCATCACATACACTTATCCACCATACCGTGCACGTATGAAAGGAAAACGCGTAGAAAAGATCGTGTCCCTTTTCATTATTCTATTTTCATTTGTTTTACATTTGATCTCTTCTCATTTTTTGCCCCAGTTTTATAATTCACTTTCATTTCTGCTATTTGCATTTCCTTTCCTCTAGTTTTAGGTTTAATTTCTCTGATTCTAAGACAAAATAATGTAAAAGGATAAAACCAGCTCCGATACCACGTGTTGGCAACTCTACCCTGAGCACAGCATCCTTAAGCTCCTCAGTACTGTAACCTACATCCTACAGAACTACGCTCCAACTAGCCAGTGCCTAAAACACACTGATATGGCCAATGAAGCCGCTCAGAAAAGGCCACACTCTTCGCTTCTACGCAAGAACTTACAGCATTTTTTTCTCAGAGGGCCCCTACATAATATAGTCAGTGTTTCCCAACTTGGAGCCAATATTATTATTATTTTTTTTTAGGGGTGAGGGAGGATAATGAGGAATATATCTGTATTATAAATATTGTACTTTTGAATATATTTTTATTATGTATATTATATTTTTTTCAGAACTTGGTTGACTATCTTCTTGTTGTTGGGTTTTTATGGGGGGGGGGGTGGAGGGGGAAAAGGGTGGGATCATAATTTATGAGGCGTTGAGGTGGGGCATGATTTAGAAAAGGTTGAGAAACATTGTTACAGGCGACTACGAAGAATAAGGTTTTGTATTATAATTATTACATGCCTCTCTTTGACTCTACCCTCTCACTCTCTCTCACGCTCTCTCTCTCTCTCTCTCTCACGCTCTCTCTCTCTCTCTCGCTCTCTCTCTCGCTCTCTCTCACGCTCTCTCTCTCTCTCTCGCTCTCTCTCTCGCTCTCGCCCTCTCTCTCTCTCTCTCTCTCTCTCTCGCTCTCTCTCTCGCTCTCGCCCTCTCTCTCTCACGCTCTCTCTCGCTCTCTCTCACGCTCTCTCTCGCTCTCTCTCACGCTCTCTCTCTCGCTCTCGCCCTCTCTCTCTCACGCTCTCTCTCTCTCGCTCCCTCTCTTTCTCTCGCTCTCTCTCTCGCTCCCTCTCTCTCGCTCTCTCGCTCCCTCTCTCTCTCTTTCGCTCTCTCTCTCGCTCTCTCTCTCGCTCCCTCTCTCGCTCTCTCTCTCTCTCTCTCTCTCGCTCGCTCTCTCTCTCTCTCTCTGGATTAAAAGCTCAAACGGGACGAAACTTTGCCTCTCTGTTTCGCCCTACCTCTTGTGGCACACTAAATAATCACAAATATTTAGAAAGCGCAACCAGGCAGCGAAGGCCCTATAGACAAACAAAACTAAGCAGCTTAGGTCTATAGACAAACAATCAGCCAAAAGACGAGCAGTGGTAAACATTGCCAAGAGAAATACCAACAGATTTAGTCTAAACTTTCTGAGAGTTACCTCGCTTTTTAGATCCCGTTAGAATTCGCTCCCTTAGTTTCCTCATGTTTTTACGAAACAACAAAAAAAAAAAGACAAATTTCTGGCAAGCAGTTCTTGACAATCCCCAAAATAAATAATTATCCTGTTTTATTTTTTGTCCTTTTCAACTTTGTAGCTAGTTCAGGTTATAGTTTCACTTTATGTCAAGTTTTTATATTAATGGTTAGTAAACTGTTATTTTAAAACTCTGAGCACAAAAATCTGAAAAATACGGAAGATAGAGATTTTATAAACCATACCTTAACAGACTTCTGAGAAACAGTTTTATGTTAACAGACTTCTGAGAAACAGTTTTATGTTAACAGACTTCTGAGAAACAGTTTTATGTTAACAGACTTCTGAGAAACAGTTTTATGTTAACAGACTTCTGAGAAACAGTTTTATGTTAACAGACTTCTGAGAAACAGTTTTATGTTAACAGACTTTTGAGAAATAGTTTTATGTTAACAGAATGATTATTTATTTTTTTCTTACCCTTAGCTATTTAAATAATTACGTAAAAATAATTTACAAATAAAAATAGCTTCTACGTAGTTTTATTCCGACGCTATAAGATTCAGCTAAAAAAAAGCACAAAATAAACACAATATATAGACATCGCTTCGTCGCTGGTTGGCAACAACTGACAGATATGTTTATTATAAATTGTTTATGTGATCTGTGTAAATGTTTTTGTTTTTTTTTTTGGGTTTTCATGTTCACAGTTAGTTGTGTGTTTTTTTTCCTACCAAAGGACGAGAAATAGTCTGGTAAAGAGCTGACCTTCCCACTAATAAGACAAGAAACAGTCCTGGTAAAGAGCTGACCTTCCCACTAATAAGACAAGAAACAGTCCTGGTAAAGAGCTGACCTTCCCACTAATAAGACAAGAAACAGTCATGTAAAGAGCTACCTTCCCACTAATAAGACAAGAAACAGTCCTGGTAAAGAGCTACCTTCCCACTAATAAGACAAGAAACAGTCTGGTGAAGAGCTGACCTTTCCACTAATAAGACAAGAAACAGCATGGTGAAGATCTGACCTTCCCACTAATAAGACAAGAAACAGTCATGTAAAGAACTGACCTTCCCACTAATAAGACAAGAAACAGTCATGTAAAGAGCTGACCTTCCCACTAATAAGACAAGAAACAGTCATGTAAAGAGCTGACCTTCCCACTAATAAGACAAGAAACAGTCATGTAAAGAGCTGACCTTCCCACTAATAAGACAAGAAACAGTCATGTAAAGAGCTGACCTTCCCACTAATAAGACAAGAAACAGCATGGTAAAGAGCTGACCTTCCCACTAATAAGACAAGAAACAGTCCTGTAAAGAGCTGACCTTCCCACTAATAAGACAAGAAACAGCATGGTAAAGAGCTGACCTTCCCACTAATAAGACAAGAAACAGTCATGTAAAGAGCTGACCTTCCCACTAATTGCTGCCCTGGCTTTATTTATGACTCTGCCATTTTGTTTATTGTCACACAGGCTTAGGTAAGAGTCCAACTGTTAGTTTGTTAGTGAGAAAGATAAAGCTTGTCCCGTATTAGTTTGTTAGTGGATAAAGATAAAGCTTGTCCCGTATTAGTTTGTTGCTGGATAAAGATGAAGCTTGTCCCGTATTAGTTTGTTACTGGATTCTATCGGAATTCGAGAAGCTGAAGTTACCATTGGAAGAATTTGACATAAACAGCAAGAATGGACCTCGCAGCCATATTTCTGCGTCAAATAGTCAGTACACTCCTTTTCCAACATTTTATTTACGAACAATGTTTGCTCTGATCTCGATTGTATTGGGACATTCTGTTACTGAGAGACTCTCGCAATCTGTAGTTTCCCATTACACATTACGTAACAAAACTGGAGGCTCTTTAATAAAGAACCCATTAGAACTATTTAGAAATTATATTTTATGCTGTTATGGATTCTCCCTCCACTGAAATAGATCTAAACATGGCCACGAATTTTAGCCTCATTTGGAGAATTATAAATTTCACATAACAGTGTGTCACGTTAGTGATGAAATCTTTGTGGGCTAGTCAGACATTCACTTGCATGTCACTTGCGGAACTTTGCCTCCCTAACAGCTCTCCTGCAGGCCTCTCGGTTGTAAGCAAGATGCCCTGCTGCTGATGTGCCAATTCGCAGATCATCAACGATGTCTTGCAGCCATCTTCGCCTTGGTCTTCCTCTCTTTTTTCCATTATGTACCCTTCCAAGACGGTTTTCTCTAAATTCTCATGAGGTTTAATGTGTCGAAAATATTTAAGTTTTCTCTGTTTAGTTCTCTTTACTAGCCAGCCTTCTTCAATATTAAGTTCTTGTAGTATGGATATATTTGTTCTTTTCTGTGGGGATACACACGTTATTGAATTATAAATGGGAGTATCCTGTGTTTTCCAAGATTTCTTATAACATGTCTTAAAGCTGTATGGGATATGAGTATAACAGGTGACTGATTGATTGAATAACAGCAGGAAGTAAGGCAGGGCTGCATCAGGACATTCCTTATCCTGCGCCGTCGCCTGTTGCAGTAATGAAAGAACTGAGTGTAAGGTCACTCATGTCGGTTGCCGAAAACCAGCCTTAGTCATCACCTTGAGGGCAGTGATCCTTTTCTCTACATTCTCCTTTACACTGTCCACGTGTCTGAAAGATAATGACTTTCCAAATGAGACGATCGGGTACTTCGAGCAGTGAACCTTTTTCCGCTGCGATGTACCAAGTTAGATGGCTCCTGCAAATTTTTATTTATCATGGAGCACCAGAACATCTTGCTCTTGGCAAGATTAATTATGGCTTTGTTGTTACATCACCAGCCTAGCATCTGATTCACATTATCTTGGAGGTAGCTCGTAACTTGACGTCGGCATGTTCCAGGCGCCTAGGTCAGAATGTCCTCAGGAGATGAGTGATAGATATCCCCCCCCCCCCCCCGCCCTAAAAAAAAAGTAGCAGAATAAGGAGTTTATTTTAAGTCCTTCCAGACCTTGCGCGTTGCTCAGTGACCTATACATGTCTCTTCATGCGTGTATATCCATACCCAAGCAACATCTCTTGTTATAAATTAGTATTTAATAGTTATGAAAATGTTAATCGTCGCATTCATCTTCTATTTAATCGCATGGAAAAGATGAATCGTTTATGAAAACTTTATAATCCTGTCCTCTTTCGTATCAAGTTTCTGCCTCCACGTCAAATTCTTCCTTAGAAGCCTGAGCGTCTTATTTAAATCTTGTTTATATTCATCTGTTTGTCTATCTCTCTATCATCCTGTCTGTTTCTCTTAATATCTGCCTGCCTGCATGAGTATCTGTATATAAACATATCATTCAGTTTACCTGCCACCTGTCTATCTTTCCTTCAGCGTAACTGTAGATATATATATATATATATATATATATATATATATATATATATATATATATTATATATATATATATATATATACACACACACACACACATTTAAAGGCATGAACACATACATATAAAAAGATAATTTCCCCTAGATTTTGACAATAAATTCACACTGAGTTCCACTAATATGTTGTTTCAACACTAGGTGTCCGTAGAAAGAAATATAACCGAAATATGGCCACGAAATGTACACGCTGGCACACACACACACAAAAAGGCGACGACACGACAACGATTGTGTAAATGATTTTGTGGTCACAGATTTTTCTTGCGCGCAAGCCAAAGTTTTCATGTGGTTCATACTCCGTGTCATAAACGTTTTGCACCGTAGCAAGTTTAGCTACCACCACAACACAACATGCTCATCGACTGAGACGCCATCTGTGGCGTAATGCTGGCTCAATCGTCAGTAACACGGCCGTTGTCGATGTACTGTAAAAGATATTTTTGAAATCGAATAACAAACCTCTCAGCATGGTTATGTTTGTTTTGTTTCGCTGCTATAGTTCTTATATTCACCCTGTTTCAGAAGTGGACAGATAATTAACAAAGATACATGATTTTTTTTCTCCTATTTAAATCAATAACAGAAACACATCATCATCATCTGGTGCCCGTCTTCGGTATAAAAGTTGATGGTAATGAATCTCCAGTTCTCTCTCTCCCTCTCCTTGATAATGTACGCAGCCAGGCTGTGTATCGTCCACACTCGTATGTTATCTTCCCATCTACATCTCTGTCTACCTCTCGCTCTTTTTTCCTTCCGTTTTTCCTTTTAGTATGATCTTCATTATGTTGTTTATCTTTTTTTTTTTTTTGATGTGGCCAAATTATTTTGTTTTCTTGATCCTTATCTCTTTCAGAAGTTCAGGATTGCACTTGGCCTTGTCCTAATATGTGTAAAACTGCCCTTTTCTCCATGATATGGATTCTGTAAATCTACATTTCTGCTGCATTTACAATTTTGTCCGACTTCATACTTAGAGTGTGGATTTCTGCTCCATACAGTGGTACAGAAAAGATGTAACATATTTTATAAACCTCGTTTCTGCTTTGACAGGTAGATTCCCAGATAACAGCATCCTTCCATCCTGGGTTAGTACATGCCCCCCAGGTAGCTTGTCACTTGTGTCAGCTTCTCCATCTTCATGCTTATACCCATCTGTGGCGTTTGAACTTTCCTGCTGGACGCCATTACTTTGGTCTTTTTTTTTTATTATGTTGATATCTAGTCCCCCATTCTTGGTGTGTAGTGTTTTATCTAGTGATTTCTACAAGCTCTCTGGGTTCTCTGCTAGAAAGTTACCATCTTCTAAACATCAACTAAATTTGTTGATTTCTCTTTCTCTTATGTTCAGTTATGGCGGTTCCTCGGAGCTTCTAAAGATGTTCTCTATGTACAAGGTGAATAGATATGAAGAGACAGAACTCATCTTTTCAGGACTTCCCTCTATTTGTAAAGGTAAAGGTAAAAGGTAAAATTCTGCGTCTCCATGCCATTACGGCATACTGGGGATACGGCATACTGGGGATACGGCATACTGGGGATACGGCATACTGGGGATACGGCATACTGGGGATACGGCATTAGGCACGCATTTCCAAAACCTTCGGCACACGAAAGTGCGATGTGGTCGTAACTTTGTTAATATCGCTGTGTCGTACCTTACCGAAGCTTCATGTTACTAGTAGAGATTTGTTCTAATTTGAATGTCTTTCCCATAAAGACTGATTTCTCCAGACATTTTATTAGTTTGTCGTGTTTCACTCTGTCAGACGCTGCAGTAAATCAGTAAAACAGAAGTATATATCTGAATGTATTTCCATGTACTTCTCAATATATCGTATATATTTGTATGTAATCCCATGTATATTCGTGGGAATGAATACTGTAAACTGTATATTCATTCAGCTGGCAGCTGAAATATGTATCAATGAGGAAAAACTGGAAGAAGTGGAGAGTTTTGGAGATACAATGAAGGAAATTAAAAGGAGGACATCTATCGCTCTTCAGAAAGTAAAACAAATAAAGAATCTGTGGAGAGGAACAGACAGAAGCACAAAAATAAGATTTTTAAGGACATGCATCATTCCCATCGCAACATATGCCTGTGAGACCTGGACACTTAACAAAACAGCTGAGAAACACATAAATGCCTTTGAATGTAAATGCTACAGAAGAGTTCTTCAAATATCGTGGATACAAAAAGGAACAAATATATCTATACTACAAGAGCTTAATATTGAAGAAGGCTGGCTAGTAGAGAGGATTAAAGAGAGAAAACTTCAATATTTTGGACACATTAAAGGTCATGATAATTTAGAGAAGACCGTATTGGAATGATACATAATGGGAAAAATAAAGAGAGGAAGACCAAGGCGAAGATGGCTGCAAGACATCGTTGACGATCTGCAAATGGATGGATGCAGCAGCGGCAGGCCATCTTGCTCGCAACCGAGAGGGCTACATGAGAGCTGTTAGGGAGGCAAAGTTCCGCAAGGGACATGCAAATGATTGAATGAATGAATTCCCATGTACTTCTTGATATATAGCAAATATATCTTTATGTATTTCAATGTACTTCTCCATATATCGTATATATCTGTATGTATTTCCGTGTACTTCTCGACATATCGCAAATATATCTTTACTTATTTCCATGTATCTCTCGATATATCGCATACATCTTTATGTATTTCCATCTACTTCTCGATTAACCTTTTTTCACTCCACAAATCACCTCTCTTGTTACACTATTCTGCCTGAAACCAAATTGTTCTTCACACAGAGTACCATTCTGGAAATTAGTTCTTCATCTTATTAGACCTTGAAGAAAACTGATTTATTATCTAAGCAAGTTACGAAAAATTGCAAGAGTTAAAGATTTTTTATGAAAAAAAGAAAAGAGTTAAAGACTGATGAAAAAAAAAAATTGCAAGATTTAAAGATTGTGATGAAAAAATGCAAGAGTTAAAGAGCGAAAAGAAACAATAAATAATAAAAAGAAACAATAAAGTGCGAAAAGAAACAATAAAGAACAAAAAGAAACAATAAAGAGTGAAAAGAAACAATAAAGAGCAAAAAGAAACAATAACGAGTGAAAAGAAACAATAAAGAACAAAAAGAAACAATAAAGAGTGAAAAGAAACAATAAAGAGCAAAAAGAAACAATAAAGAGTGAAAAGAAACAATAAAGAACAAAAAGAAACAATAAAGAGTGAAAAGAAACAATAAAGAGCAAAAAGAAACAATAAAGAGTGAAAAGAAACAATAAAGAACAAAAAGAAACAATAAAGAGTGAAAAGAAACAATAAAGAGCAAAAAGAAACAATAAAGGGCAAAAAGAAACAATAAAGAGTGAAAAGAAACAATAAAGAGTGAAAAGAAACAATAAAGTGTGAAAAGAAACAATAAAGTGCGAAAAGAAACAATGAAGAGCAAAAAGAAACAAACAAAACAATAAATAATTCTGGAAATTGGTTCGGTAACAGCTGTAGCCGCGTACAATAACAGTGGCACACTTACACCAGTACACAGTTTTCAGAATATTTAAGAGTGAGAAGTTTTTTTACTGCAGTACACTCACGATGGAGCCACCTGTCAGAGAAAACACGAAATGAAATAAAGAACAGATAACATCACACGAAAGAACGTTCAGATGTGTCCTCACCTGAAATTTAATGTATTCCACGTCCAGTTCTTAGTGAACAGAATCTATACCAAACAGTACTAATATAAATCTTTTTTTTTTAACCTTTCATCCGTACCTGTATTTCCATCATATTTCATCTGGAAATAAACGTTAAATGAACACAATTTCTTGAACCTGTACTTTTTAAACATAGACGCACGTATTTTCTTCTTGCACGTGATGCTGTTTATGGTTCCAGCTTTCTAGAAAATTCCCATGTTTCACGTTTTATCTATAAACTATTCGTTAGAACCTACGGAACACAATACAGGATTGGTCTATAATTCAGCTATATAAATTCTTGGTAGTTTGAAGTTTAAAAAAAACATAGCTTTCATTTTTATTCCCATCATTCTGCATAGATATTTTGCTTCAAATTTTAATATTAATGTATCGATTTAGATCATTTTGTCGGTTGTCATCACTGTACTGAAACAAACAAAGCAGCCGACAGTTAGTTCTTGAACTGTAACTTTCATATACGCTAGTTCCCAGTATCTAGGCGTGCTTAAATTGCTGAATATTCTTCACACAATAAATATGACAGCTCTGTACGTGTCTTCTATAAAACATCCACAACGTGCGAACAACCTCCCTTTCGCTAGTTCTTTATGCTTTGAAGTTATAACAGGTTTGGCTTTTACGAAATCTGATCAGATACAAAAGCACACGGTGACATGGAACCCATCCAGGTCTGGTGTTTGCCGGCTACAGGTAATCTGAGCTATCTCAGCGAAAGGGTGCTTCCCACCATGTCACGCTTTTAAATGTCTTGTCGAAATGGAAGAAACTACAGGAGTTGAAGAGAACATCAAGTTTTCAGGGCATCATGGAAGGGACTCTCTATTTACTATTAAACATGATTCAAACGTTAATTAACTCTTTCAATCCTGGACGACACTAGCAGTGCTGGCAGATCTTACACGCTCATGCGAATCAACGTTCAGAGTGATATTTAGCCAAAGTCTAAATAAAAAAAAAAAAGAAAAGTAGCACATTTATAACCCTATCCATATTTTTAACAGATCAACTACTAGAAGATCTTGATTTTGCAAATAACATAACTCGTATCAGTTATAATGTGAATTCGATACAAGAAAAAGCAGATATCCTGTCTTCACTGGGTAGTAAAATAGGACTTTAGATTAACAAGGAAAAAACAAAAATAGTGAAACTTCTCATTAATCAAGAAGGGAAAATATACGTACAAAGAACAGCTGCTAAAGAAATAAACCAATTTGCATACCTCGGCAGCTACATAGACCAGGATGGTGACACCAGAAAGGAAGTTAGAATTGCAAAAGCAGCGTCGACCTTCAGAAATCTTGAGAACATATGGCATTTAAAAGTTATAAGCACAAAAAACAAACTAAGATTATTAAATTCACAATTAAACAAATGGACACCAAATTAGACTCTTTAGAAAACAAATGCCTAAGGAAAATACTCGGTATAAAGTGGAAAAAAATTCAAGAACAACGCAGAGATAAGACAGATGAGTGAACAACAACTTGCCTCACGGGTGATCAGAAAACGGTGATGGACATATGTCGATCACGTAATGAGAAGAAACAGTCAGAGAATCCCAAAACAAGTTATCAAATAGAACACAACAGGCCGAAGAAAAAAAAAGGTTGACCACATGAAACTCTAAAGAGGATATTGTTAAAAGAGGCCAAATTAGTAGATTAAAAAGTCCCTCGATGATGTTGAAAAGCTCGCCGAAAACAGGAAGTCTTGGCGAACTACCATGTCTTGCAGCCATCTTCGCATTGGTCTTCCTCTCTTTCTACTTACAATTATGTACCCTTCCAAGACGGGCTATGTGACACTTAATAGCACGGGAAGAATACGATGTAAGATGTAAGATGTAAAAGAGATATTTTTAAATTATGGAGTAATTTCATTCCAGTATCTTTCTACCTAAATTCCTCTTTTAAAATGTATTCTGACAAGGCATGGACTCCACTGAGTGAGACAGTTAAAGCATTTAGTATCCCTACATCTCGAAAGAGTTTTCCGGACTCCACTCTGAAGGAGGAAACTCACCCAGCACGTTCTACGTAGCACGGGCAAGAAATCTGATGAACGCAAGTAGCGACACACCACGTAATATGATCGTCAGTTACTGAAGTCGAACTGATATCGATTCGGCCATTCCTCTTACTGCCTACCGCTAGCCGCGTATGAAAATACCTAGGATACATTATACTTTACTACCCAGAGCTATCACGATGTCATATCCAGAGGATTATATATATATATATATATATATATATATATATATATATATATATATATAAGGGGCTGTAATCCCACAGACGACTGTGAATGAGTGTAGATGGCATAAAAACACCGAGAGATAAAAAGATATAATGTCGACATCTGTTGCTCTTCAGAAAGTAAAACTAAAGAATCTATGGAGAGGAACAGACAGAACTACAAAAATAAGATTTTTAAGGGCATGCATCTTTCGTATCGCAACATATGCCTGTGAGACCTGGACACTTAACAAAACAGCTGAGAAACACATAAATGCCTTTGAATGTAAATGCTACAGAAGAGTTCTTCAAATATCATAGACACGAAAAAGAACAAATATATCCATACTACAAGAACTTACTATTGAAGAAGGTTGAGTAAGAAAGAGGATTAAATAGAGAAAACTGAAATATTTTGGACACATTAAACGTCATGATAATCTAGAGTAGACCGTCTTGGAAGGATACATAATGGGAAAAAGAAAGAGAGGAAGACCAAGGAGAAGATAGCTGTAAGACATGTTGATAATCCGCAAATGAATGCATCAGCAGCAAGGCATCTTGCTTTCAACCGAGAGGCCTACAGGAGAGCTGTTAGGGAGGCAATGAGAGCTGTTAGGGAGGCAATGAGAGCTGTTAGGGAGGCAATGAGAGCTGTTAGGGAGGCAATGAGAGCTGTTAGGGAGGCAATGAGAGCTGTTAGGGAGGCAATGTTCCGCAATGGATATGCAAATGATTGACTGAGATCTTTTACCTCGCTATCAGACTACTGTAAGATATTGATTTCTTCTTTAATCACGTTATGTTGAAGGGTAGAAAAAAGGGAAGGATATTTTTTTAAAGTTTGCATTCACGTATAAGTTGCCGTAGCTAGTGCACCCGCCGGCGGATCTCCCGACTTTCACCGGGGTCAACCTAACCTCAAAAAAAAAAAAGGGCACCTGGGGTTTCTTTAGGAAAACAAACGGAAACGAGGGCAGAAGCTGATATCCCTACCTCAAATGCTGTAGTGGCCTAGAAATGTGAAGGCACTAACACTTCACAACCAGCTACGGCAGGCTCATGCTACAAAGACGTAGATATTCACGTATGAGAAAGCCACTGCTTATGATAATTTATATTAAATATATGATAATGTATATTTTAAAAGAAATATTTTAAATAGAAAACGAGTTGAATTTTTTTTCCAGACTAAATGTTTACGAAGAATTAGAAAAAATATTTTGGCCAAACACCATAAGAAATAACATCTTGTTGCCAGAAATGCAGATGAAGCCACTGACAACAATTATTGAGGAAAGACGCTGGCGATGGTTGGGACATGTGCTCAGAATGACTGACAACTCACTACCAAAAACACCACTAAGATGGACACCACAGGGGAACAGAAGTAAGGGTAGACCAAAAGAGACATGGAGAAGAACAACAGAGAGGATGTTGAGCAATAGAGGGCTCACCTGAGCAAGAGCGGAAAAAAAGACAACGGACAGGCATATGTGGAAAACCCTTGCGGAAGCCCCGTGTGCCCTGGGCACTTAAGGTTCAGAGAGAGAGAGAGAGATTTTTAAAAATATGTTATTAAAATACGTCATATTACCTATGAGTAACCAGACGCTGAGACATGAAACTCACTGTCTGGAAAAGAGCTTTTTGTATGGAAGATTCCAAGACATTTTCAGTTATCTAAAGGACTCCTATTTGCCTTGTCCTGTCCTGTGCTATCTCACTGGAACTGGCGTTATCTGCAGACGATGCTGTGAAGGTGTTGAGGCACAACATCGCATCGGTGTGGGAGCGGGTTATGGCAGCTATTTTTTCAGTTCCGGAGTACAGTTAAAAGACAGTGGGTGTGCAATGCTTCTTTAGCAGACTCCACCACCATGGGGACTATGGTGATCCCTGCCCCGTTAGCCAGGCTAGGCCTGTTACTGGGGGTACCAACGAAGAGGTAGAACAGGGTCTTGGTCAGCTATGGTTAGCTAACCCTGACGCTAGATATCAGCTATGGGTCGCTGATTGCCTCATCAGCATCTGCAAAGGACTCATAAAACCAGTGTCAGATAACTTTTGTCTAGAAGTTTGTGGAGCTGAAGAGAACATATTTATAAGTGTCTAAAGAAGAAAAAGAATCGATGAAAATGAAGAGAATATGACGGAACTGACTGGGACACATTAAGGTTATCCTTATGATACAGGAATGCTTCAGCTCAAAAGGAGAATGGAGGACAAAGAAATCTGTGCTTATCTGTTCGGAAGTGGCTCATTTCAGTCAGGACATGTCCTTTAACTGCAAGGCCACCCGTTCTAATACCTCAGAATTGACGTCGCATTAAGCAAATCAGACACTCCAAACGTCGTCGCCATTCTCCGTGGTAGACTTTTCCTTGAATTTTACCTAGGAGGTGGCAGTCTGGGCTGATCTTTTCATGCAGTTTCCAAATGTCAAGGGTTTTTTTAAGTGCTCAAGAAACTATATGAACGTTCAGTCCCGCTACTAGAGATCAGGAAATTTCATTTTACAGCATTCTTGTCTTCTCTTATCTCCTTCCTCATGTACCTTTCTGTACCGAGGGAACAAATATACGTCTTGATGGGGCTCGACGATCTGTTTCATATAATGGGATATTTAATGCTTCTGTAATTTCCTCTCTCCATCTCCTGTGTGGGTGGCTTCTTCCTCTGTTACCTACAAATCTTAGTGTGAATGTTTTCTGTGATATACTGTCTGGTGGTAACAATGTAACATGGCCAAACCATTTGACTGGATATAGTGTAATACTGGTGTTACTCCAGCCTTTGCCCTGATGGTGTCATTTCTTATTTGTTCTCTTCTTGTCACATTTAGTATTCCCCTTAGACATCTCATTTCTGTCGTGCTGATTTTTCTTTTCTTCTTGGCTGTTAGTGTCCATGTTTGACATTGATAGCATAGAGTTGGGAGGAAAACTGTGTTGTACAGTGCCCTTTTTAAACTACAGAACTGTTGCCCTGATTAGTAATGCCAGTAAAATTCTGTTAAAAATCATAATGGGTAGACTTCGAAAGAAAATAGAAGAAGAAGTCAATATGGCCCAAGCTGGTTTTAGACAAGGAAGAGGAACAAGAGATCATATTTTGACATAAGATTAATGATAGAGAAATCCAGAGAATTTAATGTGAGTATATATATATATATATATATATATATATATATATATTATAGAATATTTAAAAGCATTTGATTGTGTACAACACCAAAAACTTAAAAATATTAATGGGAAAATATAGTATTTCCAGCACATGTGACGACACAGTCAGTATCACTGCTGTGTCTAGACCAGCAAGCTACAGTGAGAATAAATGGTGAAACAACAACTTGGTTTGACATAAAAGAAGGGGTCCGTCAGGGGTGCATATTGTCGCCTTACTTATTTAACTTCTATACTGAAAATATAATGAGGAATGTTAGAGAAGATGTAGACAAAGAATATTACGATGCCATAACAATTGAATGTTATGAAATACCAGAGATTAGATATGCCGATGACACAGTATTACTGTCCATAACACAAATAGGAATGTAAAAAACTAATTATGTCAGTCTGTGCGAACAGTGAAGAGCAGAACCTCTATCTTAATGCAAAGAAAATTAATTGATGACAACTGACAAAACAAATAAGGCAGCTGATATATGTATCAATGATATAACAGGAACTTAATATTAAAGAAGGTTGCCTAGTATATAAAACAGAGAAAACTTAAATATTGTGGACATATTAAACGTCATGATAACTTAGAGAAAACCGTCTTGGAAGGGTATATAATGGGAAAAAGAAAGAGAGGAAGACCAAAGCGAAGATGGCTGCAAGACATCGTTGATAATCTGCGAATATGGGCCTCAGCAGCAGGGCATCTTGCTTTCAACCGAGAGGCCTACAGGAGAGCTGTTAGGGAGACAATGTTCCGCAAGTGACATGCAAATGACTGAGTGCCGTTTTTTTTCAGTTGTGATCTATTTGTTTTTCAGTAAAGGACTCATTTGTCCAACGATCTGATTCGATTTATTGCATCTGTTCTCAAACTTGGCGTCAGTCGTTCATGAGGACGATATGGTACCTAGGTATTTGAAATGTTTCACCTGTTTCAAGGGCTGGTTGTCTAGGAAGATCTGTGTTTGGGTTTCTTCTCTAAATCTCTTTAGAGCATTCAGGAGGGGGAAAAACTTTGTTATTTATGGTAGGATTCGAACCCACGAACTCCCAACACCTGAGGCTAACGCCTGAAACAGAGACCACGATCATGATGTTGCCCCTTCCCATACCCCCACCACTTCTTCCTTTCCCCTACAGGAAAAACACAGAAGATATAGGGAAAAATGAAGGATACTTGTGAAAAAATGAAGTATACTAAGGAAAAAATGAAGGATACTAGGGAACAAATGAAGGATAAGATGGAGAAAACATGAATTGTATAGGAATAACTGGAACAGGACAGGATCTGGATGGAGGATGTTTTACCAGCGTCTTGGGCTAGCCAGTTCTAACAGGGCATACCGCAGCCTCTACTCCTCAGTGAAGAGGAGCAACATCATCTTCTGAACTGTTTCTTCAAGCGCGCAACAAATGTACTCTTGACTGCTCGCTTTCTGAAGTTCTTGATGCAGGAAAACTTAGCCAGTCTATACCTTCGGCCACTGAAAGTGTGAAAAGAATTAAATTGCTAAAACTCTTCTTCTGGCACTTTCTATTGTCAAGGCAGACAATACACCTTTTCCAGATGTCACGATCTTTTCAGACCAGACAGACAATACATCCTTTCCAGATGTCATGATCCTTTCAGGCCAGACAGGCATTGATGACTTCGCTATCAAACACCTTTTTTTGAGGGGTAGGGGGTTGTGGAGATGTTTATTAATGCGCTGTTCTCTCATGGCTAGACGGCTGTCCATCCCAGGAAAGGCCATGGCTGAAGTCCCAGTTTAACATCCACTAAATGAACGATGAGTTTTTATCGCCTCTTTCATTTCTCTCCCCCCCCCCCCCCCCCAAACCTCCCAGAGATAAGCGATAAAATATTGGATATGTCCCGTTAAATTATTTGTTTCCAATCCTTAGCACTTACAGTATAAAATCAAATGAGGAATTTAGAAAATGAAACAGCCAATAGACCAGCCAAAAAAAACAACAACCGGAAGGCACAAAGAAAGAAGAATTCAGGCCCAGAGTGTCGTAAAAGGACGTGAAAACATTAGTTAAAACAGAAATACCACATCACCTGGAGGCACATTGGAAATCCCTAAAGGACTCACACTAAGAATAAACAAACAACAACAAACCACAGTCTTCAGGTTACGAACCGGGCACTGCTGACTCCACCCCCGTCTCCACAAGATAAAGGATTGCACAACAGTCCGATGCATGTGCTAAAACGGCCCCCAGACTCATGAACACAGACCACACACCTGCACCATAAACAGAGACCTCAGAAACCACGTATACTCCTAAAGAAGAACATGGAGGAGAAACTCTGGGGCTCCTACGCAGACCTCCTGCTGGTAGCAGGATTCCAGGAAGCGATCCGATACCCTGTATAGAAAGCTGAGCACATGAAAATGAACGAAGAAGAAAAAGGAGGTGGAGGAAGAGGAGGCGAATAAGGAGGAAGAGAAGGAGAAGGAGGAGGAGAAGGAGGAAGAGGAGGAGGAGAAGAAGGAGGATGAAGAGGAGGATGAGAAGAAGAAGGAGGAGAAGAAGAAGAAGAAGGAGGAAGATGAAGAGGAGGAGAAGAAGGAGGCGGAGAGAAGAAGAAGAAGGAAGAGGAGAAGAAGAAGGAAGAGGAATAGGAGACGAAGAAGAAGAAGGAGATGAAAGAAGAAAGAGGAAGAGAAAAAGAAGAAGAAGCAGGAAGAAGGAGGGGAGGAGGATGAGGAGAAGAAGAAAAAGGAGGAAGAGGAAGAGAAGAAGGAGGAGGATGATGATGAGAAGAAGGAGGAGGAGGAAAAGAAGAAGAAGCAGGAAGAGGAGAAGAAGAAGAAGAAGAAGAAGAAGAAGAAATGACGAATTCGATATAATTAAACAAGTTTACCTTGATATTTAATTCAGTCTCCATACGCTCCTTGAAACTTCTACATAGAATCCTGCACTGACTAAAAAATATGGCTTGACAAGAACACAACAGACGTGTGTTGTTGATGGATGTTTGTAGCAAACAGCACAGATACAAGGATAAGATAGAGAAGAAAAAAAGACTTGTTGGACAGGGATATCGATCTAATCACAGATGTTTGTTTGTTTTTTTCTTTTCTTGTGGAGTTACAGGGGTATACTATTTACTGTCTGTCTGGCAGAAATGTTCCAGGTATTTGATCTTTGTCTCCAGCCTCCAACACATATAGAACAATGACTGTCCCTCTGTGCTCTTTATCTTCTTCTCTTCTTCTTCTTCTTCGTTCACTTCTACCACCAAAAACCGCACTGTGAACCTACTGAATTCACGCATGTGGTCCTCGTTAGGTCCCGTGGTCCCCTGTGTGGTCCAAAATAGACCACACGAGTTCCACGAAAGGACCACAAGGGGTTCAGAGTATCACAGTGCTTTAGCCTGTATTCTTGGTGGGTCTCTGAAGCGGGATTGCGTGACACCGTGGTTTTCATTGCACCAGTTTGGTCTAGGGTTGGACTTTCTCACCGGAAGACCTCGACGTGTTTGGAATATCAGTGCATCCCCGCTGGGTGAGAGGCGTTAGCCCACCCAGGCCAGAGTTGGATTTTCTCACCGGAAAACCTCGACGTGTTTTGAGATACCCGTGTATCACCGCCGGGTGAGAGGTGGTTGCCCATCCAGTCCAGGGTTGGACTTTCTCACCGGAAAACCTCAGCGTGATTAGGATACGCAGACATCCCCGCCGGGTGAGAGGTGGCTGCCTATCTAGACTTCCCTGGTCCAGTGTCTCCGACTTCAGCATTTTGCGGTCGTGGCCGCTACCCTTCCTAGTTGTGACCAGGATGGAGCTTTTGTCCAGGAGGACGAATCCTCGCCACTAGTGACTTCTACCCCTGGGTTGAGCCGGTTTAGGCATTTCCCAGTATGGGCGTGTTTGGGACGGGACCGACCTCTGGGGCAGAGGTACTGTGACATTCATAGCCTTCAAGATTCACCCCTGGTATGAGCCGGTTTAGGCAAAATTCACCAGTATGGGTGTTTATCAGGCGTTACCGACCTCTAGAGCGGAGGTGGCATGACATGTCTAGCCATCGAGTTCCACCCTTGGTGTGTGCCGGTTTAGGCATATTTCACCAGTGTAGGTGTATTTCGGACGTAGGCGGCCTCTAGAGCAGAGGCGCCGTGGTATAGCTCTCGTAGCGGTACTACTGGACATACCAGGTTAAACTTCACTTTCCACCACCTTTTCCCATCGGCGCCGCACAGCAACCTTTATTTCCGCATTTACTTCCTTAACCGGGAGGAGCTTCACTCCACGCCCGGCATTTGAAGAGTCAAGCCAGCAGTGACTTAACCTCTGGGACAAGCCGGTTCATGCATTTCACCCGATATGACTGCACTCAGGATGTGGCCGACCTCCAGACCAGAGGTGCCGTGATTTGACTGTTTGCTTCGCTTTATCCTTTCAACCGCCTTTTCCGCAGTGATGCTGCGCGGCAACCTCATTTGCAAATTTCTTCATTGGCCGGGAAGAGCACCGCTCCACGCACGGCAGCTGAAGATCTCGCCAACAGCGGACTCTTTATCTCATAGAAACCTTTACACGTTTATTTCTAGCATATTCTTTTCAGTGAGGTCGAAAAGCTCGCCGAAAACAGGGAAAACTTGGCCAGTTACCATACGAGCCCTATCTGACGTTTAACGGCACGGGAAGGATGTAAGATATACGATGAAAGATGATGTCCAACAACTGGCCGTTTTAATCTTCTTCCTCTTCCTTCTTCTTCTTCTTCTCTTTCTCTTTCTTCTTTCCTCTTCTTCTTCTTCTTCTTCTCCTGTTCCTGTTCCTTCTTCTTCTCCTCTTCTTTCTTCTTCATCTTCTTTTTCTTATTTCTCTCATGGCCCGTGGGACATTTTTTTTTTTTTGCAAGCTCACAAAGTTCTGAAAATGTCATTTATTTTCTTACAATTTAATAATGTTACACAGGAAACACTGAATTTTAGTTTTCTGTTACGAAAGAAAAGAGATCATCAATTACTTCCCCTGATTGTGTTTCAATAGTAAAACTCCTTAAAGCACGTCACGTCATTCAGCAAATAACTGGCTGATTTACATGAGGCCTTCTGGACCTGGACTTTCTTGGCTTGCAATGTTAACATTTTCAGTCCGTGGCCTCAGTCGACAAGAATGTCTTTGACGGACATTCTTGGAAACAACATCTTTATATTTTTTATCTCACAATTTTGTTTCCTTTCATTATGACCAAGACAACAGAACAGATGATACAAACATTCATGAACTACTGCTTGAGAAGGATTTTTAAACATTACATGGCAGGACACTATCAGGAACGAGGATGTCTGAGAAAGGGCAGGACAAGAACCTATGAACCTACAAATCATATCTAGGAAGTGGAGGTGGATTGGCCACACTCTGAGAAAACCCGACACCAGCATAGCAAGACA
This sequence comes from Achatina immaculata, assembly GCA_009760885.1. NCBI lineage: Eukaryota > Metazoa > Mollusca > Gastropoda > Stylommatophora > Achatinidae > Lissachatina > Lissachatina immaculata. Next base: position 16,634,312 of record CM019696.1, read on the forward strand.
GGCACTGACATGGAATCCTCAAGGAAACAGAAAACGAGGAAGACATAGATTTACCTGGAGAAAAGAAATTATGACAGTGCTCAGAGACAAGGGATGCACACAGAAGGAAGCAGAGAATAATTCCAAGAACAGGGATGACTGGAGAGCCTTTATCCGTGGCCTATACTCTCAAGGGAGTGAAAGATGATGATGGTAATGGTAATGATAATGATGATTTTGTTTCATAATATAAAAATAAAAGAAGTAGAAAATTTAACAAAAAACACAAAAAAGCACATTGACCTTAACGTGCCGTAGAATTCTTATTTTCCAGAAGAATGTTTTTTTTACAAAAAAGGAAACAACGAGTCTTCCATACAGTAAACTAACATAACACGCATTTGCATGATTAGGTAACAGATAAAATTCCTGCTTCCATGCCATTAAGACATACTGGTGACACGGCGTTAGGTCCATATTTGCAAGACCTTCGTCACATGAAAATCTGATGTGGTCAGTGCCATACCTGGACGGATTTACCTTTCCAAATTTAAAAAATTTTTTTTTTTTTGGATACCAATTTCTAGAAGCTGGGTGGATCCTGAGGCGTTTTTTTTTTCTTGGTATAATGGTACCAGAAAAAAAAATCTCAACTGCTGGGACTTGAACCCGTTACCACCGATAATTAGTAGGCCGAGGACCTAGCCACCCAGTCAACCAGGCCTCTGTTGTATGGTTAGACCTCGGAAAAAAAACATAGAAAAAGCGCAAGTTTTTTGTTTGTTTTGTGTGTGTGTATGTGTATGTGTATGTGTCCAATACGTAGTAGACATTTGCAGGAGACCATGCATGCAAGTCTGTGTTTAAAAACTTAGTACCTGGGCGACTAAACGACGGAATTTCCGTGTCACGGCTTCGTTCTCTTTTCAGGTGTAACAATTTTCGACCAGACAGGCATTCTCTATCAAATATTTTTTTTTTGTCTGGGAGAAGGGGATGGATAGCGAAGTTTATTAATGCGCTAATCTCTCATGGCTAGACAGTTGCTAGTCCTGCCGAAGTCGGTGGTTCAAGTCTCGTTAATTTTCTTGTCATTTTTCTTTCTGTTATCTAAAAGTTCTTTGTTTATGATACTTCTCCGAGGTCTAGGCATGCAACACTGGGTTCTATTAACTTGCATAGTGTTCTGTTATCTTACAGAGTGTTCTATTATCTTACAGAGTGTTCTGTTATCTTACAGAGTGTTCTATTATCTTACAGAGTGTTCTGTTATCGTACAGAGTGTTCTATTATCTTACAGAGTGTTCTGTTATCGTACAGAGTGTTCTATTATCTTACAGAGTGTTCTGTTATCGTACAGAGTGTTCTATTATCTTACAGAGTGTTCTGTTATCTTACATAGTGTTCTATTATCTTACATAGTGTTCTATTATCTTACAGAGTGTTCTGTTATCTTACAGAGTGTTCTATTATCTTACAGAGTGTTCTGTTATCTTACATAGTGTTCTGTTATCTTACAGAGTGTTCCGTTATCTTACAGAGTGTTCAATTATTTTACAGAGTGTTCTATTATCTTACAAAGTATTCTATTATCTTACAGAGTGTTCTGTTATCGTACAGAGTGTTCTATTATCTTACAGAGTGTTCTGTTATCTTACAAAGTGTTCTGTTATCTTACAAAGTGTTCTATTATCTTACAGAGTGTTCTATTATCTCACAGAGTGTTCTGTTATCTTACAAAGTGTTCTATTATCTTACAGAGTGTTCTGTTATCTTACAGAGTGTTCTATTATCTTACAGAGTGTTCTATTATATTTCAAAGTGTTATCTTACAAAGTGTTCTATTATCTTACAGAGTGTTCTATTATCTTACAGAGTGTTCTATTATCTTACAGAGTGTTATCTTACAGAGTGTTCTGTTATCTTACAGAGTGTTCTATTATCTTACAGAGTGTTCTATTATCTTACAGACTGTTCTATTATCTTACAAAGTGTTATCTTACAGAGTGTTCTATTATTTTACAGAGTGTTCTGCTATCTTACAGAGTGTTCTATTATATTACAAAGTGTTATCTTACAGAGTGTTCTATTATCTTCCAGAGAAATCTCAAAACTAATAACGGCGACTGATATCCGAGAGAACGGGTGGACAGAAGATAACATGTCAAAGTTTTCAATTACATATCGCCATTTTTAATTCATATATAGCGTTGCTTTTAAAACATATCTTTGTAATGTTAGAACTATTTTGTGCATGCGTGCGCGCGTGAGTGCATGCGTGCGTGCGTGCGTGAGTGCGTGCGTGCGTGAGTGTGTGTGTGTGTGTTCAATTTTCCTTCCAAATAAAAAAGAACGGTATTATTTCCCTTCCTATCTCAGAAGTAGTTCTTTCTTGCATCACTTTCTCTCTCTCTCTCTCTCTCTCTCTCTCAAGTGCTCTCTTTTTCTTCCTCTCCCATACTTCCTCTCTCTCTGGAAATTTACGTGAAATTGTTTTGGTATTGCCTTCTCTTTCTCTCCGTGAATGCACATGAAAACTTGTTATTTTCTTTACAACTCTCTCTCTCTCTCTCCCTCTCTCTCTCTCTCACTCTCTCTGTGTCTCTGTTAGTCCATGATGTTACTTATTCTATGTTGAAACAGTCCAAAGAAAGTGGCCTGACTAAAGGTGCAGAATCGGAAACGAGCTCTGTTGTACCTGAACTCTGCGAACAGGGCCGGTAACTTGGTCTGTGTGTCCGGCTGAAGTATAGGGATAATGTTTAGCATGATAACTTTGTATCTCTTCTGTGCTGTGTGTGTTTCTATCATGCTCTGTAGTATTGCTATACTTTATTCATTCATTCATTCATTTATTTATTTGCATGTCCCTTGCGGAACTTTGCCTCCGTAACAGCACTCCTGTAGGCCTCTCGGTTGTGAGCAAGATGGCCTGCTGCTAATGCATCCATTTGTAGATTATCAACGATGTCTTTCAGCCATCTACGCCTTGGTCTTCCTCTCTTTCTTTTTTCCATTATGTACCCTTCCAAGACGATATTCTCTAGATTGTCATGACGTTTAATATGTCCAAAATATTGAAGATTTTTCTCTTTAATCCTCTTTACTAGCCAGCCTTCTTCAATATTAAGTTCTTGTTGTATGGATATATTTTTCTTCTTTTTGTGTCCATGATATTTGAAGAACTCTTCTATACCATTTACATTCAAAGGCATTTATGTGTTTCTGAGCTGTTTTGTTAAGTGTTCAGGTCTCACAGGCATATGTTGTTTTACTAGGTGTAATTATATTGCACTCATAAAATATGTGTTCTTCTGTTTCATGTATGTTGTTCCTGCATAGTTGGCAGGGTGTTGTCTGTTTGAATCTTTGAGCTCCTCTCTGTGTGATGGGTGTCATGTTGTAAATAAGCCGATATGTAGTTTCTCTGGCTTTCGGTATGATATTCTTCAGATAGAGGTTTTTGAAAGTTTCTTTAAAGTCGAAGAGGCCGTATCTCCGACCTCTTTTGATCCTGAGATGTAATGGAGGTGCTTGCTTTCTGGTTAAATCTTTGTAGATGTAATTTGTTTTACGGTGTATGAGAGCTTCGTTTCTGTGGATGGCTTGAATGTAGGTTTTGTAGAAGGGTGGCGGTGTACCAAAACTGTGTGTCTGTGGGTTGTTTGGTGGGACCAGTCCGAGTCCCATGTAGCAGTGAGCTAGTGTGTGCTGTTTTGGGTGTTTGATGATGCGGCCCACGTGACTGATCCTGAGTGCTTGGGTCTTTGTTTGTATGTCATGGAGGCCGATTACTCCGTGCAGTTCGTCCTGTATGAGAGTTTTGTTTTTGATGTTGTGTATAATGTTTGTGAAGATGAAGCGTCTGATCTGTTTGTTGATTGTCTATTTTGAAGGGTCTAGTACTGTGACTAAGTAGATTATTGTTGGAATGATGTAAGTGTTCACTATGGTGCTTCTACCAAATATAGTTATAGCTTTGTATTTGTACCTGTTTAGCATGTCAGTAATTTGTGTTACAAGTTTTTCCCATGTCGGTTTGTGTGTTTTATTTGGATGTGACGGGAAAGTGATGCCGTAAAGTTTTATGAGGCGAAAGAGGAAGTCCCTTTTATTTCACCATCTGCCTATCCTCATTATTAAGGATTTCTGTATGTTTAGTTTGGCTCCTTGGATTTTACCAAACTCAGTGAATGTGTCTAGGATGTTCGATATTGATCTTTCTGTTTGTGGGAAGAAGATCGTGTCGTCTGCGTACGCAAGCAACTTTCTCTCTCCCCTACCAGTATGTTCCCTGGATTGGTGTGTTTTCTCTAATCTTCTCTAGAAGTGGTTCCAGAGTAAGTATGTACAGTAAAGGAGAGAGGGGACAGCCCTGTCTGACAGATCTAGTTAGCCTGAAAGTCTCTGTAAGCGTGTGGTTTACTAAGACTTTGCTCTTAGGTTTGGAGTAGAGAATCTGAATCTATTCTCTAAAGTAATTCCCTATGTTGCAGTGAAGTAATGTCTTGTATAAGTATTGATGTGATACTCTATCAAAAGATTTTTCCTGATCTAAGGAAAGAATTGACGACTGGCAGTTCTTTTGGTGTGTGTACTGTATGATGTCTCGTATGAAATGTGTGTGTTGGTATATGTTTCTGTTTTCTACACTACATTGTTGGTCATCGTGTATGCGTTTGTGCATGAAAGGTTTGAACTTGTTGGTAAGCCCTTTTGTGAGGATTTTGTAGTCTACGTCTAGCAGAGATATGGGTCTGTAGTTTTTGAGCTGTGTCTTGTCTGAGTTGGCTTTAGGTGTTAGTGTTATGTATGATAGGTTCAGGCTAGGTGGTAGTTCTTTGCGGTCAAAGGTTTCTGCAAAGACGTGTAAGAGGAGGAGACCTAAGAGAGGGAAGAAGTGCTGGTAGAACTCTACTGTAAGGCCATCTGGTCCTGGTGACTTTTTTTTTTTTTGCATTCCTTGTACTGCTTGTATTAAGTTTCCCAGTGTTAGTGGTGTATCGAGTGTATGTCTGTCGGTGTCACACAGTTTTTTGTGTGTACTGCATGTATTTGTCTTGTATGTGTGTTTCTGTTTTCTCTTCAGTGTACAGGTTCTTGTAGTAGTCTCTGAAGGCCTGTGTTACGTTTTGTATTTCTGTCTGTTTGTTACCACCAAGGTCTATTATCTGGCCTATTTGTCTGCTGGGTTGAATGTTTTGTTCTATCCATAAGTACTGCTTGGTTGGTGTTTCTTGGGTGGTAGTGTTGAGTCTAGTCCTCAGTAGCGCACCTTGAACTCTGTGTTGTTTGTGTTTATCTAGTTCTTCTTGCAGCGTAAGTAGGTGCGGTGAGTTTCTGTCTACCTGCTTTGTTAATCTGATTGCTTCTTCAGTTATTTTCTCCTGTCTCAGTCTTTCTCTGTGTATCTGGGTTGAGAGTGTCTGTGCTCTATCCCTTACCTTGCTCTTAAGTATCTCCCAGTGTTGGTGAATGTTGTGTGCCGGTATGTTGTCTGTGAAAGTGTGGATAAGCTTTGTTATGTGCCCTACAAATTCTTGGTTTTGGAGCTGTGTGTTGTTAAATTTCCAACGCGGTGATCGTTTGAAAAGTCTGTTTGTGTGTGTCGTGTTTACTGTCGTGACTATTGCTTTGTGATCTGTGAACTGTAGGGTTTCTGTGAGGTGCTTGGTTCGTGTTGTGTGTTGAGGGTACGTAGATCCTGTCTAGTCTGGTTGGCCTGCAGTGGGCGTTGTGTTGGTGTGTGGTGTCTCTGCCTTGTGGATGTTTGTGTCTATATGTGTCCACTAAACTGTGTGTATCTATTATGTTTTGTAATGTCTCTTGATGGTTCTTGTCGTCCCTGCATGTTCCAACTATCTGATCTCTAACTTGGCCTCCTTGCCTGCGTCTGACAATACACAGTTAAAATCTCATAGTATAATGTTGTGTCCTCTATATGTAGAGTAGAGAGTCCAAATACTGATGTTGAACGACGGGATTTGGACGAAAACTGAGATGTGAAAATCAGAATATCAGACGAGCATACGTGCCTAATTCTTCAGGATTTGAAAGGTAAAGTTTGTTCACCTGTTTCAAAAGTTTGTTCGCTTGGTTCAAAAGTTTGTTCCCTTTTTTCAAAAGTTCATTGTCTTGTTTCACAAGTTTGTTCGCTTGTTTCAAAAGTTTGTTCCCTTGTTTCATAAGTTTGTTCCCTTGTTTCAAAAGTTCATTGTCTTGTTTCACAAGTTTGTTCGCTTGTTTCAAAAGTTTGTTCCCTTGTTTCATAAGTTTGTTCCCTTGTTTCAAAAGTTTGTTCGCTTGTTTCAAAGGTTTCTTCCCTTGTTTCATAAGTTTGTTCCCTTGTTTCATAAGTTTGTTCCCTTGTTTCAAAGGTTTGTTCCCTTGCTTCAAAAGTTTGTTCGCTTGTTTCAAAATTTTGTTCGCTTGTTTCGGGCATCACAAAACAGTGGCCAATTTCTCGCTCCAATGTTAACAAATCAGTTTCTTCTTAACAACCACCCAACAGCAATCTAGAAAAAAAACCACCTTTGTTTCTCAGCCAGAGAACTGACCAATAACAAAGAGGCTTTTCCCATATCTTTATAAATCAAAGCTTGGATCTAATGGGACGTGGAATTAATACACTAATCCGACCCATCGAACAATCTGCTTAAGATGAAAATATTTCTACCCCTCCCCCAATTTATCGACACCCAGATAACTTTCGTTATTTCTCCATCTGCTAATTTTACTCTCGTAAAACCTACACGACCTGGCAAGGAATTTGATGGCAACTACGTCGGTTAGCATGACAAATGACTGTAGACTCAACATAAACGGTAGATGTCGTTTGATGCTTGGAATAAAGTCTAAAGCAAGTAAGTATTCTCACTCTCTCCCTCTCTGTTTCGTTCCAGGCTCTATTTAAATGTCTTCAGAAGGTCTGAGAAAGCAAGGAAGAATAGGTCTCCTTGCGTGTGTGAGGTCCATCAGAAATGTTCTGTGTGGTGTGAGGTTCATCAGAAATGCTCTGTGTGGTCTGAGGTTCATCAGAAATGTTCTGTGTGGTGTGAGGTTCATAAGAAATACTCTGTGTGGTGTGAGGTTCATCAGAAATGTTCTGTGTGGTGTGAGGTTTATCAGAAATGTTCTATGTGGTGTGAGGTTCATCAGAAATGTTCTGTGCGGCGTGAGGTTCATCAGAAATGCTCTGTGTGGTGTGAGGTTCATCAGAAATGTTCTGTGTGCTGTGAGGTTCATCAGAAATGTTGTGTGTGCTGTGAGGTTCATCAGAAATGTTCTGTGTGGTGTGAGGTTCATCAGAAAAGCTCTGTGTGGTGTGAGGTTCATCAGAAATGTTCTGTGTGGTGTGAGGTCCAGTTAGTTTTTTAGAACGTTATTGCTTTTTTTTCAGAGGCAGAGATTGAAACATTTCTTGGTCGTAACTAGAGCATTCCCAGACAGCCTAAAACTCACAGCTTTACGTACAGAGAGACAGACAGACAGAAAGACAGGCAGACAGACAGATAGACATCAGCTACGCAGGCAAGCAGGCAGGAAAAAGACAGATAGATAGATAGATAGATAGATAGATAGATAGATAGATAGATAGATAGATAGATAGATAGATAGATAGATAGATAGATAGATAGATCGGGTTAAAGAGAGTGAGAGAGAAAATGCGTTAAAAAGAAGGAATGAGAAAAAGAGTTAATGAGAGCATGAAGTGAGAGACTGTATGTTTGAGAAGGAAAAAGTGTGAGAGAAAGAGTGAGTGGAAGAAAGAACGAAAAAAAAGTGTGTGTGTGTCAGAGAGTGAGGAAATGAGAAAGAGTATGTGCCAGAGACAGTGAACGACCGTGTGTGTCAGAGAATGAGACAGAGTGTGTGTCAGAGAGTGAGATAGAGAATGAGACAGAGTGTGTGTCAGAGAATGAGATAGAGTGTGTGTCAGAGAATGAGACAGAGTGTGTGTCAGAGAGTGAGATAGAGAATGAGACAGAGTGTGTGTCAGAGAATGAGACAGAGAATGAGACAGGGTGAATGTCAGAGAGTGAGATAGAGAATGAAAAAGAGTGTGCGTCAGAGAGAGTGAGAGATAGTGTGTTAGAGAGAGAGAGAAACAGTGTGTGTTAGAGAGTGAGATAGAGAATGAGATAGAGTGAGTGTCTAAGAAAGCGAGTGTGTGTCAGAGAGTGAGAGAGAGAGTGTGTGTGTGTCAGAGAGTGAGAGATAGTGTGTCAGAGAGAATGAGAGAGTGTGTGTGTAAGAGAGTGAGAGATAGTGTGTCAGAGAGAGAGAGAAACAGTGTGTGTTAGAGAGTGAGATAGAGAATGAGATAGAGTGAGTGTCTAAGAAAGCGAGTGTGTGTCAGAGAGTGAGAGAGAGTGTGTGTGTCAGAGAGAGTGAAGGAGAATGTCTGTAAAAGAGTGAGAGAGTGTGTCAAAGTGTGTCTGAGAGAGAGAGTGTGTGTCAGATAGTGAGAGAGAGAGTGTGTGTATAAGAGAATGAGAGAGAGTATGTTTCAGAGAGAGTGAAGGAGAATGTCTGTAAAAGAGTGAGAGAGTGTGTGTCAGAGAGTGTCTGAGAGAGAGTGTGTGTCAGAGAGTGTCTGAGAGAAAGTGTGTGTCAGAGAGTGTCTGAGAGAGAGTGTGTGTCAGAGAGTGTCTGAGAGAGTGTGTGTGTGTCAGAGAGTGTCTGAGAGAGTGTGTGTGTCAGAGAGTGTCTGAGAGAGAGTGTGTGTTAGAGTTTGTCTGAGAGAGAGTGTGTGTTAGAGTTTGTCTGAGAGAGCGTGTGTGTCAGAGAGTGAGAGATAGCGTTTTTCTGAGAAACAGAGTGAGATAGAGAATGAGAAAGAATGTGTGTCAGAGAGAATGAGAGAATATATCTGACAGAGTAAAAGCGAACGTGTATGAGCGAGAGAGAGAGAGAGGAGAGAGTAAGAGAGAAAGAGAATGTGTGTGAGAGAGAGAGAGTGCGTGACTGAATGTGTATGGGAGAGAGTGAGTAATTGAAACAGAGTGAATGAAAGAGGTGAGAATGAGTGAGAGAAAGCATGTTAGAGACAGAGTGAAATTGTATATCAGAAAGGGAGAGAGAGAGAGAGAATGAGAGAGAGAGAGAGAGAGAGACCGAGTGAGAGATAGCGGTTGAGGCAGAGATTTAATAAAACATGTATACTCTGTCCACAAACCAGCCATACTGAATGACAAGAAGAGGATAGCTAATAGCCAAGCAACTATCAGAACTAACAAAAGAAGAAACACCAACACAAAACACAAAACCTCACACACAAGAACTCACTCACTCACTCACAAGCCCTGGGCCCCGTGGGGAGCACTCACGATTGTTAGCCCGGGCTTACTTCTACCAGCTTTCTTCGATAAAGAAGAAAAAAAGAAAGTATTTAGCAGTCTCTTGGGTAAAGCGGGACAAATTGATGTATTATCTTACCCAGAAATTGATGATATAATTCCGAGCATTTTGTTCCTGAGATATTCTTGTTGATTATAGTGAAGTACACGGTCTGGTGGTTTCTTTACTGCAGGTCTCTTTTTCCTGTGAATCTAAGGCGAGGTGAACATGTTTGTGTGTTTGTACGTGCTTTGGTGTGTTTGTATACGTTTTCTTTTGTGATCGCACAGAAAGAGAAGTCTTATTTTATTATATGGGAGTGAAGACGTACGAATCAGCGACCCATAGCTGATATACTAGCATCAGGGTTAGCGAACCACAGCTAACCATGACCCTGTCCCATCTCTCCGGTGGTACCCCTAGTAACAGGCATAGCCTGGCTAATGGGTCAGGGACCGCCATAGAACACACATGGTGGTGGAGTCTGCTAAAGAAGCATTGCACACCCCCCTGCTTCTTAGCTGTACTTCGGGACTGAAAAAGTAGCTCCCATAACCCGCTCCCACGCTGATACGATGATGTGCCTCAACACCTCTACAGCATCGGCTGCAAAAAACACCAGTTCTCATTTACAGCGAGTTCGTACATATACAAGTACTTTATTATCTTTAATAGCTGAAGGGCAGCAGAGAGAGTGTGTCAGAGAATGAGAGAGAGTATGTGTCAAAGACGGTGAGAGAACATGTGTGAGAGAGTAAGAGCGACTGTGTATGAAAGAGTGAGTAAGAGAGAAAGGAAGAGAGAGTGAGAGTGAATGTGTGTGAGAGAGAGGGAGTGAGTGGGAGAAAAGTGAGCGAGAGAGAGAGAGAGAGGGGGAGTTTGTGGGAGAAAAGTGAGCGAGAGAGAAAGAGAGAGATAGAGAGGGAGGGAGTGAGTGGGAGAAAAGTGAGCGAGAGAGAGAGAGGGGGGGGGGAGTTTGTGGGAGAAAAGTGAGCGAGAGAGAGAGAGAGAGAGGTAAAATAGACGTCATATTTAATGTGGACTATTCTTCTCCTGTCTACTTGGAAATGTGAGCTGGTGTTCTTTGCAGCTGATGCGGGTGAAGATGTCGAGACACAGCGTCGTGTCGGATTGGGAGCGGGTTATGGCGGTTATTTTTTTCAGTCCCTCAGTGCAGCTACAAAGCAACGGATGCGCAATAGTTCTTTATAAGACTCCACCACCACTGGGACATTGACGAGTAATCGTCAGCCAGGCTAGGCTTGTTACTGGGGGGTACTAACGGGAGAGGTGGGACAGGGTCTTGACCAGCTATGGTTCGCCAACCCTGACGCTTGCATGACAGCTACATGTCATTGACTGTCAAACTGGACAAATCTCGGAAAAAAAAATGAAACAAAATATAAGTCTGAACTCTATAAACTAAAAATAAAAATAACAGCGAACACTGTTTCAAACAATCACACAAATGTCACACAGAAATCACATAGTTAAGTTCACAATATAAAACGTATTCAGTAACGAGATCACGGAGACGGAAACTTGAAGTACAACAGAGAGACACAAAAAAAAAAACAGAAAAGATTAACGCCTGAAACGACTACATTAAAAATTCATACCTGTCTCATTCTCACGACGCTCTTAACAACAGAGGGATTTATGGGTAGACGTTGGAGAAGAGGAAGTTGCGAGTTTTAATGGGATTATTACACAGGAGGCGGTGAATAATAAAAGACCGGGGGGGGGGGGGGGCTTGGAATGAGAGATTTAAGGCAACAGACGCACGGAACAGAAATAATAAATATCGACTGATTTGTGAAGAGGAGCAGAGAGAGACCAAAAACAGAAAATATCAAACAGGCGTTAGAAGGGAAACAAACCAGAATACTAAGGTACTGTAATGTTATATAATTAAGCAGAAACCAGAAAAGGCATAAAAATGCAAATAAAAGAGAAAGAGGAATAGTATAAGCCACTTCTTATTTTGGTGTTTGAGTGGCGAAGTGGTTAGTGCATTGGTCTCTCATGGCGAAGGTCGGGGGTTCGAATCCGGCCGGAGGCACCCCAGTCACCCAGCTGTAGAAATGGGTACACGACTTCTGGGGTTGAGAAAGGAAAGGCGGCCAGGCGTGATACTGACCATATCACCCTCTAGTGTGCTGACAAGTAAAAAAAAAAATTAACCACATGCTTATCTGGTAATATTACCAGGAAAACAATACACACCTTTCTTTCTGCAACAGGCAAAGAAGTTATTACATGATCTTGCATGTTTCTCTGTTTTTCTTTCTTCGTTCATGATTCGTACAACTGTTTAATACAGGAAAAGAAAGACAGTGATAGGTTGTTCTAAGAAATGGAAACGTTACAGTCGTTGTTAATTAACGTACCAATGTCTCTTGAGACGTGAGTCAGAAAGACAGAAACATCGTCTTCAGACTAGAAACACTGGTACTACGAGGGGCGTTCAGAAAGTAATGCACCACATCGTTTTTTTTTCTTCAGCTAATAATGAAGACAGAAGCTCGAAATTTTGCACACTTTAAATATTTCATGTGCCGATTATGTGGACCAAAGTGCATCACAACTCCCTAACCGTTGAAATGGAACGTGTTAGCAACTTGCGCGGTATAAGCAGCGAATTGTGATAGAATTTCTCATTGCAGAGGAGGAAACTGTTGTGAACATTCACAAGCGTCTATGTGATGTGTATGGAAGTTTTGCAGTCGACAAGAGTACAGTCAGTCGCTAGGTTCAGAGATTCAAAGAATCAATAAGTGGAGATAAGGAGTTGCATGATCGGCCGCGTTGTGGACGTCCTGCCACAGCCACCAAGGCAGAAATGTTGAAGTGTGCAGAGGACATTATTCTTACTGATAGGCGTATCACTCAACAATTGGCCTTAAAGCTGTCAGTCAGCAACGGTAGTGCAAATGCAGTTATAAAAGCTCTCGGATTGTCTAAGGTTTGCTCAAGATGGGTTCCTCGAAGTCTCACAAATGATCATCGACTGCAAAGGAAAGCAAATTTCTTCTGAATTGTTGGATCATTTCAATTCTGAAGAAGAGAACTTTTTGGCTATGATTGTAACAGGTGACAAAACCTGGGCACATCATTTTGAACCTGAGACAAAAAGACAGTCAATGTAGTGGCATCATCCGCAATCACCATGAAGAAAGAAATTCAAGACAACTCCTTCAGCTGGAAAGGTCATGATTATTGTCTTGTGGGATATTGAAGGTATGATTCTTGTGGATATTATGCCAAGAGAAGAGACTATCAATTCGCAAGCTTACATTAAGACACTGAAAAAAATTCAATCAATGTTTTCGCGGATTCGGCCGCACAAGAATCCACCAGACCTGCTTCTCCTTCACGACAATGCACGCTCTCACACAAGTCTGGCAACACGGGAAGCAATCACAAAATTGGGTTGGACTGTACTACCCCATCCACCCTATAATCCTGATCTGGCACTCTCTGATTTCCATCTGTTTGGTCCACTTAAAGATGCACTCCAAGGGGTAAGATTTGAAGATGACGAAGGAGTGATTCATGCAGCGAAGAAATGGCTACATAATCAAGAATAACTCTGGTACGGGCTAGGAATACATGCATTTATTTCGCGCTGGCGTAAAGCCGTACAAGTTGATGGGGATTATGTTGAATCATACCGATGTTTACGTGACATATCCATGCATATTGTGTAAAAATTCCATGATTTTTGAATACACAGCTCCCGAGAAAAACGATGTGGCGCATTACTTTCTGAACTCCCTTCGTAGTATGTAACCTGATACATGTTGTTCCCAAAGGCATCGAAACTGTAAAACTAGAAAACTTCTCACTGCCAGCGTTAATTTATGCGCCGAGGATTTCGCTCTAAATGTCTCATGATCTGTTATAAAACGCCCCGACAACTAAAGAAATTCTCTCCACACCCCCACCCCCTTTTTCAAGTAAAATTGACTAAAAGAATTGTGAATATGTCCAAGACGACAGATTTTCGTCTTTTATAAGGTCAGAAAAAAAGGGGCAAGAAATAAAATGAAACGAAGGCAGCTTTAATAGAGAGCCTAGATATCAAAGTCTAGATAAAATATATTAAGGTCTATCATCAGTAATCCTCTGTATTCCCCATAGAGCATAAAGCACCAACAAAGATTCTCCGGCCAATTCCTGGCTTGAGCAAGTCGGAATACCTCAAATCATGTATTTCGCATGGATAAGAGCGAAAAGTAAATGTTATATTTTATTTTATTTTATTTTATTTTATGTCTCTCAGCGTTCCAATGTTAGTTATGTTGGTTACATGAGCAGCATATTTGTAGAAGGTCTGGAACAGAGTGAAGGTTGTATGATAAAGGACAGAATGTCAGGAGGGCCTGCGTGCCCAATTCGTAACCCTTTGGAAATTAAAGATCAATCAATCAATCAATCATTCTTTCCTGCTTCCTTTAGTTTTTCCTATACTGTGGTATTCCAATATTAATGTCTCATATTCTGCTGCTTCAGTGTCGTCTACTGTAAGCTAAAGTGGATTTCATTAACAGTCTTCTTATGGCAATATTTAATCATTTTTTACTATTACAACATGGCAACAATTAAATGGGAATCTGGAGGTTTATGAAAGGAAGAAAGTAATGAAAATACGACAAATATCTAGGGGCTTCTACAAATCTACACAAAGCATACAGATATGACATAAAGAAAAGCAGCAAAAGTAAAGACTTTAATGAACTTGTAATTGCCTACTTTAGAGGACGGCGCTCATACCGCTGAGCCACTACCCAATGTACGAACACTGGCTATACATCTCTTTGGAATTTAGGTCGACTCTCAGACATGCCTTTAAGACTTTGGTTCCACTAACGTGTCTGAGGCTTGTCTGAATTCTTCAGGGCTCTCTTTGCCTCCTGGTTTGCTTGCACTGTCAATCAATGCCACGGAGTGCCACTCACTGTAACAAGGCAATAAGACTAGGCATGATCCTTCAGGAACGAAATGCTTCTCGATGGATTCCAGATGGTGATCTTGTTTGTTCAATGTTAAAGATTCATACCATATGACAATGTTGGATGGTGATGTTGTATTTTTTTGTACAACAAAATAAAAGCCTACTAAGCCAGTTACAATTGTAATAGAAAAAGTTAAGTGAGAATGAATATGACGGATTTCTGCAGCAGAGTTACACCTTTTTTTTCAGATTAATCAGAGGAATCCTCTCTCGCTCTCTCACCCTCTCTTCCCTTCTCTCTCACGTATTCTCTCTCCCTTCTGTCACTCCCTCTCTCCCCTTGTCTCTCTCACTCCCTGTCTCCTTGTCTCTCTCTCTCTCACTCACTCCTTCTCTCTCCTTTTCTCTCTCACACACTCTCTCTCCCTTCTGCCACTCCATCTCTCCTTTTCTCTCTCTGTCACTCCCTCTCTCTCTCTCTCTCTATCTCTGACTCTCCCATTCTCTCTCACTCCCTCTGTCATTCCCCCTCCCCTTCTCTCTCTCTCTCTCTCTCTCTTCCTAGATCAGAAAGGATAAACATTTGTAATAACAACAAAAACAACAACCAACAGACAGGTAGATCTACCCCCCCCCCTCCCTGCCATGTTTTGCTATCTCTCCCTGGACCATTACATTTCTCAGAGCACAACCATACCTGGCTGCGAGACTTTGTCACGTGACATCAACCACTCAGCAAATGAGTAGAACAGAACAGCGGCAGGTTGTACTGTGCTTTCGAACCCCTCCCCCCCCCCCCCCCACCCCCACCCCCCGACATATTCGCACATGTGCACGCATCGACACACACACACACACACCGGTTGTACAGCATACTATGGTTATTTACAGCCTATGTATGCCCTTGAAATCAAATTATGCAGGTGTAGTCTCTGGCACTTGTTGTAAGTTTCACAAGAGCCACAACATCCGGTTAGCACAGGATACTTACACATACAACATTCTGGCGAAAGCTCCGTTGACGGAATCAATGAAATAGATGGCATATGTATAACAAATCACCCTACAGCACGATGATAACTTCAATTATCATTCCGACTGACGTAGGGCAACCACGTGTATCCACGGATCTGGATATCTGATATATAGCAAGCTATAGCCTGCAGCAGCCAGACTGAAAAATAGATTGACAAAGCAGCGAACACGCTGGAAACCTCTATCGGGCAATGTTTTTTGTCTATGCCAGACCTCACTCCAAGCACCGGTTCAGATCATTGTTATTAAACGATCAAGACCATCTTGTGCTCTGTATTTTATTCCAGTACCTGGTGTCTGGAAGCTCGCGATGAAAGAGTAATAACAGGTTCCCACAGCATCACAAACAGTGAGACGTGACAGTATCACATACAGTGAAACGTGATAACATCACAAACAGTGAGACGTGACAGTATCACATACAGTGAAACGTGATAACATCACAAACAGTGAGACGTGACAGTATCACATACAGTGAAACGTGATAACATCACAAACAGTGAGACGTGACAGTATCACATACAGTGAAACGTGATAACATCACAAACAGTGAGACGTGACAGTATCACATACAGTGAAACGTGATAACATCACAAACAGTGAGACGTGACAGTATCACATACAGTGAAACGTGATAACATCACAAACAACAAAACGTGACAACATCCGCTTCATTTTAAAAAAAAGTGTTCATGTTTTCTGTTTTACATAAGAAAGACAAAATATTGCAAGGAGAGAAATGACTTAAGTTCAAACCGCGTTCACAAAGAACAAGCCACCAATCTGCCAGAAGATGCCAAGTTATAAACAAGCCTTCCTGTATTATTGTATTCAGTCTTCTTTCTGCCCCAGCTGTAGGCAAACATACATCACCACATCACCACAGCACCAGCTGAAACACTAAACGGGTCTTCTGTCATGGCCATCATCATCACTTTCCCCTCTACAAAAAAAGCTAAATCCATATTTCTGTTAACCTTGTCTAATGCTCTTTATATGTAATGTTAATTCCAAATCTGGGTTATCTTATATTAACGCGAAAATCAATATGGCTTCCCTTATAAAACCCTCAAGCAGAAAGGTTCAAATTGTTCAAAGACATCTCCTTTCTCTTTAAATCTAGTTTCTGGGCTCTCTCTCTCTCTCTCACTCTCTCTCTCACCCTCTCTCTCACACTCTCTCTCACTCTCTCTCTCACGGGCAGAATGTAAGACGGGCCTGCGTGCCCAATTCTTTACCCTTGAAAAATAAAGATTATTCATTCATTCATTCATTCACTCTCTCTCTTACACTCTCTCTCACCCTCTCTCTTACCCTCTCTCTCTTACAATCTCTCTCTCACCCTCTTTCTCACCCTCTCTCTCTCACCTTCTCTTTCACCCTCTCTCTCACCCTCTCTCACCCTCTCTCTCACTCACCCTCTCTCTCACCCTCTCTCACCCTCTCTCACCCTCTCTCTCTCAACCTCTCTCACCCCTCTCTCACCCTCTCTCTCTCACTCTCTCTCACCCTCTCTCACCCTCTCTCTCAACCTCTCTCTCTCAACCTCTCTCTTTCACTCACCCTCTCTCTCTCTCTCACTCTCTCTCACCCTCTCACCCTCTCTCACCCTCTCTCACCCTCTCTCTCACTCACCCTCTCTCTCACCCCTCTCTCACCCCTCTCTCACCCTCTCTCTCTCAACCTCTCTCACCCCCTCTCTCACCCTCTCTCTCTCACTCTCTCTCACCCCTCTCTCACCCTCTCTCTCAACCTCTCTCTCTCAACCTCTCTCTTTCACTCACCCTCTCTCTCTCTCTCACTCTCTCTCACCCTCTCACCCTCTCTCAGCCTCTCTCACCCTCTCTCTCACTCTCACCCTCACTATCTCACCCTCTTTCTCTCACCCTCTCTCTCTCTCACCCTCTCTCTCTCTCTCTCTCAGATTCACACGACTTTCCACTGACATTATTTATACATCAAGGGAGACTACCGCTTCTCTGATTAAGATCTTCGCGACTCCAGCACGACAGCTTAATAACCGCTTCCCCCGCCGAAACCAAAGTCTGATTGTTATCTCCTTATTTCTGTTCAGACTTTGTTTGAAGCATTTCTATCACTCTCTGTTCATCATATCTGGAGTGTCTGTCTGGCTGTTTTTCGCTAGATGAATATATACCAGAGAACGTTCACGCGGGTTTTGTTGTGTGTATCATCTCTGTAACAAAAAGGAATAAATATATCCATACCACAAGAACTTAATATTGAGGAAGGTTGGCTAGTAAAGAGGATTAAACAGAGGAAACTTAAATAATTGGGACATATTAAAGGTCATGAGAATTTAGAAAAGACCGTCTTGGAAGGGTACATAATGGGGAAAAAGAGAGGAAGACCAAGGCGAAGATGGCTGCCAGGTAGATTATCTGAAAAATGCATGCATCAGCAGCAGGGCATCTTGCTTACAACCGGGAGGCCTACAGGAGAGCTGCTAGGGAGGCAAAGTTCCGCAAGGGACATTCAAATGACTGACTAAATAGAGACTGCAGACTTAACATCGTCTTGAAAAAGGGTCAGAAGTCAGTACCTGTAGACTGATAAAACTGGTAGCTTATCGATTCGATTACCCCGCACTTTGGCTTTTTTTAAAACTTGTCCATGTCTGTAACCAGGTCAGCCGGTTACCCAGAACAGGGAAGTTATGTTGATCTTACCAGGGGTCATCCTTCTGAATTCTAGGGGAAATAATAAAGAAAAACTATGCAAAGAAAACCTTGGAGCCTGGTTTACCACTGTAAGGGTCTACGATTCAACGTTTAGATTTCAAGAATATCATTGCAAGAATTAGGATTCCAAAGCTCAGTTTTCAAGATTACCACTACAAGGGTTACGACGACTCGACTCTGATTTCAAGACTATCACTGGAAAGATTATTACACGACTATCATGTTTCAAGATTAATAATGTAAAGATTAGGATCCGCCGCTTATATTATCAATGTAAAAATTTTAAGATTCAACGCTGAGGCTTCAAGACTATCATAGTAAAATTTACGATTCGACTCAGATTTCAAGATTATCTCTGTAAATATTGAACTTTCTCAATTCTGGGAAATCTGAAACTTCCAACGCAAACTCTTTATTTCTAGTAAACAAAAAGATAATTCCAAATCAGACCTTATCATCTCAAACAAACAAAAAAACATATGGAAAACATTTTTCAGATTCTCTTCTGTATTATAAGAATAATGTTAAATGTCTGACTGTTGTTGGACGTAGTCTCTGAGCACACGCCACTTACGGAAACAAAATGTCGCATAGAAGAAAATATAAGACTGCTACCTTTATAATTTCGTTTTGTTTTTGTCTCGGATTTATAGCAATGATGGAAACAGTGTATCTCTGACCTTTAACTTATTGGATTTTTTGGTGTCTCCAAGCAATTTACTACAAGGGACGTTAAAGCAACAGCATTCGTACTGTTTAGAACCATAACGCCGTGCTATTTGCCTAGAAAATGTCAGTTATCACTTGAGCTTATATCATGCTTAAACGCGCATACTATTTTTAATCTCAGCGTGGGTTCAATGCGAGCGGTAGTTAGTAAGATGCTGCGCGATGCACCAAATTCCATATTCTGCCCAGATCTACGTCCAGGAATCATGAAGTCTTTCATGAGCGAAATGTCGAACGTCTTGTTTGAATAAAACTTTATCAACGGGAAAACTTCTTGGATGATTGCTGATTCTTTGAAATCGTTTGCTTCGCATAACTGACTTTACGGGTAAATCTCACTTCATATGAAGTTAACGATTATACAGCATGTGTGTTTGTTAACGTTATCTCCGGAATATTTTTTGACGTTCTTCTGTTCAATCGTATCTCCAGTTTTTTATTTTTTTTTATTTTGAATCTTCGACGAATCTCCTGTTCGTCTCAGAATCTCTGACCCACCTTATCTGCAAACTTGAGACTTGGAGAAGGCAACAGCTTCTCTTTGTCGCAACACGTGCGCCTTATATGTGTACTTCCTATCCGAGATGACATTCACTGACTGCAAAAACAACATACACACACACACACTCAAACACAGGCACGACAGCTGAAAATAGTGAGGACAAACCAAAAAAAAAAAAAATAACCAAACTAAGAAATCCATGGAAAAAGTTAGGCTTTTGTCTTGTGAGAAAAAAAACACACAACAGGAACATAGCTTGTTAGTAAACAGGGACTTACAGCACATAACCAGTGAGATCACAGAAGAAAAACAGCTGCTGCAAAACTGAAAGAAGGTACAGCCTTACTTTGCTATGATGCCAAGACCTCGAGAAAAAAAAAACGATCTCACTTAAAAGATATTGTAGAACTTCTAACTACCATTTCAAAACGGTCTACGTTTTCCTTAATGGCTATACTTCCGCTTGACTTACGGCCCCTTTTACTCTCTAACATTTCGTATTGTAAATTACTGGTATAAATCAATACATGTCATTAAACCGAATAGGCAATTGACTTATCTTAAAAGTGGGTTGTTAAATATGAAGCAACCAGCTCACACCGGCCGGCCTCACACTGTGAATGGACTTGACTCTAACACCGAAATGGAACAACTAATACTGGAAAACAACCTTCTCTATTTCGTTTGATATTTCTTTTTCACACGTTCAGCCCTGTCGTTACTTGATCAAAGCAAAGAAAAACGGAGGCTGGAGACGGTTTCATCTTCCTTCATGATGGTACGATCAGACAATTGGTTCTATACGTCACCAGACAGGCATTAAGTCACAGTGAAACCCGGTTATCCATAGACTTAGCATTTCCACAAAATAAAGTAAGAAAAAATGTCTTAAGGGCGTACCGGCAGTTATACTTAAGAAGGTATGGTGCTTAAAATGAAGCTGCTACAGACCTTCAAAGAGTCATGGCAAGGGTCATGGTCGTTGATAACTGCTTCAGAGTTTTTACAGGCCAAAGAAAAAGAGGCAGACCGAGTGAAACTCTGAAGAGGACATTGTTAAGAGAGGCCAAATTAATAGGCATAAAATCTCTTGATGAGGTTGAAAGACTCGCCGAAGACAGGAAAAATTGGCGAACTACCTTGCGACCCCTGTGTGACTTTTAACGGCACGGGAAGGATATAAAATATAAGATAAGATGCTTTTACATGTATTAATTTTTTAAAATGTCAGTTTAGCTGATCAAAAGCAGAAAAAAAATCAGTCCTTACTGGTCAATGAGTAGGAATGTTTCGTTCCACATTTTTCTTTCTGTTTCCTTGATATGAAAAGTATTCTTATTGTATTTAGAATTCTTAACTTAGAACAATTTCGTTAAAAAAATATACAACTCCAAAGTGACTGGGACACTGGGAAGTGGGAAGAAGAGAATCTTCTTGTGGATGGAGAGAGACGTTATGTAGACGGAAAGAAACAGAATACGGATGGTATAAACAGGTATATATGTACAGAGAGAGGCTTCTTGTGGATGGAGAGAGACATCGTGTAGATTGTAAGAAACATTAGATGAACGGCGAGAAACATTCTGTGAGAGATATGTGGATGGATAGAAACATAATATAGATAGCAAGTAAGCAGTTATATGAAAGGAGAGAGCCATCGTGTGAATGGAGAGATACATTACGTGGAAAGAGAGGGGAACAAAAGTGTGGGTGACAAGAAGATTCACGTGAATGGAGAACGATTAAAGGTGAGTTATTTCAAACCTTTGGACACCACAGGGAAACAGATGTAAAGATGGACCAAAGGAGACATGGATAAGAACAACAGAGAGGATGTTGTGCAAGAGAGCGCTCACCTGGGCAAGAGCGGGGAAAAAAAACGGCAAAGGACAGGCATTTGTGGGACACCCCGAGGAAGCCTCATATACCTTTGGCACTTAAGGTTCAGAGATTGATTGATTGATTGATTGATTGATTGATTGATCTTTATTTCAAAAAGGTTAAGAACTTGGGCACTCAGGCCCGTCTGACATTCTCCCCTTTATCATACAACTTTCACTCTGTTCCAGACATTCTACAAATATGCTGCTCATAAAACACACATAATTAACAATAAAGTAAATACATACACATATAAATGACTAACTACATACACACATAAATGACTAACTACATACATATATAAATGACTAACTGCATACACATATAAATGAATAACTACATACACACATAAATGACTAACTACATACACATATAAATGACTAACTACATACATATACAAATGACTAACTACATACATATATAAATGACTAACTACATACACATATAAATGACTATCTACCAAACACAAATTTCATTACTATTCACAATAATGAGTTCGGTGTCTGTAAGAGCAGTCTAAAAGAACTTTTTTTTAAGTTTTACGATTCATGGAGGTATGTATATTTAATGCAAAGAAAACTAAATTGATGACAACTGACAAAACAAGCAAGGCAACTGAAATATGTATCAATGAGGAAAAACTGGAAGAAGTGGAGAGTTTTGAATATCTTGGATCGCTACTAACTAATAATGGAGATACAATGAGGGAAATTAAAAGGAGGACATCTATCGCTCTTCAGAAAGTAAAACAAATAAAGAATCTGTGGAGAGGAGCAGACAGAACCACAAAAATAAGATTTTTAAGGGCATGCATCTTTCCCATAGCAACATATGCCTGTGAGACCTGGACACTTAACAAAACAGCTGAGAAACACATAAATGCCTTTGAATGTAAATGCTACAGAAGAGTTCTTCAAATATCGTGGACACAAAAAAGAACAAATATATCTATACTACAAGAGCTTAATATTGAAGAAGGCTGGCTAGTGAAGAGGATTAAAGAGAGAAAATTGAAATATTTTAAACATTAAACGTCATGATAATTTAGAGAAGACCGTATTGGAAGGATACATAATGGGAAAAAGAAAAAGAGGAAGACCAAGACGAAGATGGCTGCAAGACATCGTTGACGATCTGGAAATGGATGCAACAGCAGGAGGCCATCTTGCTCACAACCGAGAGGCCTACAGGAGTGCTGTTTGGGAGGCAAAGTTCCGCAAGGGACATGCAAATGAATGAATGAATGAATGAATGGAGGCATGTAGTGGACATCAAACAGATATTTGAACAGTTTGTAGCTGTAAGAAGGTGTGTGTGTGTGTGTGTGTGTGTGTGAGAGAGAGAGAGAGAGAGAGTTCACACCTTAGGAAGCAAAATTGTTCACTATAGTCACACTATACCTTTTGACAGATTACTATGAACACAAGATATAGTTCAGTGTAATCTCTTTACGAGTTACAGAGAAGGTCTTAACCATAGCACAGTCATCTTTTAACTCCAAGAACAACGGTCTTTAAACATATATTACTTCAATCTTCATTCAAATCATTCAAATATGATGAAGGGCAGAATATCAGGCCCAATCCTTGACCCTTTGAAAATAAAGTATATTCGTTCGTTCGTTCTCTTCTTCTTGATAAAGGTCGTGATCACTGAAATACTGATGGTATTGTCCTCGTTTTTCCGGTTCTACCTCTTTTTTTTTCCTTATCCTGTCTTTTACAAAGCGGTCTCGTTGGCTTAGTGGTTAGGTGCTCCATCTATTAATCCGGTGGTACCGGGTTCAAGTCACAGCAATCGGAATATTTGTTCTGGTACCATCACACAAAAAAGGCCCTTTTTTTTTGGGGGGGGGGGGAATGGGAGTTTCTATCTAGTCTCTAAAAATGGGTACCAGAGAAATCTGGGAAGGTAAATGCGGGTCAGGCGTGATACTGCCCACATCAGACTTGCATGTGCCGAGGATCGTGGAAATACGAAATGCCCAACTCCGTATCCGCAACATGCCTTAATGAAAACGGGGATTTTATCTATTCTATCTTTTACACAAGGTGAACCTTACACCTCTGCCTACCTCAATTCCACTCTATTATATTGTAAACTATTTATAGATCAATTATCCATTTCTATTGCCTACTTTATGTTCTTGTAGCATTCAACTTTCCATCTCCTTTGCCTAATTTATGTTCTCGTAATATTCAATTTTCCATTTCTCTTACCTACTTTATGTTCTTGTAACATTCAACTTTCCATTTCTCTTGCCCACTTTATGTTATCCTAACATTCAACTTTTCATTTCTCTTACCTACTTTATGTTCTTGTAACATTCAACTTTCCATTTCTCTTGCCTACTTTATGTTTTTGTAACATTCAACTTTCTATTTCTCTTGCCTACTTTATGTAAAATTAATGAAAATGAAAGATGAAAAGTTTTTACCTTCTTCATCTTCAAACGATTCCACCCCTTCAAACTGAGCAGTTCCAGGAGAAAGGAGACAGGGCGATTTGGCGGATGACCATGAACTTGACCTTGAGGAAGTAAAGCCGTCATCCCTGCCACGTGCACTCTCTGACCTTGACACACGCTTTTTGGAGTCTCTTCCCGCCCTCCACTCCTCCTGCAGGGATCTAAATTTTTCAGGAATACTCTCGAAATCAAAGCACTTGTTTTGAAACGGAGAAAATCTCCCGGAAGGGGAACTCACTCTCCTGCGAGAAAAGGGAGAGAGTTTCATGGGTGACTTGAGGTCAAGGTTGTTGCTGAGTGACCTTTCTAATCTGTGAGGGGAGTCCCCGTCGACGAAGATCTGCGGCAGGGGCAGCGTAAGCCTTTCCTTATTTTTGATGTCGGACATCTCTCCGCAGATGCTGACTGAGCGGCCGAGCCTCACCAGGCGCTTCTTGCTTTCTTTTCTCTGCTTCCTACCCAGGCTGGGCCCAGCCGACGCTTTAGACGACGTGTTCGAGGAAGAAGCTGAATAAGCCGAGTCCAGCGACGAAGAAGATGAGGAGAAGACATTATCGATGCCGTCGTCGTCATCCTCCGTGATGCTTATAGAGGGCCTGATCCTGGCCGACAGCCCGTCGCTCTCAGCCTCAGCACTCTTCCTCCTGAACCAGATGGTTACCGGGTCACTGAAGAACATGATTGCCAACAGCAACAAGTCCCCCCGCCCCCCTAGATCACGATTTCTCTATAACTGGAAATATTCTACATTCTTTACTTAAAACACTGAATTCACTTCTGTTTCATGACTATTTGTGAAACAGTTAAAGTTTTACATATCCCGCCTGATCACAGTTTAGAAGGTCGAAATACATTTATATTTCCGAGACATTTGCTACGCTTGTAAAGTACCACATCAAAATAACATCCTAGAAGAATTCATTAAAAAAAAAACAACCACCATGTATTGTAGTTTTTAATGCATGCGGTCAAATTAAGGAGAACGCGTGCATAACTCACCAGAAGCGTCTGCAAAATGGCCGACCAGCTGTGAACTGAACTCAATACAGTGCAAAAACCTAGATTATATCGCACGTCCGTTTCAAGATGGGCTGCAGGAAATGAAATCTATAATTTCTATGCTTTTAGCACGTGAAAAAGAAAAAGAAATTATATGCTCGATACAGTTAATGAAATGAATGCACACTGTAATCTAAAACGCTAAAGATAATTTTTTCCCCTGATATATACTCTCCAGATCCTGAAAGTGAACTTGAAAGAGAATGTAAGTGAAACTAGATTTTCTTTATTTACAGAACGCACTTCGGCTGTTAAATGATTAATATCATTATTAGTTGTAATAAGATAAGAACTTATGATGACGATCAACAAATGATTGATATATACGTCCCAGACTATTTAGTGATCAACAAATGATTGATATATACGTCCCAGACTATTTAGTAACATGAGATTATTTGGGGACAGTACAAATTTACGTTTAGAACTGCACTTGACAGCCAGAAAGGCAAATAAAGAAGCATCGCAGCAGGCAAAAGAATATCCAAAAACTGGTGCCACACATAAGACAAAAAAAGACAGTCAAAGTGTGTCGGACACATCAGCAGACATGAAAGGTCTAAAAAAATTGGTCATGACTTTGGTGAACGACAAAAGACAGATGGACCGACCGCATGGTTTGGTGTGAAAACAACAGCTGGACTGATTCGAGACACGGAAGGTCGAGCGAGATGGAGGGAGTTTGACCGACCACGTCTGTCAGCATGGCACTGATCTGGTCTGATCTGATAAAGTAAGAGAACAAATTTTGTAGGATTGAACCTCGAAAAAATCGTAGACAAAGCACTTTAGTGAGACATGAGAGAAAGAAAAATCAAAAGAGAATTACCTGGGATTCGAACACGGACTCCGGTAGGACGAGCAGCCGTCTAGCCACGAGAGAACTGTTTCTCTCATGTCTCACTAAAGTGCTTTGTCTACGATTTTTTCGAGGTTTAATCCTACAAAATTTGTTCTCTTACTTTACCGTACCAAAGCCTCGTAGTTTCCTATTTATAAAAAATTGGTCTGATCTGAGAGCTGCATATGAAGGAAGATATTAAACTGGATAATGAGCATCCATGAACTTCTCCGAAGACGCAGACGCGAATCATGAAGCTTGGATTACATGGAATACAATCAAACAAGATGAAAACAACATACAAACATTTGAGAGCAGACTTCTGAAAAAGAATTTACGGACCAGCAAGAGAACCTGTAACACAACAATGGAAAATAAGAAGTAGTAAATAAATAAATTGTTTAAATCTCCGGTTAGAACAGCCATTATTAAAAACAACAGACTGCGGTGGCTGGGGCTTTTAGAGAGAACACAGGAGGATAGACAAACAAAGATGGCCTAAAAAGAAGTGATGAAATGAGACAGACCAAGAAGTAGACATCGACAACGATGGCGATGCAACCTAGAAGATGATACACGCGTTCTTAGAATCGAAAATTCGCAAGAAAAGATCTAGAACGGAGAGGAGATGAGACGTGCCTTGTCCGCAAAAATCAGCCCTAATGGCTCCGATAGCTACTGAATTCAGCAGCTGCTCGAAGAAGAAGAAGAAGAAGAAGAAGAAAAAAGAAGAAGAAGAAGGAGAGGAAGAAAAAGAAGGAAGAAGAAGAAGAGGAAAAAGAATAAGGCAATTTGAAAATTACGCGGTAACAACAGGTAGAAGCTGACGCTGTACAATACGTTCGCAGTGGCTGATGGGTAGCTCGAATACGCATAGAGTAGCTGTCAGTTTTTAGTGTAGTAGGAACTAAGATAAAATAAACATGGACGCACCGTTCCGCTATTGCACCGTTGTTAAACAAGGTATCATAGCGAGATTTATTAGGGCACAAAGAAAGAGAGAGAGAGAGAGAGAGAGAGAGAGAGCAGCTGAAATTCACCATAAGATGACAGACTGTCGGCTCAGTCAAAAGGTGAGAACAGCAAGACTCAGCGAAAAGTTTATGAATGGGTAAAATGTGTGACCCGACAAAGCTTGATATGACCAGTCATTAACATCGCGCACATGAGCCCACGTCAACAGGCCGCACGTATTGATAAGAAATACCGCCGGCTTACACTGCTCGCCCTTGCTGCTATAATTACACACCAGTAATTGATTCATAGTGCATGATGACTTGGGTAACACTAAAGTTTTCGCAAAGATGGGCACCCAGCCAGCTTCCTGATCCCCATGTACAACAGCTCTTTGAGGTCGCAAATGAATTCCTGAAACGTTAAGGAGATGATTCGAGTGTTTTGGAGCGGATTGTCACAGGTGAAGGGGAAAGCAAAAGACGAAGTTTTTGAAGTGGAAACGCTCGTTGTCTTCATAAAGAATAGATTCAGACAGCAGCCCTATATCATGAACATCATTCTGACCTTCTTTTTTGGAACATACAAGGTCCTGTTCTGGAGCATCTTCAGGAACGGAGGCAAACAGTGACTAGTGCACCATACTGTGCTATGTTTTGAGAGAAAGTGAGACCTGCACTTTGCAGCAAAAGAAGAAGAATACTGTCCACAAAAAAGTGTCTTGCCACACAACAGCAGTGCAGGTACCCAGTCAGACTCAACAAACGGTAGAGGTAATCCAGCAATTGTTGTTTCAACGTCTCCGTCCTCACTCTTTACAGTCATCAACTGTCGCCATGCGATCATCACGCCTCTGGCGAACTTAAAGAGGCTGCAGGTTCACCTCGGATGATGAGGTTAGGAGGCGTTACTTTTTTTTTCTTCTTCTTCTCCCAAGGCATTGAGAAGGAGGTGGAAAAATACAAGAAGTACATCGATCTGTAGAGAGACAATGTGATGAAGTAATATAACCTTTGAGAGACAATATGATGAAGTAATATAACGGTAGAGAGACAATATGATGAAGTAATATAACCGTAGGGACAATATGACGAAGTAATATAACCGTAGAGAGACACTATGATGAAGTAATATAACCGTAGAGAGACACTATGATGAAGTAATATAACCGTAGAGAGATACTATGATGAAGTAATATAACCGTAGAGAGACAATATGATGAAGTAATATAACCATAGAGAGACACTATGATGAAGTAATATAACCGTAGAGACAATATGATGAAGTAATATAACCGTAGAGACAATATGAAGCAATATAACCGTAGAGACAATATGATGAAGTAATATAACCGTAGAGAGAGAGCAGCTGAAATTCACCATAAGATGACAGACTGTCGGCTCAGTCAAAAGGTGAGAACAGCAAGACTCAGCGAAAAGTTTATGAATGGGTAAAATGTGTGACCCGACAAAGCTTGATATGACCAGTCATTAACATCGCGCACATGAGCCCACGTCAACAGGCCGCACGTATTGATAAGAAATACCGCCGGCTTACACTGCTCGCCCTTGCTGCTATAATTACACACCAGTAATTGATTCATAGTGCATGATGACTTGGGTAACACTAAAGTTTTCGCAAAGATGGGCACCCAGCCAGCTTCCTGATCCCCATGTACAACAGCTCTTTGAGGTCGCAAATGAATTCCTGAAACGTTAAGGAGATGATTCGAGTGTTTTGGAGCGGATTGTCACAGGTGAAGGGGAAAGCAAAAGACGAAGTTTTTGAAGTGGAAACGCTCGTTGTCTTCATAAAGAATAGATTCAGACAGCAGCCCTATATCATGAACATCATTCTGACCTTCTTTTTTGGAACATACAAGGTCCTGTTCTGGAGCATCTTCAGGAACGGAGGCAAACAGTGACTAGTGCACCATACTGTGCTATGTTTTGAGAGAAAGTGAGACCTGCACTTTGCAGCAAAAGAAGAAGAATACTGTCCACAAAAAAGTGTCTTGCCACACAACAGCAGTGCAGGTACCCAGTCAGACTCAACAAACGGTAGAGGTAATCCAGCAATTGTTGTTTCAACGTCTCCGTCCTCACTCTTTACAGTCATCAACTGTCGCCATGCGATCATCACGCCTCTGGCGAACTTAAAGAGGCTGCAGGTTCACCTCGGATGATGAGGTTAGGAGGCGTTACTTTTTTTTTCTTCTTCTTCTCCCAAGGCATTGAGAAGGAGGTGGAAAAATACAAGAAGTACATCGATCTGTAGAGAGACAATGTGATGAAGTAATATAACCTTTGAGAGACAATATGATGAAGTAATATAACGGTAGAGAGACAATATGATGAAGTAATATAACCGTAGGGACAATATGACGAAGTAATATAACCGTAGAGAGACAATATGATGAAGTAATATAACCGTAGAGAGACACTATGATGAAGTAATATAACCGTAGAGAGATACTATGATGAAGTAATATAACCGTAGAGAGACAATATGATGAAGTAATATAACCATAGAGAGACACTATGATGAAGTAATATAACCGTAGAGACAATATGATGAAGTAATATAACCGTAGAGACAATATGATGAAGCAATATAACCGTAGAGACAATATGATGAAGTAATATAACCGTAGAGAGACACTATGATGAAGTAATATAACCGTAGAGAGACACTATGATGAAGTAATATAACCGTAGAGACAATATGATGAAGTAATATAACCGTGGAGACAATATGATGAAGTAATATAACCGTAGAGAGACACTATGATGAAGTAATATAACCGTAGAGAGACACTATGATGAAGTAATATAACCGTAGAGAGACACTATGATGAAGTAATATAACCATAGAGAGACACTATGATGAAGTAATATAACCGTAGAGACAATATGATGAAGTAATATAACCGTGGAGACAATATGAAGAAGTAATATAACCGTAGAGAGAGAGAGAGAGAGAGAGAGAGAGAGAGAGAGAGAGAGAGAGAGAGAGAGAGAGAGAGAGAGAGAGAGAGAGAGAGAGAGAGAGAGAGAGAGAGAGAGAGAGAGAGAGAGAGAGAGAGAGAGAGAGAGAGAGAGAGAGAGAGAGAGAGAGAGAGAGAGAGAGAGAGAGAGAGAGCAGCTGAAATTCACCATAAGATGACAGACTGTCGGCTCAGTCAAAAGGTGAGAACAGCAAGACTCAGCGAAAAGTTTATGAATGGGTAAAATGTGTGACCCGACAAAGCTTGATATGACCAGTCATTAACATCGCGCACATGAGCCCACGTCAACAGGCCGCACGTATTGATAAGAAATACGCCGGCTTACACTGCTCGCCCTTGCTGCTATAATACACACCAGTAATGTCATAGTGCATGATGACTTGGGTAACACTAAAGTTTTCGCAAAGATGGGCACCCAGCCAGCTTCCTGATCCCCATGTACAACAGCTCTTTGAGGTCGCAAATGAATTCCTGAAACGTTAAGGATGATTCGAGTGTTTTGGAGCGGATTGTCACAGGTGAAGGGGAAAGCAAAAGACGAAGTTTTTGAAGTGGAAACGCTCGTTGTCTTCATAAAGAATAGATTCAGACAGCAGCCCTATATCATGAACATCATTCTGACCTTCTTTTTTGGAACATACAAGGTCCTGTTCTGGAGCATCTTCAGGAACGGAGGCAAACAGTGACTAGTGCACCATACTGTGCTATGTTTTGAGAGAAAGTGAGACCTGCACTTTGCAGCAAAAGAAGAAGAATACTGTCCACAAAAAAGTGTCTTGCCACACAACAGCAGTGCAGGTACCCAGTCAGACTCAACAAACGGTAGAGGTAATCCAGCAATTGTTGTTTCAACGTCTCCGTCCTCACTCTTTACAGTCATCAACTGTCGCCATGCGATCATCACGCCTCTGGCGAACTTAAAGAGGCTGCAGGTTCACCTCGGATGATGAGGTTAGGAGGCGTTACTTTTTTTTTCTTCTTCTTCTCCCAAGGCATTGAGAAGGAGGTGGAAAAATACAAGAAGTACATCGATCTGTAGAGAGACAATGTGATGAAGTAATATAACCTTTGAGAGACAATATGATGAAGTAATATAACCGTAGAGAGACAATATGATGAAGTAATATAACCGTAGAGACAATATGACGAAGTAATATAACCGTAGAGAGACATATGATGAAGTAATATAACCGTAGAGAGATACTATGATGAAGTAATAACCGTAGAGAGATACTATGATGAAGTAATATAACCGTAGAGAGACAATATGATGAAGTAATATAACCATAGAGAGACACTATGATGAAGTAATATAACCGTAGAGAGACAATAGATGAAGTAATATAACCGTAGAGACAATATGATGAAGCAATATAACCGTAGAGACAATATGATGAAGTAATATAACCGTAGAGACACTATGATGAAGTAATATACCGTAGAGAGACACTATGATGAAGTAATATAACCGTAGAGACAATATGATGAAGTAATATAACCGTGAGAGACAATATGATGAAGTAATATAACCGTAGAGAGACAATAGATGAAGTAATATAACCGTAGAGAGACACTATGATGAAGTAATATAACCGTAGAGAGACACTATGATGAAGTAATATAACCATAGAGAGACACTATGATGAAGTAATAACCGTAGAGACAATATGATGAAGTAATATAACAGTAGGGAGACACTATGAAGAAGTAATATAACCGTAGAGACAATATGATGAAGTAATATAACCGTAGAGAGACAATATGATGAAGTAATATAACCGTAGAGAGACAATATGATGAAGTAATATAACCGTAGAGAGACAATATGATGAAGTAATATAACCGTAGAGAGACAATATGATGAAGTAATGTAACCGTAGAGAGACACTATGATGGAGTAATATAACCGTAGAGAGACAATATGATGAAGTAATATAACCGTAGAGAGACAATATGATGAAGTAATATAACCGTAGAGACAATATGATGAAGTAATATAACCGTAGAGAGACAATATGATGAAGTAATATAACCGTAGAAACAATATGAAGAAATAATATAACCGTAGAAACAATATGAAGAAATAATATAACCGTAGAGACAATATGATGAAGTAATATAACCGTAGAGAGACAATATGATGAAGTAATATAACCGTAGAAACAATATGAAGAAATAATATAACCGTAGAAACAATATGAAGAAATAATATAACCGTAGAGACAATATGAAGAAATAATATAACCGTAGAGACACTATGATGAAGTAATATAACCGTAGAGACACTATGAAGAAATAATATAACCGTAGAGACAATATGATGAAGTAATATAATCGTATAGACAATATGAAGAAATAATATAACCGTAGAGACAATATGAAGAAATAATATAACCGTAGAGACAATATGATGAAGTAATATAACCGTAGAAACAATATAAAGAAATAATATAACCGTAGAGACAATATGATGAAGTAATACCGTAGAGAGACAATATGATGAAGTAATATAACCGTAGAAACAATATGAAGAAATATATAACCGTAGAAACAATATGAAGAAATAATATAACCGTAGAGACAATATGATGAAGTAATATAACCGTAGAGACACTATGAAGAAATAATATAACCGTAGAGACAATATGAAGAAATAATATAACCGTAGAGACACTATGATGAAGTAATATAACCGTAGAGACACTATGAAGAAATAATATAACCGTAGAGACAATATGATGAAGTAATATAACCGTAGAGACAATATGATGAAGTAATATAATCGTATAGACAATATGAAGAAATAATATAACCGTAGAGACAATATGACGAAGTAATATAACCGTAGAGACAATATGATGAAGTAATATAACCGTAGAGACAATATGATGAAGTAATATAACCGTAGAGACAATATGAAGAAGTAATATAACCGTAGAGACAATATGAAGAAGTAATATAACCGTAGAGAGACAATATGATGAAGTAATATAACCGTAGAGACAATATGAAGAAGTAATATAACCGTAGAGACAATATGAAGAAGTAATATAACCGTAGAGAGACACTATGATGAAGTAATATAACCGTAGAGACAATATGAAGAAGTAATATAACCGTAGAGAGACACTATAATGAAGTAATATAACCGTAGAGACAATATGAAGAAGTAATATAACCGTAGAGAGACACTATGGATAAGTAATATAACCGTAGAGACAATATGAAGAAGTAATATAACCGTAGAGAGACAATATGATGAAGTAATATAACCGTAGAGAGACAATATGATGAAGTAATATAACCGTAGAGAGACAATATGATGAAGTAATATAACCGTAGAGAGACAATATGATGAAGTAATATAACCGTAGAGAGACAATATGATGAAGTAATGTAACCGTAGAGAGACACTATGATGGAGTAATATAACCGTAGAGAGACAATATGATGAAGTAATATAACCGTAGAGAGACAATATGATGAAGTAATATAACCGTAGAGACAATATGATGAAGTAATATAACCGTAGAGAGACAATATGATGAAGTAATATAACCGTAGAAACAATATGAAGAAATAATATAACCGTAGAAACAATATGAAGAAATAATATAACCGTAGAGACAATATGATGAAGTAATATAACCGTAGAGAGACAATATGATGAAGTAATATAACCGTAGAAACAATATGAAGAAATAATATAACCGTAGAAACAATATGAAGAAATAATATAACCGTAGAGACAATATGAAGAAATAATATAACCGTAGAGACACTATTATGAAGTAATATAACCGTAGAGACACTATGAAGAAATAATATAACCGTAGAGACAATATGATGAAGTAATATAATCGTATAGACAATATGAAGAAATAATATAACCGTAGAGACAATATGAAGAAATAATATAACCGTAGAGACAATATGATGAAGTAATATAACCGTAGAGACAATATGATGAAGTAATATAACCATAGAGACAATATGATGAAGTAATATAACCGTAGAGAGACAATATGATGAAGTAATATAACCGTAGAGAGAATATGATGAAGTAATATAACCGTAGAGACAATATGATGAAGTAATATAACGGTAGAGAGACACTATGATGAAGTAATATAACCGTAGAGAGACAATATGATGAAGTAATATAATCGTAGAGAGACAATATGATGAAGTAATATAACCGTAGAGACAATATGAAGAAGTAATATAACCGTAGAGAGACAATATGAAGAAGTAATATAACCGTAGAGAGACAATATGAAGAAGTAATATAACCGTAGAGAGACAATATGATGAAGTAATATAACCGTAGAGAGACACTATGATGAAGTAATATAACCGTAGAGAGACACTATGATGTAGTTATATAACCGTTATGTTCATTCATGCCCGTGATAACCGTTTTTAGATCTTATATTGCCTTACCACATTTTTTAAATTGATAATAACTGAAAAAAAAATCAGCTGAAATATATACATATATATATGAGGGAAAATTGGAAAAGATAGAGAGTTTTGAATATCTTCGATCACTACTAACCAGTAATGGAGATACAATGATGGAAATTAAAAGGAGGACATCTACCGCTCTTAAAAAAATAAAACAACTAAATAAACTTTGGAGAGGAACAGACAGAACTACAAAAAGACTTTTAAGGGCATGCATCTTTCCCATCGCAGTATATGCTTGTGAGACCTGGACACTTAACAAAATAGCTGAGAAACACATTCATTCATTCATGTGCGTGTCATTGCGGAACTTTGCCTCCCTAATAGCACTCCTGTAAGCCTCTCGGTTGTGAGCAAGATGACCTGCTGTTGATGTACCCATTTGCAGATCATCAACGATGTCTTGCAGTCATCTTCGCCTTGGTCTTCCTCTCTTTCTTTTTTCCCATTATGTACCCTTCCAAGACGGTCTTCTATAAATTATGATGACGTTTAATGTGTCCAAAATATTGAAGTTTTCTCTGTTTAATCCTCTTTACTAGCCAGCCTTGTTCAATATTAAGTTCTTGTAGTATGGATATATTTGTTATTTTTTTGTGAGAAAACATGAATGCCTTTAAATCCTGTAAAAGAGTCCCTGAAATATCATGGACACAAAAAAAGAACAAATATAACCGTAGAGACACTATTATGAAGTAATATAACCGTAGAGACACTATGAAGAAATAATATAACCGTAGAGACAATATGATGAAGTAATATAATCGTATAGACAATATGAAGAAATAATATAACCGTAGAGACAATATGAAGAAATAATATAACCGTAGAGACAATATGATGAAGTAATATAACCGTAGAGACAATATGATGAAGTAATATAACCATAGAGACAATATGATGAAGTAATATAACCGTAGAGAGACAATATGATGAAGTAATATAACCGTAGAGAGAATATGATGAAGTAATATAACCGTAGAGACAATATGATGAAGTAATATAACGGTAGAGAGACACTATGATGAAGTAATATAACCGTAGAGAGACAATATGATGAAGTAATATAATCGTAGAGAGACAATATGATGAAGTAATATAACCGTAGAGAGACAATATGAAGAAGTAATATAACCGTAGAGAGACAATATGAAGAAGTAATATAACCGTAGAGAGACAATATGAAGAAGTAATATAACCGGAGAGAAACAATTTTATAAAATAATATAACCGTATATAGATATTGTGATGAAGTAATATATCCGTAGAGAGACACTATGATGTAGTTATATAACCGTTATGTTCATTCATGCCCGTGATAACCGTTTTTAGATCTTATATTGCCTTACCACATTTTTTAAATTGATAATAACTGAAAAAAAAATCAGCTGAAATATATACATATATATATGAGGGAAAATTGGAAAAGATAGAGAGTTTTGAATATCTTCGATCACTACTAACCAGTAATGGAGATACAATGATGGAAATTAAAAGGAGGACATCTACCGCTCTTAAAAAAATAAAACAACTAAATAAACTTTGGAGAGGAACAGACAGAACTACAAAAAGACTTTTAAGGGCATGCATCTTTCCCATCGCAGTATATGCTTGTGAGACCTGGACACTTAACAAAATAGCTGAGAAACACATTCATTCATTCATGTGCGTGTCATTGCGGAACTTTGCCTCCCTAATAGCACTCCTGTAAGCCTCTCGGTTGTGAGCAAGATGACCTGCTGTTGATGTACCCATTTGCAGATCATCAACGATGTCTTGCAGTCATCTTCGCCTTGGTCTTCCTCTCTTTCTTTTTTCCCATTATGTACCCTTCCAAGACGGTCTTCTATAAATTATGATGACGTTTAATGTGTCCAAAATATTGAAGTTTTCTCTGTTTAATCCTCTTTACTAGCCAGCCTTGTTCAATATTAAGTTCTTGTAGTATGGATATATTTGTTATTTTTTTGTGAGAAAACATGAATGCCTTTAAATCCTGTAAAAGAGTCCCTGAAATATCATGGACACAAAAAAAGAACAAATATATCCATACTACAAGAACTTAATATTGAAGAAGGCTGCCTAGTAAAGAGGATTAAACAGAGAAAACTTCAATATTTTGGACATATTGAACGTCATGATAACTTATAGAAGACAGTCTTGGAAGGGTACATAATGGGAAAAAGAAAGAGAGGAAGACCAAGGCGAAGATGACTGCAAGATATGGTTGATGATCTGAAAAATGGATGCGTCAGCAGCAGGCCATCTTGCTTACAGCCGAGAGGCTTACAGGAAGGCTGTTAGGGAGGTAAAGTTCCGCATGGTTCGTGCAAATAACTGATTGGCTGACCTTTTCTTCATTCTTCCTCGTAATACACGGTACTAAAATAACTGACTGACTGACTTTTTCTTCATTCTTCCTCGTATTACACGGTGCTAAAATAAATGACAGTTAGAACACAGTTGGGGGGGGGGGGTGGGCATATATTTACTGTAAATATATGTAATAGAATACACACACAACATTACATAAAAGTACAATATATCATCGAGTATGAGATCTGTTTAATCAGAAAGAAACTGCTATACAAATGATAGATGGACAGCCAATACGCCGAAGCAAGCATTCGATATCAAATTTTTTGATAAACAGCCCAAACACGTTTCAAGATTTTAATAACGGCCTTTTCTATTCAGATTTTATTTTTATGATTCAATTTTTGTTTTCCAAACAGTAGAATCTCCTTGCGGGAAGATCTCCCCTGCAGTGTGAAACAATACATCACACTGGCATGAAAGTAACAAGAAGATGAGTTAAAAGCACAAACACTGGCATTCCCACATGAACTGTCCTGCGCTGTCCTTCATTCTTGACGCCCGCATTCTGTGCTTGTTGTAAGAAAATATGTCTATCTGGTTCTAATGTTAATTAACTGAGAAAAATATTAATTATCATAAAAGAAAACTTCTTTACCTCGAATCGTTTGGTCGTGATTCTTCATTAATTTCAGAATCGTTAAACTTTATAATACCGCTTGTCTTTTTTTCCACTTCTCTTGGTATAGCACGCGTTTAGTGTTCCAAGTATATGGATATTACAAGGCCAAGAACAACTTTTAAAATATTCCGACTACATAAACGCTTCAATGAAACGAAAAAAAAAAGCGCGTAAAGCCAAGAAGAAATTCAACCAAGGAAATATATACATCGTAAACGAAGTCCAATAAAACTCATGGACAAAAATCGCACAGGTATTAACCAGGAAGGCACTGAAGACATAACAAACCCACAGACTACTACACAAAACTCTGATCTGGCAAAACAGCGCTGCTTCCAAAAAAAAAAAAAACGAGCACGGATATTGAAGCTACCACCGTGGCTCTGGGGAGTATATGAAATAATCTCGTAAAGAGCGACACTACGCTATTATTTACTGTTATATTCGCGTATTTATCTCCAAGCCTGCACAGAACTAACGATTTTCCTTTTCATTTTAAATGTCAAACCCCCGGGTCTTCTTGCTTGGCTAGGAGACATGGCCAGTACACACAGAAACTGATAGTCAAGAAGTTAAAGTTGGGCGGAAACAGAACCTAGGGGATAGAGCTTTTTTTTCCCCCTAAATGTCGCGAATATTCAATATCAGCTGAAGAAAATGTATTCTGCGCATGGAATGAACATCCTTTCTTTTACAGGGCCAATAGTTTCATATTTTACAAGCTTATCCACATATTCAACCAATGGGAAGTTACGAAACACATATGACGCTAACGGTTTTCTCATTCCGGAGAAAACTGAGAAATGAGTTCAGCAAGAGAAAACAGAGCAAGAAAATTTCATTTTCTTCTAAAGCGAAATTTTCAATCAGGGACAAGTAAGAGAAGAAAAGAAGAAGGAAAAGTAATAGCAAGACTAATGCCTAATTCTCCCCTAATTCATTTCATAAGAAGCTATTGATAAAAACTGTACAATAGACAGAGCGTCTTAGAATGTAATCTCCTCCACAGATTAAGAAAACATGAAGAGAGAAAGAAATGTTTACTTTGTTACATCTTTAAAAAAAAAGGAAAGAAAGACATTAAATACATTAAAAGGAAACTTCAAACGAAGAACTTTCCAGACCATTTTGCGAAGAGAAAACAGCGAGGTATGGAAAGCATGTACCACGGAGATAAACAAGACACTACGGGATAAACATAGGATGCCCAAGAATTCTTAATCTTTTCCCAGTACAGACGTGCATCCTTTTGTGTAAGATTAAACTGACTATTAGGATTAAACCGCTTTCGACACAAATTTTTAACCATTTCTCATTTCAAATTCTGCTATTTTATGTTGGAAGTGTTTCTTTCCTTAAATTGTATCTATTGTAATTTTAAACTCTTGTTATAAAAAAAGCTGTTTCTCTCTAAAACAACACTGGCCGTGTTAGTAGACCTTACACCTCAGTGCTCAGGCCGATATCTAGGCAACGAAAATTATCGCATTTCTGCCTCGACCCACCTGTTCAAATTATCCAGTGATTTCCTCCGAGTTTCCTTCCACCAAAGTTTATCATCAAAACTAATTCTGGCCTCGGATTGGGAAAACAATTCAGGATTGAAAGAGTTAAAGACAGCTTTACAATTTAGAGTTCCAAACCTGTATCTTACATCCTTCCCGTGCCGTTACACGTCACACAGGGCTCGCGTGGTAGTTCGCCAAGTTTTCCTGTTTTCGGGCGAACTTTTCAACTTCATCAAGGGATTTTATGCCTACTAATTTGGACTCCCTTAACAATGTCCTCTTTAGAGTTTTACGTGGTCAGTCTCTTTTTCTTCGGCCTGTTGTGTTCTACTTGATAGATTGTTTTCGGATTCTCTGACTGTTTCTTCTTATCACGTGACGGACATGTGCCCATTAGAGACAGGTTGTTGTTCGCTCATCTACCTTGTTTGTGCGTTGTTCTTGAATTCGTTCCACTTTATACCAAGTATTTTCCTTAGACATTTGTTTTCAAAGGAGTCCAATTTGTTATTTCTTCAGTTGTTTTCCAGCTTTCTGATGCATAAATGAAGGTGGCTATTACATTATACACACATTATCCACGTTAAATTACAACGGAAAGATGAAAAAAAAGAAAAAAAGCAATCATAATAATCTATTTAACATTACAAGGAGCAACACCTTTTTCCTACATCAAGCCAAGAACCCTGGCTGCACTGGGTTTCCTGAAAGACGTTATTTACGAGTCATACATTTTTAAAAAAAGAGACATATTAGGACTTAATCAGTGATTTATACGACCACGGGTTTTCCAGACAATCAGAGATTATGAATATTTGTGGAATATTTTACCTCAGACATAATATTTTAGCTTAATCAAAAAGTATAGAACTGGCGTTATGAGACTTTGAATGTAGGTTTCATCTGAATTAGTAAAATTATTCTATTTTGGTCCGATTAATTAAGCATTATAAGCTGGAAATCAAACAGAATACAAAAAAGGTAATCTCCAAACGATGCAATGGTAGCAGTCAAAACACAGTCTTAGATGTTACATCTTTCCCGTGCCGTTAAACGTCACATAGGGCTCGCAAAGTTGTTTGCCAAGTTTTCCTGCTTTCGGCGAGTTTTTCAACTTCATCAAGGGATTTTATGCCAACTAAACTGGTTTCTCTTAACAATTTCCTCTTTAGACTTTCACGTGCTCGTCCTTTTTTCCTTCGGAGTCTTGTGCTCCACTTGATAGTCACAAGACAATAGCAGAACAAAATTAGTTGGAAAGGACTATCATGCATACATTCCGGACACATCCATTGGTGCTTCGATCTCCTCTTCAAAAATTTCCTTCAGCGTACAGTAACTGATGACATCTGTTCTTTATTCTTTGACCATGTATCTGTAGCTCTCGATGAATTGTTCAGATTTTTGCTACGACCAAGTTTCACCCCCCACAACTAAGTTTCACCCCCCACAACTAAGTTTCACCCCCCACAACTAAGTTTCACCCTCCACGACTAAGTTTCACCCTCACGACCAAGTTTCACCTCCACGGCCAAGTTTCATCCCCTCCTCCCCCTCCCCCATCCCCAAAAATTCTTCATTTGTGACAACGACGCCGATTCACATGTGTCAGTGAAGTCTTCTGTCCGACTAGTTTCTCTTACAGCATTGATTCATGTCCGACCAACTTCTCTTACAGCACTGATTCATGTCCGACCAACTTCTCTTACAGCACTGATTCATGTCCGACCAACTTCTCTTACAGCACTGATTCATGTCCGACCAGCTTCTCTTACAGCACTGATTCATGTCCGACCAGCTTCTCTTACAGCACTGATTCATGTCCGACCAGCTTCTCTTACAGCACTGATTCATGTCCGACTAGCTTCTCTTACAGCACTGATTCATGTCCGACCAGCTTCTCTTACAGCACCGATGATGTCTTCTTGATCCATTGCCTGCTCCTCTTCCACAAAGACTAAGTCGACCAACCGATCCGCTCCGTCATTTCCCCCCAGACCCCTGCATGGCCTGGTACCAAATACGAAGGTCAGTCGATGGATCTGTGACATCTGCAGGGGCCCTCGACCCACTGTTGCCTTGGTGAGGATGTGCCTGAACGCTGTCTTGTGGCTTTAGCCAGCAGCTTTTTGTCACAGAGAACACTCTGGTCAGGTACCGTCGAGGCAAGAATCAGGCCTAGATGCAGCCAAAATGTACTGGATGAAATAGTTAGAACAAAATGATGATGATTAAGTTGATGATAATATCACGCTATACCAGATTTTAGATTTCATCTACATTTTCACATAAAAGTGTTCGGATAATCTTATACAAAATCATGTTCACAAACTTTTAAAAACTTGACTAAAAATTTGATTATTTCAGCTGGGTCAATAAATACAAGAAAATCCAATGGATAGTGGATAAATGAGGTTTCTTTTTTTTCTTAGAAATTTTACTAACTTTTTCTGACTTCAAGATTACATCGTGACTAAGGAGAAAATGCTTCATATGATTTCTGTAAAGTTGGAATGTTTATATACTTTATATTCCTCGTTAAAAGAATACACATGGAAATATTTTAAAATTTTAGATTATTATCTATTTTACATTTGTATTCTGTGATTAATTTCATTGTAACCTCTATCAAAGTTCCACGTTATCTTAGGGGGAGCAGGGTGCGTACAGTTTGAAGACCACTGCTTCGAACAAAGAAAACACAGCGCGGAAAGAATCATATTCTAATTTTTGTTTGTCAGAGACTAGGTCGCGTGCTTGATGAGAGGTTACATGAAGAGAATAGCAAATTACAGTCCAGGAAATTCAGAAAATACGTTTGATCTGTAGTCTGCTTGCATATCCGATGTGAGTGGTGTGTGTGTGTGTGTGTGTGAGCGAGTGGGGGGGGGGGTTATATCCCTGGGACCTATGCAGGTGAAGGGTTAGGGGAATTATATACGTGGGGCCCGGGCTTGTGAAGGGTTGGGGGATTGTATCGCTGGGCTCGGGGTGGTAAAGGGTTGGGGGGATTGTATCCCTGGGGCCTCGGCTGATGAAAGGTTGGGGGGATTATATCCCTGGGGCCCGGGTTGGTGAAAGGTTGGGGGAATTATATCCCTGGGGCCCCGGCTGATTAAAAGTTGGGGGATTATATCCCTGGGGCCCAGGCTGGTGAAAGGTTGGGGATTGTATCTTTGGGGCCCGTGCTGGTGAAAGGTTGGGGATTATATCCCTGGGGCCCCGGCTGACGAAAGGTTGGGGACTGTATCCTTGGGGCCCGGGCTGACGAAAGGTTGGGGACTGTATCCTTGGGGCCCGTGCTGGTGAAAGGTTGAGGAGATTGTATCCCTGGTGCCCGGGCTGGTGGAAGGGCCCAGACAACCCTGTTTTTGTTCCCCTTTGTTTGTTGTTAGAGATTTTTTAGTAAAACACTGCAACCTTCAACCTATATGGTTTTCTGTGTTTAGAGGAGAGGCTTGAAAATAACTAAGCCCCCTCCCCACTCCGCCAGGGGCCCAATAATAACTAAGCCCCCTCCCCACTCCGCCAGGGGCCCGATAATAACTAAGCCCCTTCCCCACTCCGCCAGGGGCCCGATAATAACTAAGCCCCCTCCCCACTCCGCCAGGGGCCCGATAATAACTAAGCCCCCTCCTCACTCCGCCAGGGGCCCGATAATAACTAAGCCCCCTCCCCACTCCGCCAGGGGCCCGATAATAACTAAGCCCCCTCCCCACTCCGCCAGGGGCCCGATAATAACTAAGCCCCCTCCTCACTCCGCCAGGGGCCCGATAAGGCGGAGTGGGGAGGGGCCGATCTGATTTTTTCCACAGCTCTGCCTGTTTGTGCGAACATACGGGACGTGTCAAAGCAGTTAAATTTGATAACCGAGGATCTACTCCTGTTACAACATCTATATATGATCACGTGCTTCAGTCATTTTCCAGACGATCCCCTAGAACCCACGAACGACGGGCATCGAGCAGGACAAAGAGTGGGAAAACCTGGTTCAGAAAAAGGAGCTGTTTATTGCGAAAAGACACAAAAAAAAACCCAACAAAACAGCATTAATTACTTTTGTTGTTAAAATCTTTCTGCAACTATAGAGCCCTGTGTGGTCAATTACTAGGGTGAATATCTTGCCACACGCGATTCTGCTGACGGTCAAAAGATTATAGTGGAATCTAGGAAGTGCCAGAGTGGATAAAAGCAGCAGTATATCTAGCCAGCCATCACTATTCTGGATACATTGAAGTATCATTCCCCCCCCCCTCCGCCCCCTTTAAGCAACTAGAGAGCAGAGGCGTGTTATTGCATAACATGAAGAGATGGAATCCCCCGTTTTTGTCTCATTCTGAAGCACTTGTTCAAACAATTACGCGCTTCGCCTTTGCTCTTTGATATTTGTTTTCTGTTTACGCAGGCAGCTGACTTTGTGGGAGCACTCGCTGAGTTGGCAGGCACCTGGTGAAACTTATTCCACTGGTTGTTTCCTTGTGCTTCTGCAGTACCCTGCAGTATAAGGATTCTGTCTTTCAGAAGTCGTATAAAGTTTGCTTTGATAATGACACAGCAATTAAATCTGAAAAGATGTAAAGTGGCCGACTAGATGGCAGTTTGTTCTTTCGTGGCTAGGCGGTGGCCCATCTATCTGAGACTCGTGGTACCAGCCATCGTCTTTTTCTTACTATTTTTTTTTTCTTTCTTTCATGTATAAAGTGTTTTGCAGTATTTTAGGCATCACTGTGCTGTATCACTTTACTGTGCTTCTATGCTGTATCACTTTACTGTGTTCTGTGCTGTATCACTTTACTGTGCTTATGTGCTTGTATCACTTTACTGTGTTCTGTGCTGTATCACTTTACTGTGCTTATGTGCTTGTATCACTTTACTGTGTTCTGTGCTGTGTCACTTTACTGTGCTTATGTGCTTGTATCACTTTACTGTGTTCTGTGCTGTGTCACTTTACTGTGCTTATGCTTGTATCACTTTACTGTGCTTCTATGCTGTATCACTTTACTCTGCTTCTATGCTGTATCACTTTTCTGTGCTTCTGTGCTGTATCACTTTACTGTGTATCTGCGCTGTATCACTTTACTGTGCTTCTATGCAGTATCTCTGTACTGTGGTTCTATGCTGTATCACTTTACTATGCTTCTCTGCTGCGTAACTGCTTATGAACAGTATTACTTTGCTGTGCTTCTGTGCCGTATTACTTTACTGTGGTTCCGTGCTGCATCACTGCGAATGAGCAGTATCACTTTACAGCGCTTATGTGCTGCATCTCTTTACAGCGCTTATATGCCGCATCACTTTACAGCGCTTATGTGCTGTATCACTTTACAGCGCTTATGTGCTGTATCACTTTGGCCCCGCCTTCAAGACCAGCCAGACGTAAGAGTAGGAACAGGACCACAAGACTGGGATCACGCGATCCTTGTACGTATCTGGCGATGGCGGTGCTGATCCCATTAGCGCTATCATCGACGTATCATTATTTTATAACAGCCCACAAGTTCTTCACGACGATGCAGGCGGAAAGTAGCTAACGGACCCAAGAACCAGAACGCCCTACCAGAAAAGGACCCAACAGTCTTTACCCCCCAGACAGGCAGTAATTTTCCAGCACCTTGTTTTCTAGAACAAGGCAAGAAGATAGGAAAGAGTCATCACCGGGAGTAGTTCTACGTCTTTGCTATGAACGTGGGTTACATTCGAGATCAAAACTTGAAAGAATGTTAACAGCACGTAAGGAAGCATAGAATGTTAACACTAAGTGTAACCAAAAAAAAAAAGCGTAGAATTTAGAGATTTAGAGTGTCATGTGTGGGAAAGAATAAAATGTTAACGCTACAAATAAGGAAGCACACAATGGCAGTGCCTCGCGAAATGATGCAGAGAATTATTAACGCGAGTACAACGCAAAAAG
Source organism: Achatina immaculata (assembly GCA_009760885.1). NCBI lineage: Eukaryota > Metazoa > Mollusca > Gastropoda > Stylommatophora > Achatinidae > Lissachatina > Lissachatina immaculata. Next base: position 16,678,648 of record CM019696.1, read on the forward strand.
GAAACAGAATATTGCGAGCACGTACAAAGAAATGGCGGAATATTAGCACCACATAATTATAGTACAACTTTTAGGGAAAGCAGAGAATATCAGTGTTGAGTAATGAAAAAAAAAGTCACATTAGTTGCACGTGTTAGGAAGAATAAAAGATTAGTTCCCCGTGTGAGGCAGAACAGAAGATTAATCCCATTTGTGAGGAAGAACAAAAGATTAGTTCAAAGTGTGAGGAAGAACAGAAGATTAGTTCCACGTGCGAGGAAGAAGAAAAATATTAGTTCCACGTGTGGCGAAGAACAAAAAGATTAGTTCCACGTGTGAGGCAGAACAGGAGATTAATTCCATTTGTGAGGAGGAACAAAAGATTATTTCCACGTCTGAGTCAGAACAGAAGATTAATTCCATTTGTGAGGAGGATCAGAAGTTTAACTCCACTTGTGAAGAAGAACAGAAGTTAATTCCACTTGTGAAGAAGAACAAAAGATTAATTCCACGTGATGAAGAACAAAAGATTAATTCCACTTGTGAAGAAGAATGCAAGATAAATTCCACGGGCGAGGGAGTACAAAATGTAAGTTTCACGTGTAAAGGGAGAAAACAACATTATTTTAACATAAGAGAAAGAACAAAAGATTAGTTCCACGTTTAAGAAATATCAAGAGAATAGTGGGAATACTCAGGAAAAAAAAACCTTCTCAAAAGCTTTAGATTAGTGCTCAGATTTCTGCTAATCAATAACATTGTATGGAAAGACGGATGAGGGAACTGGATACTGCTGCAGATGAACAGAGGTGGAGGTAGACAGAGCTGCAGGGTGTCAGTTTTACAGAAAAGAAAAATAGAAAGAGTGAGGAAAGTGAGCAGACACAAGAATTTCAGAAAGCTAGATGGGTGCATACAAATTATACAGAAAGCTAGATGAGTGCATACAAATTATACAGAAAGCTAGATGAGTGCATACAAATTATACAGAAAGCTAGATGAGTGCATACAAATTATACAGAAAGCTAGATGAGTGCATACAAATTATACAGAAAGCTAGATGAGTGCATACAAATTATACAGAAAGCTAGATGAGTGCATACAAATTATACAGAAAGCTAGATGGGTGCATACAAACTATGCAGAAAGCTAGATGAGTACATACAAATTAAGAACGTACAACAATTCAATATTTCGGCAAAAGCCTTTTTTGAAGGATCACATACAAAAGAAACACAAGAGATAAAAACAAGAAAAACAGATTTTAAAAAGTAGACTCAGCTTTTTTTTTTTCGGGCTCCTCCTTGTAAGAAAATCGGGAACAAAATGCGGCCAGATAGACGTATTACAATGCAAAATGGAAGCCAGCGATTGACTGAAAAATGTAAAAGGATGATCACGGAGGGTGCCCTATCATTTTTCTCATTTCTCATATCTGTCTTGAACAATAGTACAACCTTTTGAATTATCCGACCTTATTTTGGTCATAAGGGATCGGTGGAATAGCAAAATCTTCCGTGTTTTACACATTTATTTGGGATCGGAAGCGTTTTTTTTTAAGTGGACTCGACGTCAGTGGAAATTTACCACTTATGAAGGTAGTTTGGAACTGGAGTGGGAGTAGGAGCTGAATGTTTGAGACACCGACTCCACAACTCTCACGTTCAAACTGTCGAAGCATAGAAAAGTATAGGGAAAGGTATGAGCTGTTATAGGTACTTTCACGACAGCGCCGAGAATGAACATGATGCATTCTCTTACACTAACCTGCCGTAGTATAAAAATAACTTTTTTGTTTGTTTGTTTCATTTCTACGCAGAAGCACGTGACTTTGCTGAAAGTTAATAGCCAGCTCTTCCGCTCAGAAAACCTTACGCCAGCAAAATCCCCCCCCCCCCCCCCCCCAAAAAAAAAACACACACACAACAAAACAAAATCTAGAAACGAAAACCGATATGAAACAAACAAAAAAAAAAGATTTAACTGTCAAGTTTTTATCTTGGCAGACACTGTTATGCATGTTTTGGCGCTAGGAATAAAATATAAGCAAGAAAAACTCAAAGTACTTTCTCCTATAAAACAAAAAAAAGTTATTTGTAACAAGCTGGAACAAGGACCAACTGAATGCCATGAAACACTGCACGTGGGTAATTTTACGCCTTGATATGTCTAATTATTGAAAATGTTCTGCTAAAAACATACTGACAATAAAACATATATTCATATAGTTGCACTATCTCTCTGCTCATAACATTTTGCCAAGATTTACGTTTAATAGAAAGCTTAAGCCAGCGTTTCTCATCTTTTTCAAACACGCATTAACCCTCTTTTTTTTACTTCTTACTAGATATAGCGGTAGTGTTTACGAGACTTGATACATAAACGCTACAAGGCAGGGGTTTGAACGACGCTCAGAGTTCGCGAGAACGAGGCTGGGGAAACGGACACAGGGAATAAAAAAAACTTAAGTTGTGGTTTGGCCTTGGTACCAGGTAGACGACTATGATATGACTAAATGCTAGCAAATATGTCTGTTAATCGTTGCGTCTGGGGGAGGACATCTTGATGTCTGGAGTTATCAACGTCTATAGCAGTATGCTCTTGGCTAGGGTTTATAACCAGGATTGGTATTTAGGAATAATTAATAGAGTGAGTACCCTTGTTAAAAGGTAGGTTTGTTGAGACCATTGAGCGGGGGTCTTGGGATAAGCGTGCAGCATGGAGAAAACTGAGTGGGTTGGGATAGTATAAATACCACCCACGATTAGTCAAAGGGGAGCCTTACTTGTTTGTTGTAGGAAGAACCTTAGTAGTTTGATGTAGATGAAGACTTGTTAAGAAGAGTTTTTAGTAGTGGTAGTTTTTTTTTTTTGGTAGTTAGTTGGAGGATTTAGGTTTCCTTGTGATGGCTGAGGTTTTTGATGGAACGTTGTAAGTATGGTTTTATGTGTATAAGGACATTGTAAGGTTTTCGCCCATATGGCGTAGAGTTCTCTCACGCCGGGCATTGTCATTGTAATTTCTGTTCAGCCTGATGGCTACATTTCCATCCTCATAATTTCATCCCTCATTTTGTCCATCAATAAACATGTGTTGTCAGAAGGTATAAACTACACCAATTGGCTTTGTTGGAATTCTCATTGTTGACCAGTTTGTTTTGGTTGGAAGACTGCCAAGTTATATTAAGTTGTTGTATCTGTATTATTCCGTGGAGTTGGAAGCCTGGGTGTCTTATTGTATTTTCTCAGTGTGTAACATAGAAAATTAGGTGGTTTTAGAACACCAACAACAAGAAGAAATTTCTAAGATGAAACTGTACTCCACAAGAAGATTTAATTAACCCAATAGAAAACAATTTCAGATGTAGCCTAGACACCATTTTAGTTGGCGCCAATACTATTTCAGTGGTACCTTAGAACTATAACTATATAAATAGTAATTCTGTTACACGTCATCGTGCCACTCTTTGTCATTCTCGCTGTCATTGGTGCAAGCAAGAAGTCGTCACCTGTAACTGGTCAGCCTGCCTCAACTGATTTGATTCTGAATGTTTATCTGTAAGAAAGGTTGTTCCTGTGCGCTGGTCGTTTACAGTCTTCACAAGCGCCGAGACTTCAATGTGCAACACTTTCTTCACGACCATTAGGTGGTAAAGACCCTGTACGATTAGGCAATCAGCGACCCATAACTGATATGCTAGCGTCAGGGTTAGTGAACCAGAGCTGACCACCTCTCCGCTGGCACCCCTAGTAACAGGTATAGCATGGCTAACGAGGCAGGGATCGCCATAGTCCCCATGGTAGTGGAGTATGTTAAAGTAGCATTGCACACTCTTCCCCCCTTCCCCCCCCCCCAGCTTTTTAGCTGTACTCTAGGACTGAAACAGTAGCTGCCATAACCCGCTCCCACGCCGATACGATGCTGTGCCTCAACACCTCTACAGCGTCGGCTGCAAAGAATGCCAGCTCGCAGTTACAGGGAGACAGCACAAACAAGACGAGTATGCACAACCTTGTCTTACAAAGAACATACTTGTATGTCAGAAAAAAAAGGCTTACTCCTCGTCTGTTATACAGAAGACATTTCTGAAGAAGCGAGATTGTAGCGGACAGGTAAAAAGTGACGATGGTTGTTAACATCTCAAGAATCCGTCACCCTGAAAAGTTTGTTAACACCTCAAGTATCCGTCACCCTGAAAAGTTATCACTGCCTGATAATAAATTATCTCTTCCCTTGATGACGCTCATTGGCAGTCTTCTTTTAAGTCTCTTTCATACAGACGTTTTTTGTTTTTTTTTTTTGAGATTTCTCATTGTCATGTATTCGTCCACTTTACCGTTTGCATCCAGACTTTCCCCGAAGTATAGTAATCATCATCATCATCATCATCATCATCATCATCATCATCATCATCATCATCATCATCATCCCTCTGTACTCTCACTGCAACATAAGCATCACCAAAGCTTCTCCAGCCAGTCCTGTCTTGAGCAAATCAGGATACATCAAACCATGTCTTTCCCGCTTCCTTTAGTTCTTCCCGTATTGTCCGTCTCCACGTCCCCAATGGCCTGCTCCTCTTTCTTTTCCCTTGAGGTGCCAAAGTCAAGGCGATATAGAGACGTCTTGTTTTTCTTTTTTCAGTCGTAGAATGTGGCCCAGCCATTTCCATCTTCGTCTTTTGACTTCTTTGGTAATGTTCTCAATATCAGTTCGTTTGGTTATTTTCCTCGTTTGTCAGACGTTCTTTCCAGTGTATTCTTAAAATTTTAACTTTCAGTATATTACTGTTAAAAAAAAAAACCCACTGTAGTTGTAGCATATGAACCGATTCTTCCAGCTTCCTTGGGGGAACCACTTTGAGGTGGAAGAATTAATGGCCGCGAAACTAGAGCAGTCGCCACATTGTTGCAGGCTGGATTTTTCATTGTGACACGGGCAGGAAAAAAAACACACACACACACACACTAACACACTGCGACTCAAACCTGTGTTTAAACCGGTGATCAAAGCGCACGATCACTCCACTCTCAGAGTGTAATCAAAATATCCTGAGCGCCATGTTTAATATTCATGATTTGTAGTTTTTCAGAAATTTTTTTAAAAAAGCACTAACGTGATGGTTACTTTCTGTATCATTGTCCATATCAGACAACTGAAAAATTCCTCTGTTTCATTACTGCAAAATTCGTGAATCAACTTCGGCAAAATTCGTGAACGAACCTCGACAAAACGAACTTCTACAAAACGAACCTCCACAAAATGAACCTCCACAAAACGAACAGAGAAAGTAGAATATATAAAAAACGCCAGACTCAAAGGAATGAAGAAAAAAAGTAGCAGGGGAAAAAAACAGTGAAATGAACTATGAAAGACATATGTGAATAAACAGATATAAAACACTGGCACAGAACAACTGAGCATTCAAGAACTGATACCTAGAACAAGAAGGAATGTACAAGCCACACTACAGTCAGGGTTTTCCTCCAAGTGCCCCCCCCCCTCCTTTTTGTGTCATGATGTAACAAGCAATTTTTTATAAATAGGAAACTACGAGGCTTTGGTACGGTAAAGTAAGAGAACAAATTTTGTAGGATTTTTTCGAGGTCTAATCCTACAAAATTTGATGTAACAAGCAGTGAGACATTTAATATAGGGTCCACGATGAGAGAGAGAGAGAGAGAGAGCTGGATGACCTAATAAAACCAAGAAAATATCATTACATGAGGAGATAAACAAAGGATATAAGTATTCTAGAAGTTTCTAGTGCATGGCGGGGGGTATCTCAGTGTGCCCTGCTTGGAAAGTAGCAGCAGCCAGTGATCGAATTTGACCATAGTCCCATTAGAAAAAGCAAATTGGCTCTATGTGGACGACAGAAAGGATAAAAACATGAGAAGACAAGGATTTGGGATAAGCAAAGAAGCATTAATTTGTGGAAATAAAACTGATATAGGAGAAACAGAAAGGGTGACTTTACAAAATATTAAAGAAACTACAAGATTATCATGGATACAGATTATATTATGGAATTTCGCATCCTACTTAAACAGATTTTGAAAACAGGGGCTGCCTTCTGGAGTTCCTCTCACAACCGTCGCTGCACAGTCACAATGGTTGAGGTTCTTGAGGATTTCAAAACACAAACTGACTGATCAGGTTTACTGAACGCCATATTTGCTACTGCTGCCCCTCTAGCGGCAAACCACGGCAGCTCTGCGCGTAGGCTTTATTTAAAAACAGAACTTGAAGAGTTTCTCTCTCTCTCTCTCTCTCTCTCTCTCTATTGGCGTAAGAATAATCATGATCCGTTACGTCGTAGTTTCTTTGTTGCGAATTTTTGAAATGTTTCACAGACCTATGAATAAACTTGTACAGGAAAAGAAGTCATCGGGCAAATTGCAGGGCATGGAGAAGAGGAAAAGACATTTGAAGGACTCCTGTAAGAGTGGGAAATATATAGAGTCTCCCGTAAGAGTGGGAAATATATAGAGTCTCCCGTAAGAGTGGGAAATATATATAGTCTCCCGTAAGAGTGGGAAATATATAGAGTCTCCCGTAAGAGTGGGAAATATATAGTCTTCAGTAAGAGTGGGAATTATATAGTCTCCCGTAAGAGTGGAAAATTTATAGAGTTTCCCGTAAGAGTGGGAAATATATAGTCTCCCGTAAGAGTGGGAAATATATAGAGTCTCGCGTAAGAGTGGGAAATATATAGAGTCTCGCGAAAGAGTGGGAAATATATATAGTCTCCCGTAAGAGCTGGAAATATATATAGTCTCCCGTAAGAGTGGGAAATATAGGATTATCATGGAGAGTCTCCCGTAAGAGTGGGAAATATATAGAGTCTCCCATAAGAGTGAGAAATATATAGTCTCCCATAAGAGTGGGAAATATATATAGTCTCCCGTAAGAGTGGGAAATATATAGAGTCTCTCGTAAGAGTTGGAAATATATAGAGTCTCTCGTAAGAGTGAGAAATGTATATAGACTCCCGTAAGAGTGGTAAATATATAGAGTCTCCCTAAGAGTGGTAAATATATAAAATCTCCCGTAGGAGTGGGAAATATATAGTCTCCCGTAAGAGTGGAAAATATATAGAGTCTCCCATAAGAGTGAGAAATATATAGTCTCCCGTAAGAGTGGGAAATATATATAGTCTCCCGTAAGAGTGGTAAATATGTAAAATCTCCCGTAGGAGTGGGAAATATATAGTCTCCCGTAAGAGTGGAAAATATATAGAGTCTCCCGTAAGAGTGGGAAATAAATATAGTCCAGGGTTGCGAGTGGTCTGAAAAGCATTCACACGATCAAAAGCTTCACGAAAAACAGCGTATGATAAGTAGAAAACAGATTCGACCATAAGTTTTATTCTTGAAAATATTAACAGTGACCAATAAAACACTATTTAGTACAATATTTTCCACAACTAATAGTCCCAATATTTAGTGCAAACGAAGAATGTGGACTCGAGATCAGTATCAAGAAGACCAAAGTAATGGTGTTCAATAGGAAAAACCGGAAGACATAAATGGATATAATCGTAAACATGACGAAACTGGAACAAGTGACAAACTATAGCTACCTGGGGGAATACACCAACTGAAGATGGGAGGTGTGAGATGGAGATAAAGAAAAGAATAGGAATGGCAAGGTACATTCCACACCATGAAGACAGTGCTGTTATCTTACACCAGGAAGACAGTGTTGTTATCTTACACAATGAAGACAGCGTCATTGTCTTACACCATGAAGACAGCGCTTTTAACTTACACCGTTAAGACAGTGCTGTTATCTTACACCATGAAAACAGGCTATTATCTTACATCGTGAAAACAGTACTGTTATCTTACGCCATGAAGACAGTGCTGTTATCTTACACCATGAAGACAGCGCTATTATCTTACGCCATGAAAACAGCCCTATTATCTTACAACATGAAGCATTGCTGTTATTTTACGCCATGAAGACAATGCTGTTATCCTACGCCATGACAACACCGCTATTATCTTACACCATGAAAACAGTCTATTATCTTACACCATGAAAACAGTGCTATTATCTTACCTCATGAAGACAATGTTGTTATCTTACGCCACAAAAACAGCGCTATTATCTTACACCATGAAAATAGTGCTATTATCTTACACTATGAAAACAGAGCTATTATCTTGCACCATGAAAACAGAGCTAATATCTTACACCATGAAAACAGTCCCATTATCTTATGCCGTGAAAACAGCGGTATTATCGTACGCCATGAAAACAGCGCTATTATATTACGCCATGAAAACAGCGCTATTATCTTACGCCATGAAAACAGCGCTATTATCTTACGCCATGAAAACAGCGCTATTATCTTACGCCATGAAAACAGCGCTATTATCTTACGCCATGAAAACAGCGCTGTTATCCAGGAATCTACCCATGAAAGCAAAGTTGAGATTTGTAAAATGGTTTATCTACTCTGTTCTTCTGTATGAAACAGAAACCTGGACTCTAAGCAAAAAGCTAGAGAGAAAGATTAATGCAGCAGAAATGTGGCTCCACAGAAAACTAGGTCATATAACATGGAGAATAAAAAGAGCAAACGCACAAGTTTTAGAACAGCTCCAACTGCAATGTGAACTTCTCAAAGAAATAAAGATGAAAAACAAAAATACACTCTGATCATATCAAAGGATATAACAACATACTGAAGACCATATTAGAAGAAAAGATGAAAGAAAACAAAAAGAGCCAGAGGAAGACAGAGATGTGGATTGGAAGATAAATAAGAACAGACAGGACACAGCCTGGCTGAGTGCACCCATCAAGGCCAAGGAGCGAAGGAACTGGAGATTCATTACCGCCAACGTTCGTTCTAGAGAAGCCACATGATGATGCTGATGATGATGATGATGATGATGATGATGATGATGATGATGACGATGATGAACACACACACACACACCTATTTAGTACACACAGATGTTTAGTACAACACTGAGAACGAAATGTAAGAAACAACGTAATTATCAATGTAATCATCAAAACTGAAGCTGAACAATGGCGTACATGGTATTCTCTGCAGTATAATTCCATTTCAGAAATAAAATAAACGCTTTAATTCTATTTGAACAAAGAAAGAAAGAAGTAAAAGAAGCAAGAAGAACGAAAGAAAGAAAACCACGAAGCTGTCAGATTATTTAGACTTTAACTTTTATAAAGATCTATATAGCGGAGACTGGAGAAACAAAACTGTAAACAGCCTGTGTTAGTATTTGTTTTGGGGAATTAAAAACCTAAAGTTTACAGGGGAAATCATGAAACAGCAGAAAAGTTGGTTCGTATAATAATAACAACACACGTCACACAACATCATAAGAAAATAAGGTTATCATTTCCCTGGGTAGGATCAAAGCTGACCTTTCTCATAAACTGAATTCAGCGTTGTAAATAGTTCGCGACGACCATCTTCTGAACTTGACAATTGCAAAATCTTTAAATATATCCATCTACAAGGAACAGTCGAGATATCACAGAACTAACGCTACAGTAAAAGGGTACAAGTGTCATTTCACTTCTACCAGTTTCTTTCAATTCACCGCGAACACTTCACATAAAAGTAAATGAAGAAATGTTGAGTTACTATATACACACTCACGCCAGAAATGAAAGATTTCTCAGTATATCCTATTAAATACCACTCAGTATTTATTTCCGAACAACTTTCAAATACTCAGCAATAATAATAATTTGCTTCAATCTCGTTATTCCATCAGCAAAAAAAGTTCTCCTCAAGCTTTATTGCACATCGCCTACAATCCATTCTTGCGAAACCTTTCTCAGTCCAAGCCAGCGTCCATCAACAGCTGCATTACTCCCCCTTTTCCTAACATTGTCAAGACATCTGCCATTTCTCGCCTCTCTTTCTATAAAGCTAAATCCGCTACCAGCTCGGCTTTCCTATCCGTCGCTCTAAAGCCATGAACCCGCGATTCAAAACCTCGAGCAGTTCTTTCCACTCGTTAATCCATAAAGCGAAATATTCAAAAGTAAAACCAAAAATATGGCGGAGAAAAACAGAAGGCTCACGGGATTCTGAACCCGTCGATACTGACATAAGACACGAACAATTTCTCTTATCAGACATTTCTTTTTTTCTTTCTTGTAGTTTGTCTTCCTTTTTCTCTCTTCCAAACAGCAAATAAAGTTAATAGGATTTGGAGTGTTAAGCCTTGGAGAAGAGAAATTAATATCAAGGTTGAGCAAATTATATTAATGAATTATTACTTTAAAAACCGCACACAAAATAAGGACGGGTTGGAGGTTGTTTTTTTTTAACGACACCTCAGAGAAAATAAATCTGTGAACCTCAACGTTTCATGGAAGGTTCGGCCACGCCATTAGCAAAATGTAGGTGAGAGGTGGAGCTAGAGTTAAAACACGTGGGATGACAAGGTTATATCTTGATGAGGTTAAACCACGTGGGATGACAAGGCTATAGCTTGATGAGGTAAAGTAACAATGTTAACTTTATAGCATGTTACAATAATCATGTTAACTTTATGGAGGGAGGTAACTTTACATGTTGATGTTAGGTGAATGGAAAAAAATTTGAAGTGTCAAGAGGAATTGTCTGAAGAAGAAGAAGAAGAAGAAGAAGAAGAAGAGGAGGAGGAAGAGGAAGGGGAAGAAGAGGAGGAGGGGATGAAGGAGTAGGAGGAAGGGAAGAAGGAGAAGGAGGAGGAGGAAGGGAAAGAAAAAGGAGGAGGAGAAGAAGAGGATGAATAAGAGGAAAAAGAGAAGAAGATGGAAGAGCAGGAGGGAAGAGAAAAGAAGGAAAAGGACGGAGAAGGAAGGAGAAGGAGAAGAAGAAGAAGAAGGCGAGGAGGAGGAGGAGAAAAGGAGAGGAAGAAGGAGGAAGGAGAGGAGTAGAAAGAGGGGGAAAATGAAGGAGGAAGAGGAGGAAGAGAAGGAGGGGAGCATGAAGAAGAAGAAAAGAAGGAGGAGGAGGGGAAAAGGAGGAGAGGAAGATAAAGAAGAAGAAGGCTATAAAGTGAGTGAGATAGAAGCGCTGCATAAAACAGCACTATAAGATAAAACTAACAGGGATAATACACAAATAGACAAAACTAACAGGGGATAATACACAAATACGTTAGACAAAACTAACAGGGGATAATACACAAATACGTTAGACAAAACTAACAGGGGATAATACACAAATACGTTAGACAAAACTAACAGGGGATAATACACAAATACGTTAGACAAAACTAACAGGGGATAATACACAAATAAACAAAACTAACAGGGGATAATACACAAATAAACAAAACTAACAGGGAATAATACACAAATACTTTAGACAAAACTAACAGGGGATAATACACAAATAAACAAAACTAACAGGGGATAATACACAAATAAACAAAACTAACAGGGGATAATACACAAATAAACAAAACTAACAGGGGATAATACACAAATAAACAAAACTAACAGGGAATAATACACAAATAAACAAAACTAACAGGGGATAATACACAAATAAACAAAACTAACAGGGGATAATACACAAATAAACAAAACTAACGGGGAATAATACACAAATAAACAAAACTAACAGGGAATAATACATAAATACTTTAGATAAAAAGAAACAAGAATATAAATAACAATATGAACAAAGATAAGCACAAGAAAGACGATAACAGAGACAAAGATAAGAAAAAGAAAGATGATAACAGAGACAAAGATAAGAACAAGAAAGATGATAACAGAGACAAAGATAAGAACAAGAAAGATGATAACAGAGACAAATATAAGAACAAGAAGGATGATAACAGAGACAAAGATAAGAACAAGAAAGATGATAACAGAGACAAAGATAAGAACAAGAAAGATGATAACAGAGACAAAGATAAGAACAAGAAAGATGATAACAGAGACAAAGATAAGAACAAGAAAGGTGATAACAGAGACAAAGATAAGAATAAGAAAGATGATAACAGAGACAAATATAAGAACAAGAAAGATGATACCAGAGACAGAGACAAAAACAAGAAAGATGATAACAGGAACAAAGACAAGAACAAGAAAGATGATAACAGAGATAAGGACAAGAACAAGAAAGATGGAAAAAAAAACCAAGATCCGGTATGGAAGAAAGAAACAATGTAGAAAAAAAAATAATCGGAAACAAATACATCCACAAACAGACGATGGAGATTTAAACAGAAAAAAGAGAAAGAAACAGGTGAAAGGTAAACTGGTGACAGTGAAAGAAGTTTTCCATCACTTGATCTTCATCCGCTGTATCACTGCTCGTTTTCTGCCTCATTTCCCATGGCGGGCTGCTGTTGTTGTGAACGCAGTAAATAATGAAGACGCTTGCCAAGAGCTTGGGGCGGAAATATGTTTACCAAGGAAATGGCGCTGAGAATGTAGATCCGGTATGTGAGGTGGCTGCTGTTTCTTATTCTGCTTATGAAGTAATCTTACTGTTTGTTTTCTTCCTTATTTCTTCTTATTCTTTGTTTTCTTTCTTTCTTTGTTTCTTTGCTTCTTTATTTTCTTCCTTCCTTCTTTCTTTCTTTTTTTGTGTTTTTTTTTCTTCTTTGTTTGTTTGCTTCTTATCTGTTTCCTTTGTTTGTGTGTTTCTTCGTTTGTTTCTTGCATTGTTTCTTTGTTTTTTTTTGTTGTTTCATTTCTTCATTGTTATTCCATTTCGTTCTTTGCGTCCTTTCTTTTTTTTTGTTTCTTTTATCTTTATTTGTTTGTTTCCTTCTTTATTTGTTTGTTTCTTTGGTTCTTTCCTTTCCTTTAAATACTAGGGTCAAAAGTTGCGCAATAAATCGGAAATTGCCTCCCTTTCTTATTTAACCCCCGCATTCATTTCGAATTTTTATGAAATCTAAAATGCAATAATTCACTTCCTGTTTGCCCAACACGTGCTTTTTGATGTTGTTGTTGTTGTTGTTGTTTTGCTAATTAAATTCTTAAATGACCTCACCGCTGTTTTCTACGTGAGGTCATATTCTCGTTACGGCCATCAACTGTTTCTTAGCCCTGTCTCTTTCATGGGTCTCTGTTGTTTCTAAAGAATTACTGGCACAGTCTGAACTAAGAACCGACCACCTGCTGCTTCTCAGACAGTGTTTCACTGATAATAATATTTGTTCTTTTGTTCTAGTAGCGCATGCAAGATTTCTCTAGAAATTGCAACCTAAAAGGGATAGCAACGGGAGAAGGACGAAGCGGGGATAATTGATATTTCTTGTGCAACAATCGCTGGAGTAACACAAGCTAGTCTCATCCATGCAGCACAGTGTATACAAACTCTGGAAACGTGGAATCTGGTACAGCATTTCAGCTGCAGAGCTACTTGAAGGCCATCATGTAAAGAGTTAGAACACCAGTTATAAAGCTACCGTAAAGTAAGAGAACACAGTTTTGTAGGATTAGACCTAGAAAAAAATCGTAGACACAGCACTTCAGTGAGACGTGAGAGAAAGAAAAATCACAAGAGAATTACCTGGGATACGATCCACGGACTCTGGTAGGACAAGCAGCAAGTCTAGCCAGGAGAGAACAGCGTATCACAGAACTGCGCTATCTAGCACCCCTCGATCTCAGGTAATTCTCTTGTGATTCTTTCTTTCTCTCACGTCTAAAAGTGTTTTGTCTACGATTTTCTCGAGGTCTAATCCTACAAAACTGTGTTTTCTTACTTTATGATACGAAAGCCTCGTTGTTTCATATTTATTATTAAAAAAAACCTGCGATTCTAAAACTGTGTATCATCTAAACTACATATGTGGGCCTTCGACTCACGGACATTTTTTTTTTTTTTTGGTGGCCTGCAGACTATATTAGATCCGCTGAAACATTTTTTTTGTGGCCAGCAGACCGTATTAGGCTCGCTGAAATATTTTTTTGTGGCCTGCAGACTTTGTTCTACCCGGTGAAATATTTTTTTTGTGACCTGCAGACTTTGTTCTGCCCGGTGAAATATTTTTTTGGTGACCTGCAGACTTTGTTCTGCCCGCTGAAACATTTTTTTTTGTGTGTGACCTGCAGACTTTGTTCTGCCCGCTGAAATATTTTTTTTAGCCTGCAGACTATATTAGGCCCGCTGAAATATTTTTTTGTGGCCAGCAGACTTTGTTCTGCCCGCTGAAACATGTTTGTGGCCTGCAGCAAATCTATGTAGTTTATTTAGAGGGTAAAAAAAAAAGCATAATTTGCTGGAAATGTTAACAAAAATTGCTTTTATATTGCAGTCTTTAGTACAATCACCTGAGTTGAATTGTAATAGCAGAGCTATTAAATTATATATAGTGTAATATAATATAATAATATAATGCATTAAATTTAATTACGTGCGGTTTGCGGGTATGAGGTTCGTCTTGAGTTTGACGTTTTCCTTAATAAAGTGTGAGCCCCCGTGTGAAGATAGGCCAGAGGGACCAAAAGATGTTGCCCTTGCATGATCTAAACCTACAGAAATATCCCGTATAAACGAACGCTGAATACGAGACAGAACTCAATAACTCGTACTCCAAGAGTTGTCTGCAGGGATACCCGGCTGAATCTGGATACAGGATGACCTGACCTTCAAATCTATAAACTGCCCTGGTCTTATTACCTATAAAGTTACCATGACCCTTTTTATCTATAAAATTGCCTTCACCATAATACCTATAAAACTGTTCTGGTCTTAACACCTAATAAGGTAAGAAGGAAGGAGGGGGATGAGAGGAGGAAGAAGAAGGATTAGCCTTATTATCTAAAGAATTGCCTTGACATTATTATCTGTAAAACTGCCAATGCCTTATTATCTAAAGAATTGCCTTGACATTATTATCTGTAAAACTGCAAATGCCTTATTATCTAAAGAATTGCCTTGACATTATTATCTGTAAAACTGCCAACGCCTTATTATCTAAAGAATTGCCTTGACATTATTATCTGTAAAACTGCCAATGCCTTATTATCTAAAGAATTGCCTTGACATTATTATCTGTAAAACTGCCAATGCCTTATTATCTAAAGAATTGCCTTGACATTATTATCTGTAAAACTGCTAATGCTTTATTATCTAAAGAATTGCCTTGACATTATTATCTGTAAAACTGCCAATGCCTTATTATCTAAAGAATTGCCTTGACATTATTATCTGTAAAACTGCTAATGCTTTATTATCTAAAGAATTGCCTTGACATTATTATCTATAAAACTGCCAATACCTTATTATCTAAAGAATTGCCTTGACATTATTATCTATAAAACTGAAAAACGCCTTATTATCTAAAGAATTGCCTTGACATTATTATGTATAAAATTACCAACGACTTATTATCTAAAGAATTGCCTTGACATTATTATCTATAAAACTGTCAACGCCTTATTACCAATAACATTGCCTTGGCATTATTATCTATAAAACTGTCAACGCCTTATTACCAATAAAATTGCCTTGGCATTATTTTCTATAAAACTGCCAATTACCTATAAAATTGCTTCTCATAGATCTGACGTGAGGAAGGCTGTGTGCTGAAGTCGGATTTTGAGGTAATTTATGAAAATATCGTACATCGGGGGGAGGGAGGGGGGGGGGGGGGAGAGCGCTCGCGCGCACACACACACCATGGAGTTAAAGAAGGTGGAAGGTTCAGAGACTGGAAAGTGCTGTCCATCCTGAAGTACAACCCCCCCCCCCCCGCCCCCCTTCCCCACTCCAAAAAAAAAAAGATTGAACAGCCCAACGGGGGCGGTGCATCATTCACAAACGGTAAGATACTTCACTACTACTGTAGTTCAATGATTGGTGTATAATTATACAACTATACACTAAACACTGCAGTAAAGCTGTGATACTACTGTAGTTGTTCATTTCAACATAAGCAAATAAAGTAAAATGCCAATTAACCGACGTTTCCCTTAACATATTTCTACTTCAGAACTGGATTTATCACTCCAAGCAGTTTTGTTTTCGGGGGGTGGGGGGGCACCGCGTGCATTAGCCTGTGGTGTGGCCACCACAAACCGGAACATTGGATATTGAAGATCAATGTAATGCGCGGGCTAGAATTTGGGGGAGAAAGAAGGGGGGGGGGGGGGGAGTGCTAAATACAGACGACTCACAGTATTGATATATAGTTACCGTGATGTATTTTACTGTTACTGAAAGTTACACGTTCTTGGTAACTGGCGCTGATTGAAAAGCTCGGGGGGTAAGCCGACGCTTGGAATGAGAAAAGCGCTTTAACGATTTTCTGAAGCAGGTTTCTCCACAGGCTCCACTTTCCAAGGGAGTCGAGGTTTTCTTTTTATTCATCCTTTTTTCACTCCTGCAGAGGTACATTATTCCCGACAACAAAAGGTGCATTATTCCCGGTAATGAAAGGTCCGTTATTCCCGAAAATAAAAGGCCCGTTATTCCCGACAATAAAAGGCCCATTATTCCACACAATAAAAAATCCGTTGTTCCCGACAATAAAAGGTCCATTATTCCCGACACTAAAAGGTCTATTATTCTCGGCACTAAACTGACCTTTATGAGAAAGCCTGTCTTCCTTTCATTGAATGACTCATGCAGATGCCTGGAAATCTCCACGTCTCCTCCTTTAGACAGATTTTCAAATGTTTCGGAAGCAAGTTCTCTCCACCCAGTACAGGCTAGCTACCCGGAAGCCAGTTCTCCCCACCCAGTACAGGCTAGCTACCCGGAAGCCAGTTCTCCCCACCCAGTACAGGCTAGCTACCCGGAAGCCAGTTCTCCCCACCCAGTACAGGCTAGCTACCCGGAAGCCAGTTCTCCCCACCCAGTACAGGCTAGCTACCCGGAAGCCAGTTCTCCCCACCCAGTACAGGCTAGCTACCCGGAAGCCAGTTCTCCCCACCCAGTACAGGCTAGCTACCCGGAAGCCAGTTCTCCCCACCCAGTACAGGCTAGCTACCCGGAAGCCAGTTCTCCCCACCCAGTACAGGCTAGCTACCCGGAAGCCAGTTCTCCCCACCCAGTACAGGCTAGCTACCCGGAAGCCAGTTCTCCCCACCCAGTACAGGCTAGCTACCCGGAAGCCAGTTCTCCCCACCCAGTACAGGCTAGCTACCCGGAAGCCAGTTCTCCCCACCCAGTACAGGCTAGCTACCCGGAAGCCAGTTCTCCCCACCCAGTACAGGCTAGCTACCCGGAAGCCAGTTCTCCCCACCCAGTACAGGCTAGCTACCCGGAAGCCAGTTCTCCCCACCCAGTACAGGCTAGCTACCCATTTTTTTACACTGCGACAGCCTGAAGAGTGGCAGAAAGGATGCCAGGAAACTGCGACCTTGTGGATAAGAAGACAGCCCATTTCAGACTGCCCTATCCACTGTAACTCCATCTTTAGCCAATTTCTCCTCTCACGCCCCTAGTCTCCCATCCCCGTTCTTCCTCATTCCCCCATTTTTGTTTTTACTCCCACCTGCTTCTAGATAAATATTGTCTTAATTCGTAGGCAAATTCAGACAAACAATTTCGCTGTTTCCGGTATGTAAAATAGATGTTTAAAACTCTAAGTTGTGTAAGTGCGGTATAAAAACCAATTGGATATGCTGTAGGCTTTCTCACTTGTAAAGGAACTTGTTCTTGTAGTAAGATAACAGATGATGAAGTGACGACCACGGACAAGAGTTTTCTAATGTACTCTAAGAGTTCATCTCAACGACAAACTACAGGCGTCTTGTAACTGTAAACATGTCGGGAGATTCTGTAACTGGTTGCCCGAAATCGTTACATCTGAGACAAGGGAGATAACTGGAGAGGTAATTACAACGAAGGGAGACTATAGACTAGCTAATGACTGAAAGATCCCAGGCGAATAGCTATCGTTATTTTTTACATTCTAATTTTCTTTTTTCCCTTTCTTTCTGCCAGAGCACTGAAAAGGAGGGTGGTTGTGACGTTTAATACTTTACTGTTAGATGCCTTCACCACACCTTTCGGTTCCGTACATATTTCTTCGGTATGTCTTAATGTTAGGACCTTGTTTGACTTAATTTTTTTTTCTTTTTCTGTCTCCCTGGACCTTGATGTTCTTTGTAGACGATGTTGTGAAAGTAGTAAGGCACGGCACATTGCCGGACTGCCTGAGGATTACGGCTGCTACTTTTTTTTTCAGCCACCCGAATAGAGTTAAGAAAGCAGGGGATGGACGAATGATGTGGTCACCCCTACCCCGTTAGCTAGGCTGGGCCTGTTACTGTGGGTACCAGTGGAGATATCAGACACAGAGTCTCTGTCGGTTATGTTCGCCTGTCCTAATGCTTAAATGCATGTTATGGGGTCGATGGCTGCCAAAAGAAACAGAGTTTTCATCCGTCGTCTTTACACTGGATCCTTATTCACTTATATACTCTGTTATCTAGCTGAGAAACACATGAATGCCTTTGAATGTAAATGCAACAGAAGAGTCCTTCAGATATCATGGACACAAAAAAAACAAACAAATATATCCATACTACAAGAACTTAACATTGAATAAGGTTGGCTAGTAAGGAGGATTAAACAGAGAAAGTTTAAATATTTTGGACACATTAAACGTCATGACAATCTAGAGAAGACTGTCTTGGATGGAATGGGAAAAAGAAAGAGAGGAAGACCGAGGCGAAGATGGCTACAAGACATCGTTGATAACCTGGAAGTTGATTCATCAGTAGCAGGGCATCTTGCTTATAACCGAGAGGCTTACATGAGAGCTGTTAGGGAGGCCCAGTTCCGCAAGGTTTCGAAGGTGCGGCACTGGAAGACATGGCTTTGATCAGTTCTGATTAGCTAATATGCTATATACTATAGCAGTACTCAGCTACGTGTCTTAAATTACCATCCCATTCTTGAACTGCTACCCCATTCTTGAACTACCACCTTATTCATGAATTACCACCCCATTCTTGAACTACCGCCCCATTCTTGAACTACCACCTTAATCATGAATTATCACCCATTCTTGAAATACCACCCCATTCTTGAACTACTATTACATTCTTTAACTACAATCTCATTCTTGAGTTCATTCGATGAGACTCTACCTACTCCGCCACGCTCCCTCCATTAGGGAGGTTAGTGTTTCAGTCATCTGAAACACATATGAGCAAAGGTGACATCTTCTTCGTCGTGGTTAGCTCAGATATCGACACATCAGTCGCTCTTACAAATGCAGAAGTTCATCCCCGGTTTGTTATCTTTTCTTCCTCATCGTCATTGTGCTTCTCTTGTAGGAAGTTGAGGTCTGACCAGGTCCTTTATATGAGTAAATTTTTTCACCCTGGACTGATCCAGAAAAGGTGTGGTAGTAAATCTGACCATCTCTCTGATTAACACGTGTCCTAAGTCAAGATATTAAACAAGATCGTATGGCGCCTTTTCTTGATCAGTGAGCAAATGTTCACACATACGAGGCTTCGATCTACGGACGTCAGTCAACGATCAGGGGAGATAAAGGATGGAACTTGAACCTGAACTTGAAGAATGGCCATGCTCTGCTGCTGGCCTAAAGATGGTCCTCCTTGCACTCATGACACTCCCAAACGTGCTCAGGGTTTCTTCTAGGTGTTGCTCGTACTGCGTGCTGGGTGACTGATCCAGTGGCACATTGGTTATACACAGCTCCATCTTCCCCACAGAAGCATGGCTGTTAGAACTAAGGGCTCCTAAACAGTAACCGAACAAGCTGGTGGTTAGTTTTTGCATCGATGGCCGTTGAAATATCATCATCATCATCATCATCGTCATCACCACCATCAGCAGCAGCACCAGGTGTCAGGCCAGTAGGCGTTTACAGCCATGCTTCTCCACAAATCTCTTCTCTTCATATTTTCCTCCAGCTTAGCTGTTGTGTCATCGAGCTAGACTGTCCGTGGTCTTTCCCGGCATCTCTTCCCGATAATTCTTCTTTTACTTGACCACCGTTTACGGTCAAGGATTAAGACATCCTTTTTTGTAACGCAAGTTCCAGTAGAAACTCTGATCTCCATCTTTTCTCTTCTATTTTCACTGTTAATTTCTTATGTGACGCATATATTAAAATCTGTCCACACATTTTCACTAATTTTCTATATCACAAATGGAACCATATAAACGGAACATTGTATATTCCTCATATAGAGCTCTGTCTACAGCAGAATTTGAAAAGCACTTAAGGACGCGACAGACAGGCAAGGAAAAAAATACACATACATTGTATATCTGACGATAGGTAAACGACCTCATTTATTTTCTTCTCGTTATCATGACCTACATACTCGAGCACTCTCTGGGGGGGGGGGGGGCGCACAGGCCAGGCATAGAATAAAAACACCACAACATCTGGTACAGACAATGGGTTCCTTAAAGACAGTATACGAGCACACAAGTACAGGCCGACAGAAGGGAATGACTAAAGTACACCACAGAAAGTAAACAGGACCAGCCGGGGGTGGAGCTTATATAGAGTTGACTTGCTTTGCAGCTTCCTTCCTAACTTCCTTGCCTTCTTTACCCCTATATGGGACATAGGCCATCGGCATGGGGGTCTCCATTTATTTCTATCCTGGCCTGTGTTTCACCTACATGTCTTAATGTCTCAGGTGCAGTCTTGATTTGCAACATCAGATATCAACCCCCCCCCCCCCCCCCCCCCCCAACCCCGTCGACCATGTAAATATTAGAAGGAGAAAACTGAAAACTACTACAGTACAACTATTTTTGTGCTACTATTCTAAATTACTTATGTACAGTACTTTCCTCCTCTATCCGGAGATGTTCTTTCTTTATACACTCAAGTTTGAACTATCCCTCTCTATACATGCATCTTCTTTCTTTACACACTCAAGTTTGAACTATCCCCCTCTATACATGCATCTCCTTTCTTTACACACTCAAGTTTGAACTATCCCTCTCTATACATGCATCTTCTTTCTTTACACACTCAAGTTTGAACTATCCCCCTCTATACATGCATCTTCTTTCTTTACACACTCAAGTTTGAACTATCCCTCTTTATACATGCATCTTCTTTCTTTATACACTCAAGTTTGAACTATCTACCTCTACACAGGCAGTTGAAATAGGTATCAATGAGGAACAATTGGAAGAGGTGAAGAGTTTTGAATATTGTGGATAACTAATAATGGAGATACAAAGAGGGAAATTAAAAGGATGACATCTATCGCTCTTCAGAAATTATACAAACTAAAGAAGCTGTGGAGAGGAACAGGGAGAACTACAAAAATAAGATTTTTAAGGGCATACATCTTTCCCATCACAACATATGCCTGTGAGACCTGGGCACTTAACCAAACAGCTGAGAAACACTTAAATGCCTTTGAATGTAAATGCTACAGAAGAGTTCTTCAAATATCATGGACACAGAAAAGGACAAATATATCCATACTAGGAGAACTTAATATTGAAGAAAGCTGGCTAGTAAAGAGGATTAAAGAGAGGAAACGTACATATTTTGGACACATTAAACGTCATGATAATTTAAGAAGACTATCTTGGAAGGGAACATAATGGGAAAAAGAAAGAGAGGAAGACCAAGGCGAAGATGGCTACAAGATAATCTGGAAGTTGATGCATCAGCAGCAGGGCATCTTGCTTACAACCGAGAGGCCTACAGGAGTGCTGTTTAAGGAGGCAAAGTTCCGCAAGGGACATGCAAATGAATGAATGATACAGGCATCTCCTTTCTTTATGCACTCTAGTTTGAACTATCCACCTTATGCACGTTCTTTCTTGATGTAGTTGAGTCTGAACTAATTGTTGCAACTTTGCGTGTGGTTTTCCTAAGATTTATACAGCCAGTTTGGCTCGTAAACACGAAATCTACGGGGAGCGTTAAGATGTTAATCCATCGCAAACATCGACTTCTCAACCCTGATGTATGCTAAGGCTGGACTGAGCGGAACTTCACCAGAAAGTGTAAACATGATCTACGACTTGTTTATCAAAGGGTTAATGGAAATGTTTAATTATCTCCCCTGTTTACAAGAGATATATTCACTGATAAATTTATAAACAGACAGACGTGAATGATGTTGTTTGAGATGCGTTTTCTCTCTCCATTATTCTATTTAGTAGAAGAGGAATCGTCGTTTTTTTTTCCTTCTAATATTCGGTAGAATATGAATTAGATTTCAAGGAACTATTTTTTTGTCGTTCATTCTCCCTGAATTCAGGAGTTATCTAGTAAAGAACAGCCTCGGTTTTCATTTTTTCTTCTCGCTCGAATCAGCCGTTTTTACTTCCGTTAATTGCGAGAGCTGTCATGTTCAGCGTAAAGAACTATAGCGGTCTTTGTCTTGGTGCCAGATCCGTAAGGTGGGTAATCCGGCTACCTGTTGTTACTGTTAGACAGACTGAACCGCGACAAGGGCTGGTATGTAGAAAAGTGAAAAGACGTAAAATGAAAATTCACTAAATGAGTTATACTTCTAGACTCACTAACTACGCAATTTCTCGTATCTTTCTGAGAACCCCCCCCCCCCCCCCAAAAAAAAAAATCCAGCATCTGTGAGTTTTGTGTTTTTGTTCGTTTATTTGTTTGTTATTTTTTACTCGTGGCTCATTAAAGAGGAAGGATAGAAATAAAACTAACTGTGATATTTCACATGAAGGTATATTCACAATCTCTGAATTATCACTGAATGTGTCTGTATGAAGCCGAAATATGGAGAACCAATCAGAGAAACGAAAGCAAGACTGACAGAATTTGACGAAAGACGCTTTAGGAAAATGTTAAATATACACTGTGAAGAACGCGTGACAAACGAGGAAATTATCAAACGAAGGGGCACTGAGAACATTACACAAGAGGTCAAAGGACAAAGATGTAAATTGCTGGGCCACATATATGAATGGAAAAAAAAACAAGACACGTCTATGCAGCCTTGACTTTGACACCTCAAGGTTAAAGAAGGAGGCGCAAGCCATTGAAGACATGTAGACGCACAATACAGGAAGAACTAAAAGATGCGGGAAAGACATGAGGTATCTCAGCTTGCTCAAGACAGGGTTGACTGGAGAACGTTTCTGGACGCCATGTGCTCCACCGAGAGTGCCAGAGGACAGGTGATAATGTCTGTAAATGGTACGCCTGCTGGGACTTTCAGTGCTAACATCCTTTCCAACATCTCTATTCCATGACTTATTCTAAGATTCTTGACTGAGTTTCGGAATGGGTTAGAATTATCGATCCAAGGAAGCCTCTGTGCTTAGATTTTCGGGGAGCAAGTTATTTCGTTCATTTAAGAATGCGAAAATGTAATCAAAATTTAAAAAAAAAAAACTAAAAATAGAATTTTAACAGAAAGAAAGGAAACAGAAATCCTCATCCACTTTATGGGGAAAATAAACATTCTTTACAATAAATAGACCACTGTGTCAGAGACAGAACAATACGCTCTGCAGATTATCAGAGAAAATGAATTGTATATCAAGGTAAGAAAATAAGGGAACTGAATATCAGATTTTCTTTTTAGCATTTTTTAGAGAACATGACATAGTTCTTTATATTACAAAATATGTCTTTCTTTCAGCACCGTTGTTTTAAGTTTCAGATACGACGGTGACACATTACAACATCAAACAACTATAACAATGATTATTTGATTTTCTATTATTGTTCAAGAAGATGTTCTTTATACTCTCATATTATTCAGGAAGTTTCTCTTTAATCACACGTCGATCATTCTCAAACATTTCAATAGATCAAGTCTCATAAACATTTCACAGAAATCGTGTATTTTGACCAGCATTATCCTGACTTAAAATTGATAACATCACTTGGAATAATATGCAAGATTATATGCACTTCATTGTTTTCATCATTGTAGCACGTAACCTCAAAGTCTCACAATATCATTTCTCTTACTATAGAACAAAAACTCGGTGCTCGAAGTTTCAATGTAATAATTACTACACAATCTCTTAATACACTGGTTCTGTCTAACACTATGTCTCTATCTCTACATCTCTCTTGCTGAATCCTTCTCTCTCTACCTGCAGCTGAGTCCTAATCTGTCTACCTGCAGCTGCCTGCACCTCCCCCTGCCTCCTGAATCCTCATCTGCTCTCCGCCGGCCTTCCTTCTTTCCACCTGTCTACCTCTCCTTTTATATTCGTAAATTCCGTTCTATAGACCACGCCTCCAATTGTTGTATCGGTCATTGGGTCATTGGGTCATCCTTTGTTGCCCAAAACCAGTCGCAACTAGCGTCCTAGAGTTAGCCACACCCCTATACACGTTAGTCGCTTTCATCTCCGTCTGTCCAATTGTTACCTCCAATTAAACAAGTCCACCATCTCTTTCATGTTATCTGCTTCGGGACCTAGTCCGTTCTCTGTTCAGTCTTTGATCTACTGGTCAATTGTTCCCCCTGGGCTACTGCATGTGCGCGCGAAGTCGCACCTCTAGAACTGGACCACTCTCACGATCTATCAGATCTATCGATACGGTTTTACCTTTGATCAGGTCTTTGAAGTACCGAGTATCCGTTCCTCGCTCCTCTAACTATAACTTCTTTGTCGCCGTTTGATCCACCATCCTGCCACCCAATACCCTCCTAACTATATACCTGATCATTTCACTAATAATAATAACAATAATAATAATAATAATAACTATAATCATTACTTACAAGGCTATGCTACACAACAGCATAAACATGACACTAAGACATATATTACAATACCTATCAAAGACAGAAATATGACACTCAGACAACAGATTACAATATCTATCAAAGACAGAAACATGACACTCAGACAACAGATTACAATATCTATCAAAGACAGAAATATGATACTAAGACAATAGATTACAACATCAACCAACACCAGAAACATGACACTAAGACAACAGATTACAATATCTATCAAAGACAGAAATATGACACTAAGACAACAGATTACAATATCTATCAAAGTCAGAAATATGACACTCAGACAATAGATTACAACATCAACCAACACCAGAAACATGACACTAAGAAAATAGATTACAATATCTATCAAAGACAGAAATATGACACTAAGATAACAGATTACAATATCTATCAAAGACAGAAATATGACACTAAGACAACAGATTATAATATCTATCAAAGACAGAAATATGACACTAAGATAACAGACTACAATATCTATCAAAGACAGAAATATGACACTAAGATAACAGATTGTAATATCTATCAAAGACAGAAATATGACACTAAGACAACAGATTACATCATCTACACACGACAGAAATATGACACTAAGACAACAGATTACACCATCTACCAACAACAGATATATGACACTGAGAGAGCTGACTGCAATTATTATTATTATTATTATTATTATTATTATTATTATAAGTCTTCAAACATCGGCAAGAATAAGGAGAAAAAATGGGGCTAAAGATGAATTATAAGAAAACTGAATACACGAGAACAGAAGAGGCTAAAAACCAAGACAATCAGATCCAAAATAGATAATATAAGGATTTAAAGAACATATTTATATAAATATCTGGAGGCATTATTCGATAACTCCAACACTGTGAGAGATGAAAATAGAGCTAAGATATATGCAGGAAACAACGCTTATTTTGCTATTAGACACTTTTTACAATACAAAATCCTATCCCACAACCCCAAACTAAATTTATACAAGACACAGATTAGACCAGTTGTCTTGTATGGATCAGAAACATGGAGCACTACAAAACAAAATGAAGCACAGCTACAGATCTTTGAAAACAGAATCTTGAGAAGAATTTTCAGACCAATTAGAGATACAATATCACAAGAATGGAAAATTAGAAATAGCAAAGAAATAAACGCGCTATTACAGTTTCCACTTATAACTACCATTATGAACAGCAACAGACTGAGATGGTTTGGACACTTGGAGAGGGTGGACGAGAATAGACACAAAAATAAGACTTACAGGGAAGTGATGAACGGAGACAGACCAAGAGGCAGACCGAGGCAGCGGTGACGTGACAGCCCAGAAGGCCTACGAGTCATCGGAGTGGACAACTGGCAGGAGAAGACTAAGAACAGAGAGGAATAGAGACAACTGGCAGGAGAAGACTAAGAACAGAGAGGAATAGAGACAACTGGCAGGAGAAGACTAAGAACAGAGAGGAATAGAGACAACCTGGCAGGAGAAGACTAAGAACAGAGAGGAATAGAGACAACTGGCAGGAGAAGACTAAGAACAGAGAGGAATAGAGACAAATGGCAGGAGAAGACTAAGAACAGAGAAGAATAGAGACAACTGGCAAGAGAAAACTAAGAACAGAGAGGAATAGAGACAACCGGCAGGAGAAGACTAAGAACAGAGAGGAGTAGAGACAACTGGCAGGAGAAAACTAAGAACAGAGAGGAATGAAGACAACCGGCAGGAGAAGACTAAGAACAGAGAGGAATAGAGACAACTGGCAGGAGAAGACTAAGAACAGAGAGGAATAGAGACAACTGGCAGGAGAAGACTAAGAACAGAGAGGAATAGAGACAACTGGCAGGAGAAGACTAAGAACAGAGAGGAATAGAGACAAATGGCAGGAGAAGACTGAGAACAGAGAGGAATAGAGACAACTGACAGGAGAAGACTAAGAATAGAGAGGTCTGGAGACAAGTCATGTCTGCAGCAATGATCCTCAGTGGCTCTGAACGCTGAATGAGTAAATGAATGTATACCGTGGCTGATAGTGTTGTGCGTCCTTGGTAATTGCAATCAATTCTTTTTTCTGTTGTTCCTTTTCCCATGCCATTTGGTCAGTACACTGACATATTTCTTTCTCTTTTTGCTTTTTCTCTTAAATTTTCTGGTAATTTCAAAGTTCTCTTGCTTCTGTCTTCTCATAACGTGTCCAAGAAATGTTGATTGTCTTTTCATAATCAATTTAACTGGTCTTCGTTGTTCTGGTGCTTCTCTTAAGACTGCTCTTCATTTATTTTTCTGACTGTCTCGGAGTATTCGTTGCATCTTTCTCCAAAACCACATCCCTGTTGCTTCCAGTTTCCTCGTCATCTTTTTGTTTTGGCTGTTCAAGTTCCACAGCCACATAGCAATACTGGCTTTCAGTAGCACTGGCAATGGCTTTTTCTTCAGTGTCGCAGTGATCTTACTGTTAGTATCTTGTCCACGCTATAAAAAGCTGCCTTTGCTTCACCTGTTCGTGATTTTATTTCATTTGTGCACTAGCTATCAGGTTGGCTAGTAAAGAGGATTAAACAGAGAAAACTTGAAAATTTTGGACACATTAAACGTCATCATAATCTAGAGAAGACCATCTTGGAAGAGTACATAATGGGGAAAAAAGAGAGGGACACCAAGGAGAAGATGACTGCAAGAAATCGTTGATAATCTGCAAATGGATGCATTAGCAGCAGGGCGTCTTGCTTACAACCGAGAGGCCTACAGGAGAGCTGTTATGGAGGCAAAGTTCCGCAAGGGACATGCAAATGACTGACTGACTGACTAGCTATCAACAGTTACTGACTTTCTTTGGCAATTTAATTTATTTAATTGTGTCTAACAAAGATAAGACAATAATTTGCATGGTCTACAAACGATAAAAATATGATGATAAGACGACAACAGATTACAACAAAAGTAGACTTGACAATCAAAGAATGCAAATAATTTTAGTTAAATAAGCACACATTAGAAAATAATGTATAAGGGATCGACTAATTGAAACTCTAAAGAGGACACTGTTAAGAGAGGCCAAATTAGTAGGCATAGAATCCCTTGATGAGGTTGAAAAGCTCCCCGACAACAGGAAAACTTGGCGAACTACCATGCGAGCCCTACGTGACATTTAACGTCGCTGGAAGGATCTAAGATATAAGAACATAACGTTCTACATCGTGACTAGAATTCTGAAGTTCTGTGATTGTTGTGATGTTACTTGCTTGTCTAAGAAGTTTCGTTTACCGAAGTCGTGTTAAAGAGAAGAACAAAAACAAACAAATAAAAATCCAAAACTTTGCAAGGGTAAAATATGTTACCATTACCGAGCGTGGGAAAAGTCATTAATTCTCTTAATTTCCTACAGGTACAGAGCAAGTGCTCCATATCATCTGATCTGATGCTGACGAATAGGATTTGACCTCACGCC
The DNA here is from genome assembly GCA_009760885.1 of Achatina immaculata. Lineage (NCBI taxonomy): Eukaryota > Metazoa > Mollusca > Gastropoda > Stylommatophora > Achatinidae > Lissachatina > Lissachatina immaculata. Next base: position 16,706,751 of record CM019696.1, read on the forward strand.
TCAAGTTCAAGACGGTGTCCTATCGATTATGCCAGTCCTAGCAAATTTTAAGGATGGACTGGGTCAAAATAAAAAGATAATGGAGTGTAACAGCTGTCACAGTGAGCAGCGAATTTATAAACACAGCTTTTGTATACATAAACAATATAACATATAATAGTATAATACAACATAATAGTAGTTCCTGTATCTGTCCGTCCGTCCGTCCGTCTTTCTGTCTCTGTCTGTCTGTATGTCTGTCCGTTCGGCCGTCTGTCTGTCTGTCCGTCTTGTCTGTCTGTCTATCTGTGTGTCTGTCTGCTTGTCTATCTGTCTTGATGTTCACTAATTGATAACTTAAACAGAATATATACTAGATGTTGTTCATTAATGTCACTACAACTATTGATGAGAACCTCTTAATCTCATTTGCCAGGAGAGCAGACTGTGTAGGGTTTATTAATCCTTTCTCATCTCACCTCCCCCCACTCCCCCCTCCCCATAAAAAGTTGGTGAAAACTATTCCCCCTTCTGTTTGTACCTATTTCAAAGTCTGTGACTGCTGGGATGTTCAGTTCGCATATGCTCTCTCTCTCTGTCTGTCTCTCTCTGTCTCTCTGTGTCTCACTCCCTCTCTCTCTGTCTCTCTCAGAAAAAAGGGCAGAACGTCAGACGGGCCTGCGTGCCCAATTCTTAACTCTTTTGAAATAAAGATCAATCAATCAATCAATCAATCTCCCTCTTTCTCCCTCTCTCTGTGTCTTTCTCTGACTCTCTCCCTCTCTGTCTGTCTGTCTGACTGTCTGTCTGTCTGTCTCTCTGTCATACACACACGCATAAGTCCTAGGGGACAAATGTCTTAAGAGCACATGACTCTCAGTTCACGAAGGTTAGAGGTCACATCATGCTAATTATTTCCCGAAAACCTCTTGAACTGAAGGTTTATCTGAAGATTTGGTGTAACAGTTTAATGACTGTCTTTTTTAACCATTGGAGGAGCAAACATATCCTTTTAAAAGTCTTGAGGAGATAAAAAAAATCCTTACTTGTGAAGGTTTTCCTTTGTATAAGAAGCAGTATTTGGCGGAAGTGTCAAGCTTTCCTCTGTATAAGAAGCAGCATTTGGCGAAAGTGTCAAGCTTTCCTTAGTATAAGAAGCAGTATTTGGCGAAAGTATCAAGCTTTCCTTTGTATAAGAAGCAGTATTTGGCGAAAGTGTCAGGTTTTCCTTTGTATAAGAAGCAGTATTTGGCGGAAGTGTCAAGCTTTCCTCTGTATAAGAAGCAGCATTTGGCGAAAGTGTCAAGCTTTCCTTAGTATAAGAAGCAGTATTTGGCGAAAGTATCAAGCTTTCCTTTGTATAAGAAGCAGTATTTGGCGAAAGTGTCAAGCTTTCCTTTGTATAAGAAGCAGTATTTGGCGAAAGTGTCAGGTTTTCCTTTGTATAAGAAGCAGTATTTGGCGAAAGTGTCAAGCTTTCCTTTGTATAAGAAGCAGTATTTGGAGCATTTTTATTTGTATTGATGTAGATGCCGCAAGAAACAATGTGATGATTGTTCTTGTTTAGAATATGGGATAACAGTACCACATAATATGAAAGAAGGAACTTGTACTTTCTCTTTGTATCTGCGAGTCGATGCTGCGAAGATGTTGAGGCACAGCATCGTATCCGTGTGGGAGTGGGTAATGGCTGCTATTTTTTTTTCAGTCCCGGAGTACAGCTAAAAAGCAGGAGGTGTACAATGCTTCTTTAGCAGACTCCACCACCATGAGGGCTATGGCTATCCCTGCCCCGTTAGCCAGGCTAGGTCTATTACTAGGGGTACCACGGAGAGGTGGGACAGGGTCTTGGTCAGCTATGGTTCGCTAACCCTGACGCTAGCATATCAGCTATGGGTCGCTAACCCTGACGCTAGCATATCAGCTATGGGACGCTGACTGCCTCATCGGACAGCGTCTTCATCCCCAGGAATGAAGTAAAAGGGACAGCCATAATCAACTGACGACTCACTGTCCTCTACCACTTGATGAACAGATAGGGAGGAAGTTAAGGTGTCTGAATTTCTCTTGACCAGAGTATGGCGTGGTCAGCGTCAAGCCTGGCTGTCTTTTCCTTCCAGGTACCCACACCTGAACTAGCAGAGCCCGCCTGAACCGGGATGAAACGATCTACAATAAAACTATAAGACGATCTACATTAAAACTATAAGACGATCTACAATAAAACTATAAGACAAGCATACCACCCATTTCTCAACCCTGTCGAGACACAATAAACGTCACGAGAATCTAGAAGGTCTTGGAAGGGTACATAACTGGAAAAAGAAAGAGAGGAAGACAAAGGCGAAGATGGCTGCAAGACATCGTTGATGATCTGCAAATGGATCCATCAGCAGCGGGGCATCTTGCTTTCAACCAAGAGGCCTACAAAAGAGCTGTTAGGGAGGCAAAGTTCCGCAGGGGGAGGGGCATGCAAACGACGGACTGAGTGAGTGAGTGACTGACGAGACAGTCATCAACAGATGCCGCAAGTGTGTCCTAAAAAACGATGACCTAAATCTAACCAAGCGACCCCTAGCGTGTAGTTCATTCAAGGCAGAAGCTATGGATTCAAACCTTTCTTCCTTTCATAATTTAGGTTTGCTTCCGTTCTGAAAAGCTGAATCTTTTTTGTTGTTGTTGTTGTTGTCACAGAAGTTTTAGCACACAAAGAAATATTTGGAGGAAAAGATAAGGTTGACTCCGCGATTTTATGTGTGATATATTTTATTAATTTTCTTCTATTTGAACTGTGGTCGTCATTATAATTTTCAGACTGAGTATAACAAACAAACAAAAAAAAACAAACAAACAAAAACAAAAAAAACACTCAACACTCGTTACTAATAGTTGTCACTTATGTCTTTAATATTATTATCAAAGGCCAGACCCGTTATTACTGTTGCTGTCAATGTACCAGGAAGTGTGCTTTCCATTGCCCCAAGTTGCTACTATTTGTAAGGAGAGCTACGTTCCTTAACCTTTAATCATAGATGCCTCGGGCTGTAGATCTTTCAAGAGAAGCTGAATTTTTGCGGACCTAAAAATATTCTGTAGGATATACCTTGAAGGCAGTTGTGGTATTTCTTTCAGGTTGTTCAGATGACAAAGATTTCCCTTTTTTTCTTGATCAAGACGATATTTCCAAGGGAAGGTCGATGGGTCTGTCTGTTTTCCTGTCTGCCTGTCTCTCTGTTTTTCTTTCTGTCTGCCTTCCTGCCTGACTGTCTGTCCGTTTGGTTGTTTGTCTGCCTGTCTAACAGTTTGTGTGTCTGGTCGTCTATCTAACCAGGCATCTAAACTAAAAAAAAACCCAGAGAGAAAGTGTTTTGTTGAACAGTAAGAAAATTCTGAACAACGCATTCGCCCACTCTGAAACGTATAATTTACAAATTCCTCTCGTTCTTGAGTCCACTGTTGTCTATGGACGAACGCCAGGCGTGTACTACTATGTAGGTGTGGGGGAGGAGTCTAGTAGAGTACCTAGTGATAAGCATTCTCAGACAAGTCACGTGACTTCAGGTTAGAAATATACACCCCCCTTCGTCTGGTTCACATAGAGCCCAGAAACCCAATACTTTCTACCTGGACTTATAAGAGTTGTTTATTTTGCTGCGCGATCCAAGTACTTGTATATCTGTAATCGTCCACTCTACTCCCAGAACCTAATGCCAGTGCCAGACACTTGTATGTTGTTTTACTAACAGGATCGATGCCGCGGTACTCTGCGCCCTAGCTAATCTGAGTGAAACCGTCCCCCCTAAAGGTCAATGCTACGCTGTAGGCATCTGCGAATATGGCCTAATAGCTCTTATTTATATCATCTACGAAGTTTTAGAGTGGTCTGTGTACTGCACTTTTCCCAGAATGCAAGCTCCCCACAGAGGATATGAATGATCTTGTATGTTAATAGTAATATGACATTTCGTGCTAGAGACAAGAAAAAGAAATATCCAGTATGAGAAGACAAGGACAATCCTATGACATCATAGTCGAGAGAGGGACACGTGATTCCAACAAAATCTGAAGCGATGCTTTCTTTCTTACAAATATTACAACAGCATAAACTGGAAAAGACTTTATACAAAACTTTATAGTACTGAAAAGACTTAACTAAGGTTTGCAAGATTCTGTACATGAAAAACCGGGACATGTTTCTCGGACTGAAAAAAAAAAAGAAACACTATTTGAGTATTATCACTAATTTACTAATAAAGAATACCAGATATGTCCTAAGATCTAAGAATTTTGTTTTCAGATAGCATACCCAGGGAAAGAATATATTTAGATAGCAAACCCAAGGAAAGAATATATTCAGATAGCATACCCAAGGAAAGAATATATTCAGATAGCATACCCAAGGAAAGAATATATTCAGATAGCATAACCAAGGAAAAGAATATACTCAGATAGCATACCCAAGGAAAGAACATATTCAGATAGCATACCCAAGTGCAGAAAATATTCAGATAGCATACCCAAGGAAAGAATATATTCAGATAGCAAACCCAAGGACAGAAACTATTCAGATAGCATACTCAAGGAAAGAAAATATTCAGATAGCATACCCAAGGAAAGAATATATTCAGATAGCAAACCCAAGGACAGAATATATTCAGATAGCATACCCAAGGACAGAATATATTCAGACAGCATACCAAAGGAAAAGAATATATTCAGATAGCATACCCAAGTGCAGAAAATATTCAGATAGCATACCCAAGGAAAGAATATATTCAGATAGCATACCCAAGGACAGAATATATTCAGACAGCATACCAAAGGAAAAGAATATATTCAGATAGCATACCCAAGGAAAGAATATATTCAGATAGCATACCCAAGAAAAGAATATATCCAGATAGCATACCCAAGGAACGAATATAAGTTACGCCATACTATTATTGATATCGTTCAGCTCAAAAGAGCAGAAATTATTAGTATTTCATCTATGTATAATACTTATTTTTAAAAAAATGTTTTATACTTTGCATGCATTTTGAAATTAAAAATAGCTCGAAATGAAGCTGTGGGTTGTAGAGCATTCTTTATCTGAGTACAAACTTATTTTACTTTCGGAAATTTACCTCCAAAGATGTCGTATTATCCTGCCGTCTTGCGTTCTGTCTGTTTGTCCGACTTCAAATTTCTGGAAAGAAGATCTTGCCGCTGACTGACATAATCATGGAATTCTAAGCAGCTCAGTCGATAATTAAAAGCACATTTAAATATTGCTTCAAATGTTTAGACATGAAGGTGATTTCGTTTCTCTGTCCATTGCGCATTTTTGAGGAAAAATATCCTTCCCCCTTGGCATTATGTTATAACCGTTTGATTTATATTTCTTTACTCTTTAGTACGTTTTTTATAGTTTGCATTTCTTTGCTCTGTAGTGGGTCTTTTATAGTTTAAATGTCTTTGCTCTGTAGTGTGTCTTTAATAGTTTACATTTCTTAGTTCTGTAGTGTGTCTTTTATATTTTGCATTTCTTTGTTCTGTAGTGTGTCTTTTATAATTTATATTTCTTTCTTGTGTAATGTGTCCTTTATAGTTTATATTTCTTTGTTGTGTAATGTGTCCTTTATAGTTTATGCAGCATTCTATTCTACGTATTCCTCGATTGACGACTGGTGTCTATAACGATAGTTTGAAAACCACTATCTATTTTTTTGTGTGTGTTGAAAACCACTATCTACATACAGCTGCAGCACTTCCCTTCATTCACTCGCTATACACTGTAGGGCGAAGAAGACATCCAGAGACAATGAAACAACACAGGTGAATTAGTACACAAACATCCGTCAATATGGAGGTAGAACTCCTCTTCGGTTATGACGAATCTTTAATGAGAAAACGTCTGGTGGCATATGTAATAGTGATGGAACACAAGTTGGGAATTCTAAGAGGCTACTATCTGTCTTCTTCAGTTTAAGTACTTGTCTATTAAATACAACTAAATGTACACCTACTTCTAAGACACTACTATCTGTCTTCTTCAGTTTAAGTACTTGTCTATTAAATACAACTAAATGTACACCTACTTCTAAGACACTACTATCTGTCTTCTTCTGTTTAAGTACTTGTCTATTAAATACACTCGCCTGGCTGTGGACAAACCAAAGATAGGGTTCGCTTAAGGGGATCTGCAAACAGGGTAATCAAGACTTTTTATGCTTCAGCGATTTTATTGCTTCATAACTTTGTAGTAGTTTTTTCCACTGCAGGAAGCAATGATAGCCAACTCGTTCTTGTACGTGACAGCAAGCTGTGATATCCTACATCCACAAGACTTATGTGGAGAAGAAAAATGTAACAATGCTCAGAGGCAAGGAATACACATGGAAGGAAGCAGAGAATAATTCCAAGAACGGGGATGACTGGAGAGCTTTTATCCGTGACCTATGCTCTCAAGGTAATGAAGATAATAATGATGATGATGGCGATAATGATGATGATGATGATGATGATGATGACATCCACAAATGCGAAAAGTAAGTTCTTTCAGGCGCTCCGTGTATACGATATATACCTGTATTAATAAATAATTGAACAGTTTCTTTATGAAAGTTTCCACATCTACAGTTAGAACATCAGCTGCTGCTTTTACCCGCACTATGAAAAAGTTTTCAATTATTTCAGTCTTCAAAAGTTTGCATTGTCGCTACAGAACATTTACGTTTATCACTAATGTTTTTATTATTAACACAGCAATTACCTATTTCAGAAGAAGCAGTTTCACATTTTAAGAAAGCCAGTTTAAGCACTTTTATAGCCATATCACTTTTAGGACTAAAGTACTGAACAATCAAATGTCAAATTTTTGCTCGGCATCATAGTTAGTAGCGTCGGTAGCAGTACCAAAATCGTGGGCATTTGCTAAAAAAAAAACTAAATAAATGGTAGTCCCATAGCAAATACCGTAGGGGATGAAGCGTTAGAGATCTATTTATACTGGGCCATCAGCCTATCAGGTAGAGTGGCCAGTTCCTTTTCGTCGCTGCCTTTCCTTCCCAGATTTTTTCTGGTACCCATTTCACGAGGCTGGGTCGACCTCGGGGCCGTATTGGTCAGAAAAAAAAACACCTTCAGCTGGGGATTTAAACCCTCGACGAGTGCTCTAACCACTATGCTAGTCGGTCGTTTGGTAAAGCATTACATAATTGTCTGGTAGTGGTTTTGAGCTAGCTTTGATTTTACTTCTGCTGTTGGTTTAGTTCTCCCCAAATGCTACTTTTCTTTATCTATTTTGGAATCATTAAAATGCAGAGCTTAACTTGCTAGTGTAAAAAAAAGGTAAAGGTAATCCTGTCATGCCTTAGAGGCACATAGGGATATGGTGTTAGTGCCCATATTTTCCTTGACCTGTCAGCACACTAGAGGGTGATATGGTCAGTATCACTGCCTGGCCGCCTTTCCTTTCCCAATTCCAGAATAAGTCGGGTACCTACTTCTATAGCTAGGTGACTGGGGCGCCTCCGGCTGGATTCGAACCCCCGACCTTCGCCATGACAGACCAGTGCACTAACCACTTCGCCACTCAGACTCCATGGGATTACATGTGATGTTTAACTATGCGACAGTACATTGTACATTTCTGCCGCTTGTACATATTTTTCCTCTTCAGAAGATTTGGACACAAAATAATTGTCCAGTGTTTTAGAAGTCCCCACAGAATACATTCTTAAAATGTGTATACAATTCTGCCAACTTGAAATTTGTAGGCAGAGAGAGAAGAAATCGAATGCAAAAATTATTTCATTTGAAGGAAAAACAAAAAAGAAGGGACATATAGGTGCCCCGAAATCATTAACCAGGACAGTGATTTTGTTTTATTTAAAAACCGGAACTGTCCCGGAAAAAAGGGACGTCAGGCAAGCCTATGCAAAACTTTATAATGCTGAAGAGACTTAATTCAAAATCTGAGCAGGCTTAATTCAAAACCTTATACTGCTGAATAGACTTAATTCAAAACATTATAGTACTGAGCAGACTTAATTCAAAACCTTATACTGCTGAATAGACTTAATTCAAAACATTATAGTACTGAGCAGACTTAATTCAAAACCGTATACTGCTGAATAGACTTAATTCAAAACATTATAGTACTGAGCAGACTTAATTCAAAACCTTATAGTACTGAGCAGACTTAATTCAAAACATTATAGTACTGAGCAGACTTAATTCAAAACCTTATACTGCTGAATAGACTTAATTCAAAACCGTATACTGCTGAATAGACTTAATTCAAAACATTATAGTACTGAGCAGACTTAATTCAAAACCTTATAGTACTGAGCAGACTTAATTCAAAACATTATAGTACTGAGCAGACTTAATTCAAAATCTTATACTGCTGAACAGACTTAATTCAAAACCGTATACTGTTGAACAGACTTAATTCAAAACCTTATACTGCTGAATAGACTTAATTCAAAACATTATAGTACTGAGCAGACTTAATTCAAAACCTTATAGTACTGAGCAGATCTAATTCAAAACATTGTAGTACTGAATAGATTTAATTCAAAACCTTATGGTACTGAGCAGACCTAATTCAAAACCTTATAGTACTGACCAGAGCTAATTCAAAACCTTATAGTGCTGAATAGATTTAATTCAAAACCTTATTGTAATTGAACAGACTTAATTCAAAACCTTATAGTACTGAATAAACCTAATTCAAAACTTTATAGTATTTAGCAGACTTAAATTGGTGACTAGACTTAATTCAAAACCTTATAGTGCTGAATATACTTAATTCAAAACATTGTAGTACTGAATAGATTTAATTTAAAACCTTATAGTACTGAATAGATTTAATTCAAATCCATATAGTACTGACTAGACTTAACATAAAAGTATGGCCCATCCTTGCTCAAAACACTGATGTGGAAAACAACTATCTTTTTAGATATAATTGGCTAATAGAGATTGTTTATCATTTTAAGCATATTTTTCAAACAATTGTCAGGCGAGAACTATGATAACTGGCCTTTTGAGCGCATTCGTAATACGTAACTCTGGCTTTCTGTTGTGTATCCAAGCTGTAAGTTTGAAGAAAAAGGCGCTAAACTAGTCCATTAATTTAGAGCACCTTCAAGTGAGAGGCTGGTATAGAGAAGGCCGGTTGGCTAGTGTTGCCCTCGCACACTATCTCGACTCTTCTGATCAGTTCCACGGAAAGGGAAGTCTGGCAATTAAAAGAAATAGGGGACGGTTGGTATAAAGGAATTTGAAATCATCTTCTGTAGTACCCCCTCCCATCGACAGGCGATTTGCTTCTTCCCAACGACCCACAAGATGGCGTTCAGTTTCAGGAAAACAGTGCACGGAGCGACAAGTGCTCTTCGATTTTTATCTACAGAACTTTGTGCAGAACACCGAGCAGGTGGATGCAAAGATCACTAAAGGCAACACAGATGAGCGGTTTGTTAGAAGAATGTTAAGTATACCACGGACAGCTAGGATGACAAACGGGGAATGTCTGACAGAAGCAAATAGAAAGGAGCCCAATTAAATCCATGAGAAAACAAGTGATCATTGATCAGACAGTATAATGAGAAGAGGAGGGATTGAAAACATCATAACAGAAGGAAAAGTAAATGGGAAGAGAGACAGGGGAAGGACAATAGGAAAGAAAGAAGACACGAACAGTCTAAGGAGATGGCACATCAAAAAGTCATCAAATAAGCTGATGGAAAATGTCAAGAACTGATATCTGTGAAGAAATCATGCCCACCAGCTCTTACAGGCAACGGCACATGATGATGAGGATGATGATGATGATTGATGATGATGAAGATGATGATGATGATTATGATGATGATGATGATAAAGACGACGACCTGGACTCTCACAAAGTATTAGATAGCTCTGGATTTCCATCAAAATTCTCCAGGCTCATTGCTTCATACAAAGACAATGAACAAGTTATCATACAATTTGATGAAAACACATCTGATAGTTTCTTTATTTCAAGAATGGGAGACAAAGTTGTATCTTTGCATTTATTTCTCTTACTCTGTCATCCTGCACTGATCACTGAATATTCCCACTGGTCATTTAAGAGTATTTACAACATTAGATGGATCATTCTTTACTTCAGCATGATTAACAAGATAATTCAACTGTCGCTATAATCGGTTTCCTTCTGTTGGCTCTAACGGTGCAGTCCTGGTGGTTCACACCAATACTGCTAACGGGCAGTCATTGGCCACTAAAAAAGAAGAAAGCTGAGATTATATTTGGTTCAGAGACACAAAGGCTGGTAAAGACATGATTTCACATGCAACATGGTCCTTCTGGTGACCTGCTGTTGTGATCCTATAGGCTTTGAATGGGACAATCACTGGCATTCAGTTTATGACGATAGTTCGTGCTGTAAATTCTGTTTGTCACATCTCCAACAGAAAGTAAGGGAGAAAAGTTGTTAGATCTCCAGCAGGAAGTAAGTGAGAAAAAGTTGTTAGATCTCCAATAGAAAGTAAGGGAGAAAAAGTTGTTAGATCTCCAGCAGAAGTAAGTGAGAAAAAGCTGTTAGATCTCCAACAGAAAGTAAGGGAGAAAAAGTTGTTATATCTCCAGCAGGAAGTAAGTGAGAAAAAGCTGTTAGATCTCCAATAGAAAGTAAGGGAGAAAAAGTTGTTAGATCTCCAGCAGAAGTAAGTGAGAAAAAGCTGTTAGATCTCCAACAGAAAGTAAGGGAGAAAAAGTTGTTAGATCTCCAGCAGAAGTAAGTGAGAAAAAGCTGTTAGATCTCCAACAGAAAGTAAGGGAGAAAAAGTTGTTAGATCTCCAGCAGAAGTAAGTGAGAAAAAGCTGTTAGATCTCCAACAGAAAGTAAGGGAGAAAAAGCTGTTAAACCTCCAACAGAAAGTAAAGGAGAAAAAGATGTTAGATCTCCAACAGAAAGTAAGGGAGAAAAAGATGTTAGATCTCAAACAAAAACTAAGGGAGAAAGGTAATAAGATTTTCAACAGAAAGTAAGGGAGAAAACAGCTGTTAGATCTCCAACAGAAAGTTAGGGAGAAAAAGTTATTAGATCTCCAACAGAAAGTAATGGAGAAAATGTTGTTAGATCTTCAATAGAAAGTAAGGGAGAGAAAAAGTTGTTAGATCTCCAATAGAAAGTGTGGGTGAAAAAGTTATTACATCTCCAACAGGAAGTATGGGAGAAAAAGTTGTTAGATCTCCAACAGAAAGTAAAGGGAGGATAAAGTTGTTAGATCTCCAACAGAAAGTAAAGGGAGAAAAAGTTGTTAGACCTCCAACAGAAAGTAACGGAGAAAACGTTGTTAGATCTCCAACAGAAAGTAGAGGAGAAGAAGTGCCGTATCAATCTCCGTGAGTTATATGAGGCTTTTAAAAACATGATCTTCAACTGCAAAGCATCAAAGAAGAAAATCAAGACCTAGAACATACGACTCTCCATTTCATTTTCCCCTCAAACCACTATTTTTTCTGGACTGTTGTTTCATTTCATACTCACGCGAAACCTCAGCCAGAAAGGAACAGAATAAAGTAAATATCCAACGTTATTTCGTGTAAGCTGGATTTCCAACACGCTATCCAAGATAATCATTTTACCTGGCATAAATTCAAGATTTAACTGTCTCGCAACGCGATGAATTAGCTTGTCAGTCAGTTTATTTTTTATATCCCAGTTAAAATAGCTAAGTGTGTCTTCGAGCAATAACATATCACTTCGTAGTTCATCGACATTTCTGAAGTTTTGCTTCCCTTACTGGAAGTGTGGGGGGGGGGGGGTGGTTTTGGGGGGGGGGGGGGGTTCTCAAAATGTGTCGATAAAAACTCTGACGTGTATGACGATGTATAATTGTCTTGAAACTATGCGTTTTCTTTTTTTTTTCTTTAATATAAATTCTGAGTTCATATAAGTATTTTAAACTCCCAGGTTATAAAGAAAATAAACTCAAATAATGAGAAAAAAAATATTTGCTGCGCTTGTTAGAGCGCTCTCTTTCCTCAGATTCTTCGTCAAACATTTCTCCAACAAAATCGGTTTATTTTTTACACTGGAGCAAATATTATTTCATATGTGCCCAAAATGTCAGGTATCTGACATAACATTGGGTGAGCTCACGCCAGCAGACAGCAAACATTCCAAACACAGCAAGGTTATTTGCAGGTTATTATGCGTGATTCCGGACATTTTTGTTGTTGTTGTGTGTGTGTTCTTTTAGTTAGAAGATAGTCTTGGAAGAGTAAATATTGGAAAAAAGAAAGAGAGGAAGACCAAGGCGAAGATGGCTGCAAGACATCGTTGATGATCTGCAAATGGATGCAGCAGCAGCAGGGCATCTAGCTTACAACCAAGAGGACTATAGGAGAACTGTTAGGGAGGCAAAGTTCCGCAAGGGACAGCAAATGATTGACTTAGTAAATGACTTTACGGCAACTTCCAAGCAAAGATCTCAAATTCAGCACCTCGCAAAACGACTCTTCTTTGCAAGTTTGTAGTTATATGTGAACTCAACATACCGGTGAATCATGAAGAAATTATAAATTGAAATGTTAGTCCTTCCACACATGGTTACACGCATTAAAAAGTTATGTAGAGAATATGAAGCGTGTAATTCCATAGTAATATACGGGGTTTTTTTATCTTTCATCATCATCATGTGCCATCCTCAGAACGAAGGTTGGTGGCAATGAGTAAGGGAATGGATAAGCACATAGCAAACCTAGATTGATTGGCAACCCCAGCGTAAGAAATAATGAGTTAGAGACAGGCTATTGTCGTTGGTGCGCAATTCTGGGAAGGGCCCGTCTCTGGCCCGGTATATATAAATAAAACATGACAGAATTTTAATAGGTCGGGATTTGTAAGCTGAGCACGTAGGAAGCCAGAGGATCGGAGGTGTCATGTTATGTTCAAGCGCGAATGTGAATATTTATTCGTCGAAGGAGATCCAATGTATATGTAGGTTAGTACTGTGATGTGGATGCATGCGAGCTGTGCAGTCGATTCCTCCGGTCCAATCCCTATCCACTTAGATAATGATTGTGTTAGTGGAATGGTAATGAATAATCATAACTCAGTTAAGGTATAATTGTTCTATGTAGGGCTTTGATATTTTTAAAATTGTTAATGTGATGTTTTATATGTGCATTAATTTTTTATATTACCGAATTTTTGCATATGCATGTGTTTACACGCTTACCAATTAGCTACGTTTGTATAATCTGAATCTCGATCATTTTTATATGATAGTTTGTGATTATATATATCAGACGACATCTTAGGACTGATGGACAAGAGGAGGAGGAGTAAAAATAACGAGGAAAAATATAACAAGATAAATAAAGAAATAAGACGCAAACGCAGAGAAACAAAAGAAGTGTGGTTAAATGAGCAGTGCAGACAGATAGAGGACTCTCATATTAAAGACAGCAAAAACATGCACAAACGAATTAATGAACTCACAGGCAGGAAAACAAAATATACCACAGGATGCCTGAAATCGAAAGAAGGTAAAATGTTAATGGGAAAAGAAGACATTGTGGACAGGTGGACAGAGTATATCGGTGAGCTATATGGAGGAGAAAGACCAGAATTAACACCAGATACTGAAAACTGTGAGGGACCACTAATACTTGAAGATGAAATCATAGATACCATCAAACACATGAAGAAAGAAAAAGTGACTGGGCCTGATAATATAACAATAGAAGAAATAGAGGCACTAGAGGAGACAGGAATAAAAATAATAACCAAGTTACTGAATGACATTTACAACAGTGGTTATATTCCCAGTGACCTGATTAAATCCACGTTTATAGCACTACCAAAGAAACCAGGTGCAAAGGAATGTTATGACCACCGGACTATCAGCCTCTCATGTCACATAACGAAGCTACTTCTGAGAATAATTATGGGAAAAAGATAAAAATAGAAATAGCAGATGAACAGTTTGGATTTGTTGAAGGAAAGGGAACACACAATGCCATTTATGCTTTACGAAGACTAACAGAAAGAGCTTTAGAAGTACAGAAAGATCTCTACTTATGCTTCATTGATTACACCAAGGCATTTGACAATGTGAAACATAATGAAATTATTAAAATGCTTGAAGACATCAATATAGACGGCAAAGACCTGAGGATTGTAAAACATCTATACTGGCAGCAAGAAGCAGCAGTTCGAGTTGAAAATAGAACTGGAAAATATCAACCTGTAAAACAAAGGGTGCGACAAGGATGTGTACTATCTCCAGACCTTTTTTTCTCTGTATAGCGAGAATATTCTAAGAACAATCATCATAGAATCAGGCATAAAAATAATTGGAGGATACAATATTAACAACCTTCGGTATGCTGACGACACAGTACTGATAGCTGAGAACCAATAAGACCTGCAAAATCTCTTGGATAAAGTCGCCAAAGAAAGTGAACAGAAAGGCCTTACTTTGAATATCAAAAAGACAGAGACTATGGTTATATCTAAGAAACAGAATCCACCAGCATGCAGTATAAAATTAAACGGAACTATTCTAAAGCAGGTGCAGAAATTCAAATACCTTGGAGCAGTAATAACTTCAGATGGGAAATGCAAAACAGAAATTAGGAACAGAATAGGCCAAGCAAAGACTGCATTTCAGAGAATGAGAAACATATTAACCAACACATTCTTATCAATGAATGTTAGAAAAGGAGTCCTAAAATGCTATATTGAACCTATCTTGTTATATGGAAGTGAATCATGGACAGTAGGCAAGTCTGCACAAAAATCATTGGAAGCAGCAGAAATGTGGTTTATTAGAAGAATGTTGCGAATCCCCTGGACAGCAAAATTAACTAATGAAGAATGTATGAGAAGAGCTGGAGAGACAAAAAAACCTTGTCAAAATGATAAGAGAGAGACAATGTACTTTCATAGGACATGCAATGAGAAGAGGGGGCATTGAAAATATTATAACAACAGGAAAAATAGAAGGAAGAAGATCAAGAGGAAGACCAAGAGAAATGATACTGGACAGTCTGACGGGATGGTGTGAGAGGAGATCACCAACTGAACTGATGGCCTGCATGAAGGATCGGATACTCTGGAGAAGCATAATAGCCAACCCGAGTCGGCACGGCACATGATGATGATGATATATATATATATATATATATATAGTACGTTTAAAGACCACACCGACCCAAACATATTTATAAGGTGTTACATTGCATTGATTCCTAGAAGCTCCACTGTGGATCATAATTTTGTAGGAATCTGAATATTTAAGGAAATCGTTTAATGATTTTGGTGATAACAATATGAGCTGATGAATAACAATATAAATTGATGATCATTTGTTGGATGTGTTAATTATGTAACCTAATGAACAACAGTAATATGATTGATGATCCTTTGAAGAAGAACTATTTGTGTTATCATTTCATTTTCTGTATTGTGTGAATGTGTTAGTTTGTGCAATCTTCAGTCTTCGTGTACCTAATAAGATAAGATACCAACAATAACAATAGAATATCTCTCTCTCTCTCTCTGAACCTTAAGTGCCCAAGGCACATGGGGTTTCCGCAAGGGTTTTCCACAAATGCTTGTCCTTTGCCTTTTTTTCTGCTCTTGCCCAGGTGAGCCCTCTATTGCTCAACATCCTCTCTGTTGTTCTTCTCCATGTCTCTTGTGGTCTATCCTTACTTCTGTTCCCCTGTGGTGTCCATCTTAGTGCTATTTTTGGTAGTGAGTTGTCAGTCATTCGGAGCACATGTCCCAGCCATCGCCAGCATCTTTCCTCAATAATTGCTGTCAGTGGCTTCATCTGCATCTCTGCCAACAAGATGTTATTTCTTATGGTGTTTGGCCAAAATGTTAACAATAGAATATAACAACATATAAATTACAGACAAATATTTAGCCCATTTAAAAATCTTATACATTCCTGCAAAAGAATCTCCAGTTTCCCAATTTCATCGCCTTTATGGTACACTCTGTCCAACAGTATTCTGTCCACTCTAGTATGTTATCTTCCTATCTACATCTCTGTCTACCTCTACCTCTTTTCCCCTCCACCTTTCCATCTAGCATGGTCTCTTTGTCTTTACGCGTATGAGAAATAACTTATGGATATTCCAAAATTTATAAATGTATGTTGAAGCAGACAGCGTGACGGGAATACTAGAAAAGATGAAGTCAGGTTTCCGCAGCCTTTAGGCAAACAAACAAACAAACAAACACACTCCCAGACAAGAACCTCCTCTTAAGAGGCGAAACAACCCTGCAGTAAAACAAAAACAAAAGAAAAACAACTCCCGGTTTTGCAACTCTCATTTTCGTGATTCGTTATATTGATCTCTGGCAGGATTCTTCCTCGGTTCAGGTTCTGTCAGGCAACAGAACGTGCTGAATCTTTAGAAAGTTAGCAGAAACAAAACAGGTAGGGCAAATATGAAGTTTTACTTTACCTTCAGTCAACAAAACTAGATTGTAAGTTTGTTTTTTTTTTACTTATTTGTAATTCTTGTCTTCACAGCAAGTTTTAAAGACATTCAGTTCAGTCATTATGTCCCTTACGGAACCTTGCCTCCCTAACAGTTCTCCTGTAGGCCTCTCAGTTGTAAGCAAGATGCCCTGCTGCTGATGCATCCATTTCCAGAATATCAACGACGTCTTGCAGCCATCTTAGCCTTGGTCTTCCCCTCTTTCTTTTTCACATTATGTACCCTTCCAATGTGGTCTTCTCCAAATTATTATGACGTTTAATGTGTCCAAAATATTTAAGTTTTCTCTGTTTAATCCAAAATAAGATTTTTAAGGGCATGCATCTTTCCCATCGCAACATATGCCTGTGAGAGATGGACATTTAACAAAACAGCTGAGAAACACATAAATGGATTTGAATGTAAATGCTACAGAAGAGTTCTTCAGATATCAAGGACACATAAAAGAACAAATCTACCCATGGTACAAGAACTTAATACTGAAAAAGGCTGGCTACTAAAGAAGATTAAACAGAGATAGTTTAACTATTTTGGACATATTAAACGTCATGATAATCTAGAGAAGACCGTCTTGGAAGGATACATAATGGAGAAAAGTAAGATAGGAAGACCAAGGTGAAGATGGCTGCAAGACATCGTTGATGATCTACAAATAGATGCATCAGGGACATGGCATCTTGCTCACAACCGAGAGGATTACAAGAGTGCTGTTAGGGAGGCAAAGTTCGCAAGGGGCATGCAAATGTCTGACTGATTGACTGTTGAATCCTCTTTACTAACCAACCTTCTTCAATATTAAGTTCTTGTAGTATGATATTTGAAGAACTGTTCTGTAACATTTACATTCAAAGGCATTTATGTGTTTCTCAGCTGTTTTGTTAAGTGTACAGGTCTCACAGGCATATGTTGCGATGAGAAAGA
This sequence comes from Achatina immaculata, assembly GCA_009760885.1. Classification (NCBI taxonomy): domain Eukaryota; kingdom Metazoa; phylum Mollusca; class Gastropoda; order Stylommatophora; family Achatinidae; genus Lissachatina; species Lissachatina immaculata. Next base: position 16,724,157 of record CM019696.1, read on the forward strand.
TGCATGCTCTTAAAAATCTTATTTTTATAGTTCTATCTGTTCCTCTCCACAGATTCTTTAGTTGTTTTACTTTCTGAGGAGCGATAGACGTCCTCTTTTTAATTTCCCTCATTGTATCTCTATTATTAATAATGATTCAAGATATTCAAAGCTTTCCACCTCTTCCAATTTTTCCTCACTGATACATATTTCATCTGCCTTATTTGTTTTGTCGGTTGTCATCAATTTAGTTTTCTTCGCATTAAGGTTTTGCTCCTCGCTGTTCTTACAGACTTACATAATTAGTTTTTCCATTCCTTTTTGTGTTGTGGACATTAATACTACGTCATCAGCATATCTAATCTCTGGTATTTCAAGTTTTCAAGTATTGTTTATTTTATCTGTATTTCCCCCCCCCCCCCTCTCTCTCTCTCTGTCTATATATCTATCTATCTATCTATCTATCTATCTATCTATCTATCTATCTATCTATCTATCTATCTATCTATCTATCTATCTATCTATCTATCTATCTATCTATCTATCTATCTTTTTTTCTCTGTCATCTCTCTCCCGCCAGGTCACAATATTTCCACCTCTCCCACATTTGTAACCCTCCATACCAACCGCTTAATCTTTTAGTTTCCATCACACTCAGAGACCTGTATCAAATATACCACAAATGTGAAGGTGAGAAATGAATGACTTGCCGTTATTTTATAGCACAAAAGATGCATGAAACGATTAAAACAAATGATGTGTGTGTGTCTGTGTATAAATGATCTTTTCGGACTGCTCTCTCGTATCTCATTGTATCTGGGCTGCATTTACGTTCAAGCATGAAGATGGCAGGGGGAGAGAACCGGCTTTGTATCCCCGTCTCCGGGTGGCCATATTTTAAGAACGCGTGAGGGAGTTATCTTCCCTTGCCTGAATAAGGGGATCTGTGGTAATCATCCCCGGATCCAGATCTGGCTTTCCACATCCCTGGTTACAGTAACCACCCACCACAAAAATAAACAAAAATCAACAGACAGGTCATGGTCATTATACGACAGTCATGACCGTTTTGTTAAGAGTGGAAACCAGAGAGAAACTTAAGATTGTTGGCACTTACACAGTACGGCAACACTGGCCAAGGATGAAACATGGTGGGGGGAGGGGGGAAGCTGTCTGGGATGAGGAAAGTCTGAGATGGAGATCAGACAGACAGTTACAGGGAAAACATCATGGGCTGTCCTGGACAACAGGTGTGGCCAACAGGTGCAGAACAAGCATCAACAGCCAGGGTGACCCAGATCAAACGACTCGTTAAGCCACGGGCTGGATAATGACCTAACGGGATTAATACCAGAAGGGAGAACTATCTCATTCAGGGGAGGGAATCTAAAGGAGAACTATATCATTCAGGGGAGGGAATCTAAAGGAGAACTATATCATTCAGGGGAGGGAATCTAAAGGAGAACTATATCATTCAGGGGAGGGAATCTAAAGACTAACACTAGAAATGAGAGGAACGTAACTATGGGCAGAGCTTACGAGGATCTGAACAAGTCAGCGGAATAGTGAAACTTACGAGCTTTTGTTTTGGGAGTTTTAAGCAGAAAACAGTAAAACAGCGCTATGCTGGGCACTAAAACATATGAAAGTGAGCAAACAGCTTTAACTCTTTCCTACATAACCTGCAAATAGAACACAGTAAAATAGTGCTATGCTGGGCACTAGAAACACAGGGAAGTAAGCAAGCAGCTTTAACTCCTTCCTACATAACCAGCAAATAGAACACAGTAAAACAGCGCTGCTCATGACACTAAAACACAGGAAAGTGAGCAAACAACTTTAACTCTTTCCTACATAACCTGCAAATAGAACACAGTAAAACAGCACTGCTCATGACACTAAAACACAGGAAAGTGAGCAAACAACTTTAACTCTTTCCTACATAACCTGCAAATAACCAGAGCACAACACCATACATTTTCCATCGCATCTAACAGTTCGATAATAATAGCTATAAGAACACGGAAGACTATTTTAAAGCAGTGATATATCAAATGCTGGTGAATGTTGCTAAGCATGAGATTTGCAGGCATCTCTTCACAATATTTGACAGGCAAATCAGCCACTTAAAAAATAACTGTCTGTGTTTTGTGTTTCCCAAGTTTAATATTTAATATTTAATAATTAATATTTTGCTCTTTAATATTTTGATTCTTTGAATGTGACATGATCTCTAGCCAACACGTCACAATCTCTGTGGATAAATGATAAACTATTACTGTTATTTCGTCACACATCACTGTTATCTTAATATTAATCCCCTTCATAACTGAAGTTCACCACACACCACTGTTATCTTAATTTTAATTCCCTTCCTACCTGAAGTTCACCACACATTACTGTTATCTTAGTGTTAATCCCCTTCATAACTAAAGTTCACCACACATCACTGTTATCTTAATCCCCTTCCTACCTGAAGTTCACCACACATTACTGTTATCTTAATATTAATCCCCTTCATAACTAAAGTTCACCACACATCACTGTTATCTTAATTTTAATCCCCTTCATAAATGAAGTTCACCACACATCACTGTTATCTTAATATTAATCCCCTTCATAACTAAAGTTCACCACACATCACTGTTATCTTAATATTAATCCCCTTCATAACTTAAGTTCACCACACATCACTGTTATCTTAATATTAATCCCCTTCATAACTGAAGTTACCACACATCACTGTTATCTTAATATTAATCTCCTTCATAACTATAGTTCACCACACATCACTGTTATCTTAATATTAATCCCCTTCATAACTAAAGTTCACCACACATCACTGGTATCTTAATATTAATCCCCTTCCTATCCGAAGTTCACCACACATCACTGTTATCTTAATATTAATCCCCTTCCTATCCGAAGTTCACCATTCAGTACTTTCTTGGGGATGGAACTGCCACCCACTTCCACGACCAACTCCAGTCGTCTTCGTTTTCTTCTTTTCGGAATTTGCTACTTATGACTGAAGACTGGCAAGTTATAATAACTCGTTACTTATGACTGAAGACTGGCATGTTACAATAACTCGTTACGTATAACTGAAGACTGCAATGTTACAATAACTCGTTACATGTGACTGAATACTGCAATGTTACAATAACTCGTTACTTATGACTGAAGACTGCCATATTACAATAAATCGTTACTTATGACTGAAGATTGCCATATTTCACTAACTCTAAAGACTGGCATGTAATAAAAATTCGTTATTTATGACTGGGGACAGGCATGTTACTTTAACACGTTACTTATGACTGAAGACTGGCATGTTACTTTAACTCGTTACTTATGACTGAATACTGGCGAGTTACAGAAACTCGCGAGTAGTTACTTAATCTTGCCACCTGATACTCATTAGAGAAGCTAATGAGGATGGAAACCATCAGTTCTTCTTATATTCTGAAACTGCTGTATATATATATATATATATATATATATATATATATATATATATATATATTAAATGAAGAATTCCACAGGAAAATCTGATACTTCAGAAACTTACGTAATCATATATAACTAGAAACTATGGTTAGAGTTAATCTTATATAACTAGAAACTCAGGTAGAGTTAATCTTATATAACTAGAAACTCTGGTTATAGTTAGTCTTATGTAATTAGAAACTCTGGTTAGAGTTAATGCTATATACAACACAGACTACATTCAGTTTTAATACAGCCTTATATATATATATATATATATATATATAATATTTAGCCGTATATACAAGAGGAACTACAAAGGTAATCTTCTGTTCTTATATTCCCTTGTTTGCAGCAAATATAACGCAGGAGATGTCTTATTTATTTCTACACATAATACATAAAAGATGCATTTCTTCTACAAGGGAGCTAACAGCAGATTTAAAACATTACAGTCGTTCTATCGACAGCTGAGTTCACAGTTGAATTGGTTCACGTACGCGTGCTTTCTGCGACAATCACAGTTTTATTGCCGGTAATAATAAAGCAATACGCTCTGACCAAATTGTCCATCAACGACTCCAGACTAGTCTCACGGTCAGCCACAAGGGCTGCATTGTCAAGGAACGAGAACTCTGTGATTAGGACTTCCGTTGTTATTTGCCTGGGCGCTAAATCGCGCTAAATTAAACAATGATCCATTAAACCTTGACTTAATGTATACCCCGGATTTATGATTAAAGGATTTGAATGAGCGCCCAGACTGATATAGACACGTTTAGAGAGACAAATAATGATATTAACAAAACAGTGGCTCAAAGAGAATCTGAACCAGATGTCCTTAATGAAAGACAGCTAATTGAGACTCTTGTTTCAGACAGATAAAATGATAAAAAGGAAGGGGTAGAGATAGGCACGCTGAAAGGAATGAAAGAATGTAGGGAGATAGGGCAGACAGACAGACATACAGGTTGGTGGGTGGATGAGCAGGGAGATAGACATACAGACAAACTGATATATGACAGACTGATAGATCTACAGATGGACAGGCATGCATGCAGGCAGGCAGAAAAAAATACGATGTTGCGATTTAAACTGACGTTTGCTGATCAGATAAGGGAAATTGTCTGAAACGTTCACTTGGACACCAACTTCACGTGCTGACCTGAACTGTACTCAGCTGATGATTCATGAGCACAGAAAAGCGACGCTAGTCAAAACAGCATTTCTGACAATAACTCATGACAGGTTAACGAGAATCCCGTGAAACTTACTGAACACAAAACTCCCTGATCATGTTATTGAATGCCTATAAAACATTCTTATCTTATATATTATATCCTTCCCGTGCCGTTAAACGTCACATAGGGTTCGCAAAGTAGTTCACCAATTTTCCTGTCTTCGGCGAATCTTTCAACCTCATCAAGGGATTTTATGCCTGTTAATTTGGCCTCTCTTAACAGTGTCCTCTTCTTCAGAGTTTTGTGCGGTCTGCCTCTTTTTCTTCGGCCTGTTGTATTCCACTTGGTAGCTTGTTTTGGGATTCTGTCATTGTTTCTTCTCATCAAGTGACCAACATATTTCCATCTCCTTTTCTTGATCACCCATGAGGCTGGTTGTTGTTCAGTCATCTGTCTTATCACTGCATTGTTCTTAAATTCGTTCCACTTGATGCAGAGTATTTTCCTTATGCATTTGTTTTCAAAAGAGTCTAATTTCTTGTCTATTTCTTTAGTTGTTTTCCAGCTTTCGCATGAATAAATGATGGTAGATATTACATGTGAATTGAATAGTCTTAACTTGGTTTTTGTGCTTATAACTTTTGAATTCCATGTTCTCAAGATTCTTGAAAATCATCGATGCTGCTTTTGCAATTCTGATTCTAACTTCCTTTCTAGTGTCACCATCCTGGTCTATGTAGCTGCCAAGGTATGCAAATTGATTGATTTCTTCAATATCGGTTCCTTCTATGTGTATTTTTCCATTTTGATTAAGAGGAATTTTCATTATTTTTATTTTGTCCTTGTTAATTTCAAATCCTATTTTGCTAGCCAGTGAAGACAGGCTATCTGTTTTTTCTTGCATGGAATTCACATTATTACTGATAAGAGTTATGTCATCAGCAAAATCAAGATCTTCTAGTTGAGTCCCATGTACTCAGTCAATACCTGTGTTACCTGTGCAGCATTTTTTCATTATAAAGTCTATTGTAATCCCAAAAGGTAAAGGAGACAGTATACATCCTTGTTTCACACCTGTTTCAATCTGGAACCATTCACTCATCCCTTCTTCTGTTTTGACTGCACAAACATATCCATTGTAGAAGTCCTTAATGATGTTGACAACTTTAGATGGTATTCCATATAAAACATTGACGCTCCTCGAATCAATTCATTTGAAAATTCAATGTGCAAGTATGGCTCATCTCACTACAGAACAACGACTCATCATCATTGGACGTTTACAGACTGGACAGTCACAAAGTGTAGTGGCCAGACAATTTAATGTGGTTAGAAGCACCATTAGTCGCCTTTGGAGACGATTTCAAGAAACTGGCTCAGTTGCAGACCGGCCGCGAAGTGGAAGACCCATAGTCACAACTCCTGCCGAAGTAGCTTCATACAGCTACGTCACCTGAAGAATCGATTTGCATCTGCGTCCTCAACAGTCCAGTCAATGACAACAGCTCGTCGAATTTCAGATCAAACGGCCAGGAACCAGCTGCACGACGCTGGTCTTTAGGCTAGAAGACCCTACAGAGGTCCTGTTTTTACGGACCTGTATCGCCAGAACCGACTGCAGTGGGCGAACCAGCATCGTCAATGGACCGTTGCGAATGATTGGAGAAGGGTTTGGCTTAGTGATGAATCATTCTTTCTGGTCCAGCGACACGATAGACGGAGAAGAGTTTATCGCAGAGTCCATGAGCGCTACGCCCAGAGATGCGTGGATAAGGCTCCTCCACGTGGTGGTGGTGTACTGGTGTAAGGACAATAAACTTCACAGGAAGAAATGACCTGGTGCAAATTGAAGGACGCCTGAATGCCCAACGATACATCACTGAAATTCACGTCCTTCAACTTCTGGCTGCACAGGGTCGATTTTTCAGCAGGATAACGCTCGATCTCATGTGGCACAACTCACCACCCAGTTCCTCGCTAACAATAACGTCCAGACCATTCCGTGGCTATCCATGTCATCAGACATGAACCCAACAGAACACTTATGGGATGAACTCAACAGACAAGTCCGCCAACGAGACGTGGCGCCAACCAATCTCCGACAGTTGTCTCTTGCACTGCGGGAAGAGTGGGCAGCCATCCCACAACAACAGATCCAACGGCTAATTGGATCCATGTCATGGAGATGTCGTTCTCTGATACAGGCCAGAGGAGGCCATACACCTTACTGAAACGGAGGCCTCAGTCGCAAAGAATAAAAGTCCAAACCAAATTTACAGAACATCATCAGACAGACAGGCAGACACAAACAGACAGGCAAGCAGACAGACAGGCAGGCAGGCAGGCAGATAGATAGATAGATAGATAGATAGATAGATAGATAGATAGATAGATAGATAGATAGATAGATAGATAGATAGATAGATAGATAGATAGATAATGTACACAATTTATAGAAAACTCACCCGAGATCAGCAAAGAACAGTTCAACAGCCACATCAAGGGACATAACACAGTTTTTTTTAACCCATACTTAAAGGGAAACAACTGAAAGGACAACGATCAAGAGTACGGCAAGGATACAGAAGAGTGAACAACATCAGGAGCTTTAACTATGCAACGTGAATGCAAGGTTTGGTGTCTACTAGTGAGCCGGCGCAGCCATTTCCAGTGGTAGGGGATAATCTTTACGAACTAATGAACGATCGGAGAAGGTAGATAATGAAGTACACATCGAAATGTCAGTGATTTTAAAAAAATTCTGACATAGATCATAAGCGGTTAACAGTAATGATTTCCTTCCCGTCCAATTAATCAGTGGCACCTGGAGAGCTAGAACCTGTGTGTTATTTTATCGGTTGTTTGGTTAAAAGAAAGAAAGAAAACAAAGAAAGAAAGAAAGAAAGAAAGAAACGCTTACAGTCTTGTTCTTAGCTCGGAATGTATGTTCAAGCTATCTTGTAAATGTTATGAATTTCCGTTCAAGCTATCTTGTGAAAGTTATGAATTTCCGTTCAAGCTATCTTGTGAAAGTTATGAATTTCCGTTCAAGCTATCTTGTGAAAGTTATGAATATCCGTTCAAGCTATCTTGTGAAAGTTATGAATTTCCGTTCAAGTTATCTTGTGAAAGTTATGAATTTCCGTTCAAGTTATCTTGTGAAAGTTATGAATTTCGCCTGGGACATGCTGCCTACGTTATGAATATTTTCTTAAGTGATGTCCACTGTTCCGCTGCGATGTTCCGCATAAAGAAGAGCGGTATGTGAGTGCACATTTGAGTGACAGGTTGAGGAATATGTTCATATCAAAGTCTATGAAGTAAACAGATAAAGAAATGGATGTCTTCAATTTAAAAATGATGAAAATTTTATGTCCATACATGTGCTTCATGCGCGCGCGCGTGTGTGTGTGAGTGTGCGCGCATTTGTGTGTGGGTGTGCGCGACAAGATTTATCATGAAGTGTCATGCAGTCTTTTATTGCATCGTGAGAATCAACAGGTAAATTCACATCCATCAGTCTACCTTTCTGTTCCATGTTCCCTCATTTATTCTGTTTCCGGTTCTCTCCGCTCTCACTCACAGTACATCTCCTCGTAGTTATTTCCATGGTCTCTACATTTATCTCCATATTCTTTCCTTATTATACTGTGCTATTTCATTAAAAGGGAGATTATGATATATTCTTTAAAGAATACGATAGCCACACTATATTCCTTCATTAATATGCTGACCAAACTAAGTCTTATATTAATAAGTCAATCACACTATATACTTTCATTAATATGCTGATCACACTACGTTCTTACATTAATAAATCAATCACACTATATTCCTTCATTAATATGTTGATCACACTACATTCTTACATTACTAAGTCAATCGCACTATATAACTTTATTAAGAAACCCGACCACACTATGTTCCTTCATTAATATGCTTATTATATTGCGTTCTTACATTAATAAGTCAATCACACAATATACTCGTACCTTCGTTAAGAAAGCCGATCACACTATATTCCTTCATTAATATCCTGATCACACTATATTCTTTCATTAATAATAAACCACAGTACATTCTTTCATTAATAAGTCAATCACACTATACTTTATTCTCAATATGCCTGTCTCGCCTTATGGAAGAACGCCATCCCCTGGGTTATTAAAATTAATACACCGACCGCACTTTGTTCTTTCATTCATTACTTGGGCGTACAGGTGGGCGGAGAAGATCACTATTTTCATGTCTTTACGCGGTCCTAGTACATGTAAATTCCGGTTTTCTTTTTTTGTTTTTAAATGTGACACACGTTTCTCTCTAGTTCTCACTGGCGTCTCTTTTTCCCTTAAGTTTTCAGATGGCTGCCAGGTTTTATAGCTTCCATCTTGAGATATTCCAAATAATTTTCAGTTTATTTTTCATGCCTTTAACCGTTTATTTATTTCCAGTTGTTTATAACAACAGGAAAAATAAAAGGAAGAAGATCAAGAGGAGGACCAAGAGAAATGATACTGGACAGTCTGACGGGATGGTGTGAGATGAGATCACCAACTGAGCTTATGGCCTGCATGAAGGATCGTGCACTTTGGAGAGGCATAATAGCCAACACCAGTCGGCACGGCACCTGATGATTATGATGATGTTTAGAAACATCTTAGTATGCGTTTGTTTTGTTCTTAACAACAACAACAATAGTAATTATAATAAAAATTATTATTTTTAGTCAAAACTCGTAATTTTTCCCTTTGTTTCAGTTTTCTCGTACTTTCATTCTCTCTGCATATTTCTTTGTCTCTCTCTCTCTCTCTCTCTCTTAATCTTTGTTTGTCTATCTTTCCCTGATTCTTTGTTTCTCTCACCAAGTTACTTTGTTTCTTTCTCTATCTTTCTTTCTTTTTATCTGGGGGTGTCCTATGCCTGTCCTATGAGGCAATCAGCGACCCATAGCCGATATGCTAGCATCAGGGTTAGCGAACCATAGCTGACCAAGACCCTATCCCACCTCTCCGTGGTATCCCTAGTAACAAGCATAGCCTGGCTAACGGGGTAGGGACCGCCATAGTCCCCATGGGGGTGGAGTCGGCTAAAGAAGCATTGCACACCCCATGCTTTTTTAGCTGTACTCTGGAACTAAAAAAACAGCCGCCATAACTCGCCCCAACGCCGATACGATGCTGTACCTCAACATCTCTACAGCATCGGCTGCAAAGAACAACAGCTCGCAGTTACAGGGAGTTCGTACAAGTTCTTTTCTCTACGTGTTTCTTTGGTTTCTCTCTACATCTTTGTGTACTTTTTTCCCCTGCATCTTACTTCAAGATCTCCAATATTGCGGGAGATGAAACTAGAGCCAGCATACAAGCAGGAAACAACACTTATTTTACCCTTTAACATGTTACAATACAAAATCATCTCCCACAACAACAAACTAAATATATACACGACGCAGATTAGACCTGTTGTCATGTATGGATCAGAAACGTGGAGAACGACAAAACAAGATGAAGCACAGCTACAGACTTTTGAAAACAGAATCTTGAGAAGAATTTTCCGACCAATTATAGATCCTATATCACAAAAATGGAAAATTAAAAATAACAGAAATACACGCGCTATTCCAGTCTCCACTTACAACTACCATTATGAAGAGCAACAGAGATGACTTGGGCACTTGGAGTGGATGGACGAGAATAGACAGACATAAGGCTTATGCAGAAGTGATTAACGGAGACAGACCAAGAGGCAGACGGTGGCGTGACAAGCTGGAAGAAGGCCTAAGAGTGCTCGCCTTGCAGGAGAAGACTAAGAACAGAGAGGAATGAAGACAACCGGCAGGAGAAGACAAAGAACAGAGAGGAATGAAGACAACCGGCAGGAGAAGACAAAGAACAGAGAGGAATGAAGACAACCGGCAGGAGAAGACAAAGAACAGAGAGGAATGAAGACAACCAGCAGGAGAAGACAAAAAACAGAGAGGAATGAAGACAACTGGCAGGAGAAGACAAAGAACAGAGAGGAATGAAGACAAGTCTCGCCTGCAACAAAGCGTCGCAACGACTCGGAAAGCTGTATGGAATGAAATGAAATGAAGCCAGAAAGTCTGGAGTATCCTTATTTCAAACAGTTTCTTTCCTCACTTCGCCTTAATATCTTCTCTACATACATTTATTTGCAATGAGGTCAACCTCCCCTTCCCCCCAACAAATCGTCGCGAGTTCGAATCTCACCAAGGTATATCACAGCCGCTGACTGTCACGCAGATGCTATGACCTCATTCTGATTCTCTTAATTGTGAGGCTTAAGACCGCCAGTCCAGGTCTCCACTTCGAGGCACATCGTCTTTGCTTCGTGTGCAAGACTGTAAGTGCATTAAGAGAAAAGAAATAAAAACCCAGAGACCAATCCTACATATTAAAAAGATCATGCCAGCTTAGACAGACAGACAGACTAACAGACAGATAGATAGATAGATAGATAGATAGATAGATAGATAGATAGATAGATAGATAGATAGATAGATAGATAGATAGATAGATAGCAAAACTTCTCATACTTATTTTTGGATTCTCCAGATACCCGATTCCTCCAATTTCATATTTCCTTTATTCCTTCAAGTTTCGACATGTTCACCTGCTTGTTATAACGGCACACACACACACACACCCACAAACAAAACACAGCGTTTTTGTAAGACGTAGACAAAATATTCTAGGTCGAGATTTTTATTTATTCTGTTTTTATGACGTTTCTTTCGTTTTCTTTTTTGAGGGGTTTCTTGTAGTTTCTTCATAAATAACTTTTTTTACAGTTAGAAATCTGCGAATGGTGGTTGAAGAATGTACCTACATGGGGTATCACACTAAACGCAGCTGATTGAAAACAGAAACTCGGGGGCAGGATGGTAATGAATGAATGAACTGTTTAATGTGTTAAAATCGTTTCCCTAAATGCTCAACTCTTTGATGTTTTCAATCATTCCCCTAAATCTCGATTGTTTAATGTTTTCAGTCATTCCCCTAAATCTCAACTGCTTAATGTTTTCAGCCATTCCCCTAAATCTCAACTGCTTAATGTTTTCAGCCATTCCCCTAAATCTCAACTGTATAATATTTTCAGCCATTCCCCTAAATCTCAACTGTATAATGTTTTCAGCCATTCAACTAAATCTCAACCGCTTAATGTTTTCAGCCATTCCCCTAAATCTCAACTGTATAATGTTTTCAGTCATTCCCCTAAATCTCAACTACTTAATGTTTTCAGCCATTCCCCTAAATCTCAACTGTTCAATGTTTTCTATCAAACTAGCTGGTAACTCTATCACGCTAGGTTGTTAGATTCTCTATGATTGTCTTTCTTGGTACTCCTCTGCTTCTTTTCTAGTGTATCTCTCCTATTGTTATGACGCTGATGTTGCAGTGAAGATGGCATCATGAAGATATTCGATGGGAAGACAGTACATTTTGCCAACTTTCCTGCAGCGAGTACAAAATCCCCGAGTGTACAACAGCGGGAGAAGATAAGTTCAGGTTTTATCTTATCTGTTCTTCCCCTGTTTTTCTTCTTGGAACCTTATCGACATCTCACACACTGGAAAATTTCCTCACACACTGGAAAAGTTACTCACACACTGGAAAAGTTCCTCACACACTGGAAAAGTCCCTCAAACACTGGAAGAGTCCCTCACACACCGGACAAGTCCCTCACACACTGGAAAGGTCCCTCACACACAGGAAAAGTCCGTCACACACAGGAAAAGTCCGTTACACACTGGAAAGCTCCTTCACACACTGGAAAAGTCCCTCACACACTGGAAAAGTCCATCACACACTGGAAAGGTTCCTCACACACTGGAAAAGTCCATAAAAGCTCCAATCTAAGTCTGTAAAGGAAGGATCTCAAAGCATTGCATATGCTCCGTAGCACCGATGGGAAAGTGACGGATGGTATTCGATTCTACTGTTCGGGGAATTGATGGGACACCACTTCACATCAATGCGGCCAATCCTACTCCATCTACTGCCGAGTAACACCATGAGAGAGCATTTACTGCCAAGTCCATCTCGTGAAGATAGGAACAGATATTTCTGCTTCACTTTTATGGTTCTGTGTGTCATTTTATAGCCATCTCGGCTAACTGTATGACTGTAATCTTGACATACCCACCTTGGCTATGTGGGTGATTGTAATCTTGATATAGATATCTCAGCGATGTGTGTGATTGTAATCTTGATATTGCTATCTTAGCGATGTGTGTGATTGTAATCTTGATATAGCTGTCTCAGCGATGTGTGTGATTGTAATCTTGATATTGCTACCTTAGCGATGTGTGTGACTGTAATCTTGATATAGCTATCTCAGCGATGTCTGTGATTGTAATTTTGATATTGCTATCTTAGCGATGTGTGTGATTGTAATCTTGATATAGCTATCTCAGCTATGTGTATGACTGTAATCTTGATATAGCTATCTCAGCTATGTGTGTGACTGTAATCTTAACCCTGTAAATAAATGTCATAATCATGATATAGTATATGATTGTAGTCCCAGTTACCTATATTTATTTTCATCACTGATGTACCAGTGATAATGTGTAGACTGAGGTTCTCACAAGAGGACACGATCGACTGACACACAATATGAAGGATTAACAAGCACCATTTTTGTTGTATACAATAATTGTGACCTCAATCTCTGGACAGTATCCATTACATGTCACACAGCGAAAGAATCAATGACCAGTACTTTGAACATATAGAACACATGAGGGTAAACTAGTCTCTGAATGAGGCCAGAAAGTATATTATTTTTCGTATGAAATTAATACAGAAAAAATTAATCAGACCAAAACTGGAATATTTTTCATTCCAAATACGAATATTCTTTAACCCTTTATAAAACAAGGGAAAAAAGCAGGTGTTAATGAAGATAGCTTCCCCTGTAATAAATTCTTTGGGGTTTTTTTTCCAGAGTTATACAACGAGCTCATTACACGTCCCTTAACCGTAAATCATTCTGCCATCATTGCTTCCTCGTAAATTTAACAGAGTTAATCTATTTCTTTTCTTAATATACTGAATCTAGATGGTGTCTGAAAGAGTTAACTAAAAAAGGGCTTGAAATAAGAGGTTAAAAAGTAACAAAGAACACAAATTATCTTCCAACAACAACAACAACAACAACAAAAATCTCCACATCACGCACGAAGACTGGTGTGCTGTCGCTTTTTCTAACCGATAGCAATGTGTTCTTCACAAGACACTTCCATTTGGTTGTCTGGGACTGCAAGGTGAGACTGTTATGTTCTGTTATATATGGATAATAATCAACGGACTCTAGACACGTCCACATGTGCTTCGACATCCTCCTCAATACATCCGTCAGTGTCAGTCAGTCAGTCAGTCAGTCATTTGCATGTCCCTTGCGAATATTTGGCTCCCTAACAGCTCCCCTGTAGGCCTCTCAGTTGTGAGCAAGATGCCCTGCTGCTGATGCATCCATTTCCAGACTATCAACGATGTCTTGCAGCCATCGTCGCCTTGGTCTTCCTCTCTTTCTTTTTCCCATTATGTACCCTTCCCATACTGTCTTCAAATTATCATGACGTTTAATATGTCCGACATATTTAAGTTTTCTCTGTTTAATCCTCATTACTAGCCAGCCTCCTTCAATATTACGTTCTTGTAGTATGGATGTATTTATTCTCTCTTACGTCCATGATATTTGAATGGCGCTTCTGTAGCATTTACATTCAAAGGCATTTATGTGTTTCTCAGCCGTTTTTTTAAGTGTCCAGGTCTCACATGCATATGTTGTGTTGGGAAAGATGCATGCCCTTAAAAATTTTATTTTTGTAGTTCTGTCTGTTCCTCTCCACAGATTCTTTAGTTGTTTTACTTTCTGCAGAGAGATGGATGTCCCCTCTTTTAATTTCCCTCACTGTATCTCCATTATTAGTGACCCAAGATATTCAAAACTCTCCACTTCTTCCAACTTTTCCTCACTGATAAATATTTCAGTGTAGAGCGCCCACGTGAGCTAGTTCCGTGTTGTGACTGACAGTTCTTCTCACGCTTCGGGGATTCCACTCAGTCCTTGCTATGGGTGCATCAGCGTGGGTGCATCAGCAGCAGGCCATCTTGCTTACAACCGAGAGGCCTACAGGAGAGGTGTTAGGGAAGCAAAGTTCCGCAAAGGACATCCAAATGACTGACTGACTGACCTTGCTATGCCATTCTTCACTCTCAGCTCGTGCATCCCAGACAGCGATGTCAAGTAGCCTTTCTCAAACTCCTCTGCTCTTCTGAGCTCTCTAAGGACATTTAACAACGTCAGCACGATCCATCGATTGACCATCATCATTGCGCGGCCACAACAGCCAGTCAACCAGTTCTCTCATTGTCCCGGACGCCAGTAAGAGCTGCAAGGGGGAGACTATTTTAAATAAATAAACGACTAGAAAGTTATGTTAATGTTTAGTAATCTCTTGCCACAATCCACCAGGATATAGTTTATTATCTGACCTACCACACCCTAGGTTCTAACCTAGCCTATATCTGACCTGGCCTGATCCTGCTTGTAAGTTTTAAAGTACGCAACGTTTTCTCTCTTATAATTCTTGGCTTCTGCAAATATTTCTTTTTTTTTCTTTTTAAGTTTTCCCAGACTGTGTTTTCATCGTCTTCTTCTATTCTCTTCCCGTCTTTTACTTCTCTTCTTGCCTCTTTGACTCCCTCGTTTACCTTTTCTTCCTCCCTCTTACTCTTTACCTGTTGCTGTGGATTGTATGCCTCCTCAAGATGTGTACGTTCCCTGCAGCCTCAGACTTGTTTAACAGTAAGATTATTTACAGGGTACCTGTGAGAACACTGTTAAGTTATCTAGCGATGTCAAGGCCAGTTTGTAGAGGGAGGGAGGGGGGGTCTGGCTGGTGCATTGTTCTGGGTCCCGAGGAGAGGGCCCGGAGGGATTCGAAGGGCCGAGGGGGGGGGGTCGAGGGTAGAAGAAACATAATGGCTGTCACTATGGTAACGAGGTGTATGGGGGAGGGGGTGGGGTAGGAAGAAGACAGGTTTGCACTGACTGGCACAGTTCTTTTCAGAGGAAATGCCACGAATTTTCCAGTTTTTTTATGCGTCTTGGAACCCTATTTCTGGGGTAGCATGCATGTCTCTGGCGAATTTGACTTGATCTCTTCTATGGTCTAAAATTGGCGAGTTTTAAGAGTTGTAAGAGTGGATTTCAATTTTTGGGGGAATCTGTGGAGAATCTGTGGAGAGGAACAGACAGAACTACAAAAATAAAATTGTTTGGGGGGGGGGGGGAATCTGCAGAGGACAAGTCTAGAGAGTAGGGCGGCTGCGGGTTAAGAATCGTAGCGTGTTTTGCCAAAAACAAAAATGACGGTATAGGCAGTGATTGATGTTTGTGTAGGTGTACTTTTTCAATGCGACATCCAGGTCGTGTTTGTCCATGCTTCCTGCCTCCTTTTTTTTTTCTTCGTACTATCTCTCTCAAACGCCTCATAACATCCAAATAGAACGCTTTTATTGATTGTCTGACCGTGTGGGACAAACTCATGATAAACGGTGCCCTTGCAATAACAACAAAAAAAGCAAGATGATCAACAGAACCTTCACATCTGAGCCACTTTTCTTTTTAGTGGTGGTGATGTCGTTCCAACCCACCGTGATGATTGTTTTGTTTTTTTTTAATTTGTTTCGATATCACAGCGACAAATCCATGTTTCATCACCTATTATGACATTTTCCAGACAGCTTCCGTTAACATTTTAAAGATCAAACAGCCCCTGGTTGTTACTCGGTTCTCTTTTTGTTCATCTGGAACAAATTTTATAGCAACAGAACTCATGTTCAGTTGTTCTTTTAAGATCACGGGGAGTGAAGACGATGTCCAATGAGGCAATCAGTGACCCATAGCTGATGAAGCTGGCCTCAGGGTTCGCTACAAATAGCCGATCAAGGCAAGACCCTGTCCCACCTCTCCGTTGGCATTCCCAGTAACAGGCATAACCTGGCTAACGGGGCAGGAATCGCCATAGTCCCCATGGTGGTGGAGTCTGCTAAAGAAGCATTGCACACCCCCTCCCCCCTGCTGTACTCCGGGACTGAAAAAAGTAGCTGCCATAATCCGCTCCCACGCTAATACGATGCTGTGCCTCAACACCTCCACAGCATCGGCCGCAAAGAAGACCAGCTCGCAGTTACAGGGGGATGGTACAAGTTAAAAATCACGAGTCGCTAACTGTTACAAATTCCTACATCATCAGAAACTTAAGGGACAATCAGGCGCCGATTTTCACGAACTACAGAAAATATTTTTTCAATGTTATCACCGTTCATGACGTCAGTGGTCGTCCCAGATTTGGGATAATCTTATTTAAGGACGTGAATAGTCATCCAAGACTTTGGAATTATCTCATCCATGGGCGTGAATGATCGTCCCAGATTTTGGGATTATCTTCTCCATAGACATGAATGGTCGTCCTAGATTTTGGGATCATCTTATCCATAGACGTGAATTGTCGTCCCAGATTTGGGATCATCTTCTGTGGATTTGAAACGCTGGAAGTACTTGTGATATTGCGAGCGGCTCGAACAGTTGCTTTCATAGTCCTGTTGAAGCATTTGAAAAGTTTCAGTAAACGTTTTACCTTAATCTGAAACAGAACTTTCAGAATGCAAACATGTTATCAAAAATCTCCTAGTACGCTACAAGGATGTTCACTTTACCGCATGTAGATCGATGACTAACGGTCGTGGCATGATGCAGCTATTATAAAGGAATAAAGGTCAAGGTGACTATTATACATACATGTAGTTGCGTAGCTCGATTCCTCAGTTTGTTGCTGCGTCACGTTTAAAGACCGGTTTGTTTTTTTTTTGGACAATTTTTGTATTTAGCAGTTATACAAATTGTTCGATGTGTGGATTAGTGTCAACGTTTTTGTCATTTAAAATGTGTTATCATACTCCAAACGTATTTAAAACTACTTGTACCAAACCTAGTAAATATTGAATGATGGAGGACAGAATGTTAGACGGATCTGGGGGGGGGGGGATTGAATACTGAATGATGGAAGAAAGAATGTTAGACGGATCTGGGGCGGACTGAATACTGAATGATGGAAGATAGAATGTTAGATGGGTCTGGGGCGGAGTGAATACTGAATGATGGAAGACAGAATGTTAGATGGATCTGGGGGGGGGGGGAGTGAATACTGAATGATGAAAGACAGAATGTTAGACGGATCTGGGGGGGGGGTGAATACTGAATGATGGAAGACAGAATGTTAGACGGATCTGGGGGGGGGGGGGGAGTGAATACTGAATGATGGAAGACAGAATGTTAGACGGATCTGGGGGGGGGGGAGTGAATACTGAATGATGAAAGACAGAATGTTAGATGGATCTGGGGGGGGGGTGAATACTGAATTATGGAGGTTTGAACATTAGACGGGTCCGAGTGATCAGTTCTTCATTCGTTGAAAATAAAGCTCTTTCGTTCTCTTCCTTTTGCTTTATCTATCTTCCCTTCTGTCTCTTTTTCTTTCTTCCTTCATTTCTTTCTTTCTTTCTTTCTTTCTTTCTCTCTCCCTCTCTCTATCCATCTCCTCCTCTCTCTCTCTTTTTCTCTCCCCAGTTCTGCCCAATTCTTAACCCTTTTAAAATAACGTATGTTCGTTCGTTCGTTCTCTCTCTCTTTTCTGTCTTTCACTGCTTTCCATCTTCTTCCACAAACTTTCCATATTTCTCTACAAACATCAAAGAGATACTGTTTCTATCCTCCTTCTTATAAGAAAACGCGGGAAACTGCTTGAAAACATTTCCCCCCCCCCCCCCTCAACTCATTTAATGAACTCCATATGTTATATTCCCCATGGAAAAAGATTATATTTCCACAGATTCTTACTTATACTCTGGCGTAGAAAGTCTGAAGAGAAACAAGCTCCGAGAACCCCCAAGTAATACTCGTATTTTTAATGTAATTTACAAATTCATGTTTCGGTTATTTTGAAGAATGAAATATTTTGTCATGATACTAGTGCCAGAATATCTACTCTGTTTACTGTGAGGATAAGAAACCTGGATTCTAAGCAATAACAACAAAAAA
The DNA here is from genome assembly GCA_009760885.1 of Achatina immaculata. Classification (NCBI taxonomy): domain Eukaryota; kingdom Metazoa; phylum Mollusca; class Gastropoda; order Stylommatophora; family Achatinidae; genus Lissachatina; species Lissachatina immaculata. The sequence goes on from CM019696.1 coordinate 16,742,939, forward strand.
AAAAAAGCTAGAGCAGAAAAGATACAGCAGAAATATGGTTCTACAGAAAACATGGTCATATAACTTGGAGAATGGAAAGAAGAAACGCACAAGTTTTAGAACAGATCCATGGGCAGTGTGAACTTCTCAGAGAAATAAGGATGAAGAAAACAAACTACTTTGGACACATCGAAAGACATAACAACATCCTGAAGGAAAAGTGCAAGGAAATTTTAAAAAAAGAGCGAGAGGAAGACAGAGATGTGGATGGGAAGATAACATACGAGAACGGACATGACACAGGCTGGCTGAGTGCGCCATTAAGGCCAAGGAGCGAGGGAACTGGAGATCCATTACCACTAACCTTCGTTTTAGAGAAGGCACATGATGATTGATGACTGATGATGATGTTGATTTTTGATGACTAGCGTTTCGGAACACAAAATGAGAATTCCGAACAAAGCAAGTGTTTTTTTCTTTTAATTGTGGGAATTTAAAATATTAAAATGATCTTTCTGATACAGAATATACACGGCTGCCGACATCGTGTAATGTGTTGATTTGATAAAACAACAGCAACAACAACAACAAAACAATAACAACAACAGCAACAACAGAACAACGCTGAAATCACCACCGACGAGACATACAAAAAAAACTAATCTACAGTTTATACTCAGTCAGCCAGTCATTTGCATGTCCCCTGCGGAACTTTTCCTCCATAACAGCTTTCCGTATGCCTCTCGGTTGTAAGCAAGATGCCTTGATGCTGATGCTGATGACTTTAGATGAGTTTTTTTTCTTTATATCTCTGTAGTTTAAACTTTGACAGTGTTGAAGTTTATATTAGAGAGATATAAAGATCTCAACTAAAGTCTACACTAGACAGACATTTTAAAACTCATCAAAGCCTACACTAGACAGACATAGAAAAACCCATCTAAAGTCTACATTAGACAGACATAAAAGCTCATCTAAAGTCTACACTAGGCAGACATAACAAAACTCATCTAAAGTCTACACCACACAGACATAGAAAAAACTCATCTAAAGTCTACACTAGACAGACATAAAAACTCATCTAAAGTCTACACTAGACAGACATTTTAAAACTCATCCAAAACTTACACTAGACAGACATAAAAACCCATTTAAAGACTACACTAGGCAGACAAAAAATTCGTCTAAAGCCTACACTAGACAGACAAAAAAGCTCATCTAAAGTCTACACAAGACAGACATTTTAAAACTCATCCAAATCCTAAGCTAGACAAACATAAAAACTCATTTAAAGTCTACACTAGACAGACCAAAAAAAAACTCATCTAAAGCTTACACTGCACAGACATAACAAAACTCATCTAAATCCTACACTTTAGAGACATGAAAAATTGATATGCAGCACTAGAATCTCTACTGGTGAGAAGTAGAAAGTTGATGTACAACGTTGGAGCCTACACCGACAAGATACTAAAAATTGAAATGCAACGTTTGAATATACATTGCTGAGAGACATAAAAAATTGATCTACAACGCAAAAGTCTACACTATCAAGACATGAAAACCTACGTGCAATACTGAAGACTACACTGCCGAGATATTAAAACTGATATTCAGCGCTAAAATCTACACTGACGAGAAATAGAAAACTGATGTGCAGAGCTAAAATCTACACTGACGAGAAATAGAAAATTGATGTGCAGAGCTAAAATCTACACTGACGAGGCATAGAAAATTGATGTGCAGAGCTAAAATCTACACTGACGAGGCATAGAAAATTGATGTGCAGAGCTAAAATCTACACTGACGAGGCATAGAAAATTGATGTGCGCTGCTGAAGTCTACACTGACGAGGCATAGAAAATTGATGTGCGCTGCTGAAGTCTACACTGACAAGACATAGAAAATTGATGTGCGCTGCTGAAGTCTACACTGACGAGGCATAGAAAATTGATGTGCGCTGCTGAAGTCTACACTGACAAGACATGAGAAGTTTCACATTGGCAAGCCTTCGCTTCCAAAGTAATTAGAGAAAAGTGTATTTATTATGTTAAGGCTGAAAGTGTAATCTGTAAAGCAGGGGGCTTTGTGATAACAAACACGAGCTGGCATTGGTCTCAACCTGACTGTTTCTTTGTTAACGAGATAACGTGCGCGCTTTATTGGAAATTAAATGTAGATAAAGATTAACACCGTCCAGGATATTCTACCTGCGAAAGAGGAGATCTTTAAACAGGCAGACAAAGAAAAAGAGAAAGAGATGAGAAGAGATTTTCTCCAGTGAATAATTTTACAAAAGAAATGGGAGAAACTTGGACAGCGAGATAAACGCAGAGAGAGAGAGAGAGAGAGAGAGACGCTTATAGAGAGAACAGAGAGAGAGAGAAGAGAGAGAAAAGAGACAGAGATAGTCGGAGAGACAGATTCAAATAAAATAAAAAACCGCAGGTGAAAAATTTAGATGCAAGGGTAAACGAAAAGCAAAAAGGTGTAAAACCAAAATGTCATCAAGAACAACAGCAACAACAACAACAATAACAACAACAGTAACAACAACAAAAAAACACTAATAATAATAAATACAATAGCAACAACAACAACACCACCAGTAACAACAACAATAACAAGAATAACAATAACAAGAATAACAATAACAATAATAACAACATCAGCAACAATAACAACGACAGTAATAACAACAATAATGACAACAATAACAGCAACAATAACAATAACGGAAACAAAAACAACAACAATAACAACACCAGCAACACAACTCACTGCTAGCTTAACTTAAATATTACAAGAAACCGCTACAGCGAGTACTATCAGGGCATGGAGCAGTCTTCGTTGGCTCTAACTTACTAGCTCCGTTGTTCTGGCTCTGTTAGCCACAGTCTCCTGCATGTAACACTCCTCAGTACTTCCAACTAATTATACTTAGCAGGGTAAAACGCAGGAAAGAAAATGGACTTATGACGAAACCATCGGGCAGAGCTACAAAGATTACAAAGTTAAGCAAATTAAAACGGAACAATACGTAACTATGGACTCAATATACAGCAACCTTATATTGTAACCGTAACTGTGGAAAAAAAAAGAGCTTAGCTCTGTTACTGGATCTGGGGTTCTGCTTCATTACATTTGGGGCTTGCCCATACGTGTTTGACCTTTGACATCAGGATGTTCTTAAATGTTTCTAGAGAAATGATTCCAATGATGTGCTGATTGCTTTTTCAATAATCTATTTCACTACATTATACGAGGGTTATACCGAAAGTCGTGATCAAATATGTGTTTTTAAATCAGAATCTATAGACAGAGAAAATATAAATGTATCACCTTATCTGCATCATTTTATTTACTTTTCAACATAATCTCAATTTCTCTGCACACATTTTCCCCCCATCACTCTGCAAATGTGAAAATACCCTCCCAGTAGAATTCCGTTCCAGCTGAGCGAAGGCACAGACCCATTGCTTTCTGGACGTTCTCTCATGTGTCGTAGTGATGGCTTCACATTTGTTCTTTCACAAAACCAAAAAGATGGTAATCACTGAGTGCCAGGTCGGGGGTATAGGTATGGTGTGGAAGAATTTCCCAAACTGTTTTCTGAATTTCCTCAGTTTTCCGTCGAGCAGTGTTTTTCTCACAGCGTTGTGATCTTCAGTCAACAAACGTGGGACCCAGCAGGCACAAACTTTTTTATAGCCTAGGGTTTCAATCATTTCCTGTGCTGCATTGTGTCATATTTCACGATTTACAGCGATTTCAGATTCTGTACCACGTCTGTCTTGTTTAATTATGTCGTCAACCCTTTCCACGTTGCGTTCAGTGGAGGCAGTTCGAGAGCGACTGCTGCGAGGCATATCTTGGATGCTCGTGTTTCTATCTTTGAAAATGTTTCACCCACCTCCTAACACTGCTAGCACCCATATATACATCTCCATTAGCAAGTTGAAGTCTTTGGTGAATTTCAGCAGCGAGGATTTCCTCTTTAACGAGGAACTCACTAACAGCATGTTGACGAAACGAAACCTCAGCACCCGACATTGTGTTTCTGCTCCGCGTGGTCACGTGACACATGATGGGGACGTTATGTGACCTCTACATGAAGTGCAAAGGTTGCAGATTAAGGTGATATATTTATTTATATTTTCTCAATCTATTCATTTTGATTTTAAAAACATATTTGTTCATGACTTTCGGTACCATCTTCGTACTAATACTTCTAAAAAAATGGCTATATTCTGTGAAACTAGAATGCCCTAGTGATGTGAAGTGTTCGTACATTCACGTTTCTAAACTACAGTCATTGTGAGGTACAGAAACCACCACCTGTCCATTCCGTCTATATTTTTCCAGGGTTTGCCTGGAAAAGTTTAAAAAAAAAACAACGACAAACTGGCTGCTGCCAAAACTGAAAACGCAGGAATAAATAAAAGGATGATTATTGATTGTTTTAAAACATACGCACACCTGAACAGGAAAGCACAGAATAACCAGCAGGTGTATGCTGTACTCACCTGTTTCCAAAAATCGATAATCTCAGCATTGGCGTCCCAGTCTGGGAAGTGTCTAAATCGTTTCTTCCCAGACCAGCAACTTTCAGTGTGTGTGGTATCCTCATTTCATGATCACAAAATTCATGAATTCATGAAATGCCACTTTTCGTGCTAGTTCACTTGGCAAAAAAGTGTTATAAAAAAGTGTTATAAAAAAGTGATAAAGTTTCACAAATCTTAACTAAAGATCAACAGACAGCTTGACAAAATATTCTGTGAAATAATGTCAGATTTTAGCAGATAAAATATTTTAATGCTGAAGGTTAGTTTTTAAATTCGTTTTCAAAATCTGAAAACTCTACTCCTGAAAATTATTCCTTCTCTTAGCGCTGTCAGGATGTCTGAGAAGAATGTAAGACAATGAGCACCCACAAGTCAATGGTCATTAAATTTTTAAAATATAGCCACCAAAATTTTAACTTTTTGTCATAAAATTCTACTTTTAGCTAAAATCAGTCAGTCATTTGCATATCCCTTGCAGAACATTGCCTCCCTAACAGCTCTCCTGTAGGCCTCTTGGTTACAAGCAATATACCCTGCTGCTGATGCATCCATTTGCAGATCATCAACGATGTCTTGCAGCCATCTTTGCTTTGGTCTTCCTTTCATCCTTCTTCCCATTATGTACCCTTCCAAGACTGTCTTCTCTAGATTATCATGACGTTTAATGTGTCCAAAATATTTACGTTTTCTCTGCTTAATACCCTTTATTAGCCAGTCTTATTCAATATTAAGTTCTTGTAGTACGGATATATTTGTTCTTTTCTGTGTCCATGGTATTTGAAGAACTCTTCTGTAGCGTTTACATTCAAAGGCATTTATGTGTTTCTCAGCTGTTTTGATAAGTGTCCGTGTCTCACAGGCATATGTTAGCTAAAGTAGAACACCGAAATTCTGAAGTTCACTTATTCCTAATATTTCTGTCTTAAAACAACAGAATTTAAATATTCCTCCACATTTGTATTCTTTTTTTTTAATATTCTGATTTTTCCACGCAACGAAATACTGTTCATAAACTGTACATTTACAATTCTGACAGTGTGTTCTATAAAACCAAATATAAACCATGGTTATTACAATCAGAAAAAAAAGTAAAATAAACGTTTTAGATGTATTCTGCCCAAGCCTTCAATATTCTGGAACACTCTCAACATGGTCTTGACCAGAAAACGGCACAAATAAATTTACCGAACAAAAGAATATCAAGATAATGTTAAACTTTGACGTAAAAAAAAAACAAAAAGAAAAGAAGGAGAACATGGGAAGAGCTACATCAAATCCACGATGTCGTAAATATCCAGGCACAGACGCATATCCACATCAAGACAAGTGCTTATTATCCATGTTTTAAAAAAATACATATTTTGAAAAAAAAAAACCGTCCCGAGCATCCTTTATTTGGCACAGAAAACAAATCCCATCCTCAAACCAGGAAATCTTGTCTCTGTGTAGCCAAGAATTACCCGCCGTTATTCATTAATAAAAAGAAGAAGAAGAAGAAGAAACTGGCGAAGGAGCGAGGCAACTGAATCAAGTTTCAGCACGAAAACAGCAATTTTCTGGACAACAGGAAATGCACGGGTCGGAAGCCGGGGTTAATGGGCAAGAATTACATCTGGCGTAGGCAGCAGCGGGTACCTGCAGTCTGCCGGAAAGGAAAAGAAGTCGGGTATCTGCATCTGCCCTTGTTTCAGCGGGCATAATGGGCATGGTGAGGGGCAAGTATACAGCCTTTCTTTCTGTCTTTCTGTCTTTTTGTAAACCGAAAACAACCTGTAAAAGCTGTTGAAATGTAGCTCTGCAGCTCCCCGTTCTGACAAACTGTTGCTAGAGTTTAACAACTGCTAGTTAATGTGAAATGATTGGCTGTTATGTTCTTTTTTCCCTTACTATAGATCTGCTCAGATTTGTGTATTTGTGTATAATGTGTTTACAAACAATCTATGAAAAACAAATCAACACAGAAAGATAGGAATATAAGAACAAAGAAACGCGGACAACGACAAGCGAACGGTTACAGAATAAATAGCCAAATACACATAGTAGATACCAAGAAAGTTAATTACCAAAGACTGCGTTATAGCAGATGTTTGTAATGACGCCTTTCTGTAGGCTTTGTCAAATGAACTTCTTAATAATTCAAATACTTTTATTTTAATTGATTTACTGCTAGTATATAAAGTGCAATTTATTAATTGATTGATTGACATTCCTTCTGGGCCAACATTGGCTCATAGGGCGGAAATCATAACTTTCCATGTCTGACGACTCGCCGCGGCCCACTGTAGGTCTTGGATGGACTTTAATCCCAAAGTTGCACTCTCTCTAGGTTCTACGTTGAGAATCAATTACCAGAAATAAATTTGAAACAGTAGACAAAATCGATTATTCATCACACTGCAAAAAATTAAGATAAAAATATGAACTGAATACTAAATGAAAAGGTAACATTCCCGTTTCCATGCCATTAAGGCATATTGGGGAATACGGTGTTAGGCCAGTATTTTCCATGGTCTTTGGCACAAGAAAATGTGAAGTGATCAGTATCACGCCTGGCAAGCTTTACCTTCTAAGATTTCTCTGGAACCCATTTTCCGAAGGTGGATGAACCCCGGGGCCGTATTGGTCAGAAAAAAATCCCCCTCAGTTGGGGATTGGAACCCTCGAACATTCGGTTGCAGGACGAGTGCTCTAACCACTACCCTAGCCGGTAAAACGAAAAGCGTACAGAACAAAAATAAAGAGCCCTTTAAAGAAGTTTAAGAACAACGAAAAGTTAAAATTGTCAGAAAAAAAATAGTCAAAATTTCTGGAACACGTCATGAAAACATAGAGAGCTTGATAATGACTGGAAAATTAGAAGGAAGGAAGGAGAGAGTGAGAGAGAGAGAGAGAGGCCAAGATGAAAACAAAATATCTTAGTGGATTGACTAAGAGGCATGAGAGAAGAAGAATCATTTGACTTAATGACAAACACCAAAGATCGGGGCATATGGCAAAACTTGATCACCGGTGCTATATAGCGTGGCTAGCAAAGAACAGAACAGAAGATAACAATGAAGTCAACGGTTCTTGCTAATCAAACATCAACACTTATGGGTTTGAAACATGGACAAAATATTCAAGGCATGAGGGAAAAAATTACAGTTTCCATTCCGCGGCAGTAATGAAGACAAGGCAGTGTGAGGTACTGTAGCATGCTAAGCTTCCATTCTTCATAAAAGCCCTCAACAGTTTCAGGTGATCGGAGCCTGTAGAGAAGCGAATGAGGGCCGTTCTCCCGGGGCATTTGCTGTTTTAGCTAAACTCTGTAAGGTAGGAGGTGGTCACCGAGTGGACGGACACGAGCATGGATGTTTGTTAAGTCACTCATGGCAGAATAACGGACCAGCAGCTCTCTCGTGGCTAGACGGCTGCTCGTCCTACCCTAGTCCGTGGTTCGAATCCCAGGTAATTCTCTTGTGATTTTCCTTTCTCTCGCGCCTGACTAAAGTGCTTTGTGTACGATTTTTTTCGAGGTCTAATCCTACAAAACTCTGTTCTCTTACTTTACCGTACGAAAGCCTCGTTGTTTCCTATCTAAAAAAAAAAAAATGTTCCTGCGTACTTTAAAGTGCCGATGTTCAGGTAAATTATCTCCCATCACCGTGGTTTTAAATCTACACTTAGCGAAGTTACAGCAAACAAAATACCATAAACATGTAACATTCTCCTTGGTTTCCCATCACCTGTTAATATTAGAGAATCATTTTTTTTTTCCTTTGTGCCACTGAAGAAAAAGAAAGTATCAGCCAAACACTGCTCGCTAGCTACGTCAATACAAAAACACATTGCGAATTCTTAAACAGCCCAGACCAACCCAACTCTAGCAGAGGTTATCTATGTCTGGGACACTGCCACGACAAAATAGCAGATGGTCAATACCCCATGGTAAGTAGGTTATAACAAGTTAACCTTTGCAGAGACTGATATTCCCCCCCACCCCCCCCCCCCCCCCCCACCAATGTTTGCAACGATCGTCATAAGTCAGGCAAGCAAGAACAGTCAGTTCTAATCGCGGCACGTATTCCAAGTAAATTCTGTAACATCTAAGGCAATCTGTTAACAAACTATTATCTCTTCTAAGTTAATTCTATAACATCTAAGGCAACCTGTCAACAAACTGTTATCTCTTCTAAGTTAATTCTATAACATCTGAGGCAACCTGTCAACAAACTGTTATCTCTTCTAAGTTAATTCTATAACATCTAAGGCAACCTGTCAACAAACTGTTATCTCTTCTAAGTTAATTCTATAACATCTAAGGCAACCTGTCAACAAACTATTATCTCTTCTAAGTTAATTCTATAACATCTAAGGCAACCTGTCAACAAACTATTATCTCTTCTAAGTTAATTCTATAACATCTAAGGCAATCCGTTAGCAAACTATTATCCCTTCTAAGTTAATTTTAAGTCTATAATATCTTAGGCAGTTTGTTAAACTAATATATCTTCGAAGTAAATTCTATAACATCTGAAGCAATTTTTTAAGAAACTAATATCTGTCCGAAGTAAATTCTATAACATCTGAAGCAATCTGTTAACAAACTAATATCTCTTCGAAGTAAATTCTATAATGTCAAAGGGAATCTGTTAAGACACTAATATCTCTTCGAAGTAAATTTAATAACATCTAAGGATATCTGTTAACACAGAAATAGCTCTTCAAAGTAAATTCTATAACATCTAAGGCAATCTGTTAACAAACTAATATCTCTTCTGATCTGTCTGTTAACAAACTAATATCTCTTTTCCTCTATCTGTTAACAAACTAATATCTCTTCTCCTATGTTTGTTAGAAACTAATATCTCTTCTCCTCTGCCTGTTAACAAACTAATATCTCTTCTCCTCTGTCTGTTAACAAACTAATATTTCTTCTCCTCTACCTGTTAACAAACTAATATCTCTTTTCTTATGTCTGTTAACAAACTAATATCTCTTCTCATCTGTCTGTTAACAAAATAATATCTCTTCTCCTCTATCTGTTAACAAACTAATATCTCTTCTCCTATGTTTGTTAGAAACTAATATCTCTTCTCCTCTGCCTGTTAACAAACTAATATCTCTTCTCCTCTGCCTGTTAACAAACTAATATCTCTTTTCTTATGTCTGTTAACAAACTAATATATCTTCTCCTATGTCTGTTAACAAACTAATATCTCTTCTCCTATGTCTGTTAACAAACTAATATCTCTTCTCCTCTATGACAGTTTCACCTTTGTCTGCGCTTAACGCTCAACGAAGAGTTCCTCCACCCCCCCCCCCCCCAAAAAAAAAAAAGCACGAACAAAACAAAATAAAACAAAAAACAAAACAAAACTTTTCTTCCCACTCGATCCACGATAACTCATCCCATTTCTCATCTTATTACTCGTGTACTTTTAAAGTTCTGTCTGAACTAACCGTCACATCAATCATTCTCTGGACTGACTGCCAGCAACAGACTCCTTCTGATTCGTGTTTCTCATGTTCCAGCCATAGAGGACCCTACTTCTATAGTTTTAAATTTTGCCCATAACTGTTCGTAAAATCTTTATAGCGCGGGAAAATCCTATATAAAAGAAATTGAACAGATGTTAGTTTTAAGTTCTACTATAACCTATGAACCTACAAACCATGTCTAGGAAGTGGAGGTGGAAACCTGACACCAGCATAGCAAGACAGGCACTGGCATGGAATCCTCAAGGAAATAGAAAACGAGGAAGACCTAGACTTACTTGGAGAAGAGAAATTATGACAGTGCTCAGAGACAAGGGGTACACATGGAAGGAAGCAGAGAATAATTCCAAGAACAGGGATGACTGGAGAAGCCTTTGTCCGTGGCCTATGCTCAAGGAAGTGAAAGCCCATGATGATGATGATGATCGTTAAAATCTTTAAAGGGCGGAAAATCCCATATAAAAGAAACTGAACAGATAGTAACGATAATAAATTGATATAAACTGAAGCGACGTTAAGCAAATTATTCAGCACAGTGGTTCTCAACCTGTGATACACGGCGCATTATCAGGTAGCCATCGACTTCGTTATCATTTTGGCAAATAAAGTGCTGTCTATGAAATAAAAATAATTTAAGGTTTATGGCATTGCCAAACCGCATACTAAACTGGTGGTCAGAAAATTTGATGAAGATTGAAAAGTGACCTTAGGATGTGAACAGGTTAAGAACCACTGATCAAGCAGTGTTTGAGGGAGGGGGGGGGAAGAAATCACTTGTGTTTTTTTAACGAAACTGTAAGGCGCGTATCAAAGACAGTTAAAACATGTAACAGATTTATGATGGTCACGGTAACTTCTCATTCAGTTCCTTGTGTTTCTGAAATCAGATATATCAGTATATCGTGCTTTTATGTTTTATCCTCGGCATTTAAACACCCGGTATCACCCTATCACCACCACCATAAAACTCATATCTTATACACATGGGATCACCGCCACACCACTCATAATTTAAACACATAAACCTAAACGTCTAGTATCACCGTCACACAACTCAAACATATAAACCTAAACGTCTAGTATCACCGTCACACCACTTATAACTTAAACACATAAACCTAAACGTCTAGTATCACCGTCACACCACTTATAACTTAAACACATAAACCTAAACGTCTAGTATCACCGTCACACCACTTATAACTTAAACACATAAACCTAAACGTCTAGTATCACCGTCACACAACTCAAACATATAAACCTAAACGTCTAGTATCACCGTCACACCACTTATAACTTAAACACATAAACCTAAACGTCTAGTATCACCGCCACACCACTTATAACTCAAACACAAACGTCTAGTATTACCGCCACACCACTTATAACTCAAACACAAACGTCTAGTATTACCGCCACACCACTTATAACTCAAACACAAACGTCTAGTATCACCGCCACACCAATATAACTCAAACACAAACGTCTAGTATTACCGCCACACCAATATAACTCAAACACAAACGTCTAGTATCACCGCCACACCAATATAACTCAAACACAAACGTCTAGTATCACCGCCACACCAATATAACTCAAACACAAACGTCTAGTATTACCGCCACACCACTTATAACTCAAACACAAACGTCTAGTATTACCGCCACACCACTTATAACTCAAACACATAAACCTAAACGTCTAGTATCACCGCCACACCATTCATAACTTCTCCAAGTTTCTCTGTTTCACAGTCAGTAATCATTACTTTGCACAAACAGATTGTGACTTTCTTTCATTCTTTCTTTCTTTAATTGTATTTCTTTCTTTCTATTACTTTCCTTCTTCCTTCCTTCCTGACTTACTTACTTACTTCCTTTCTTATTTTATTTTCTTTCTATCTTTCTTCCTTACTTTCTTTAACTCTTTTTCCTTCTTTCTTTTGCTTTATTTCTTCCTTTCTTTCCCTCTTCCTGTCGTTCTTTCTTAAACACAAACACTCCTTCATAAATCCATTATACACAAAGTACAATGAAAATCTTAGAATCAAAATGTGCGACATCATGGGAAACAAAATCATAGTTCATATACAGAAGACAATATATCATATCACAAACACACAAACACAAACATTCAAACAAGGCTTAACAAATACATTATGCCTAACTAAAATAAAAACAATACACAAAAACTCTTATGTTGCGTAGCCATTTGGGTGACTTAGGAACATGAAGTGTTAGTGCTTTCACATTTCTTGGCCATTTCTAGGCCCATCACTTGAGGTGGTAAATGCCATCATCTGTCTCCACTTCCATAGTTTTTCTAGGAAAATCGCGGTACCTGTCTCCGCTGCTTAGTTTTTCTAGGAAAATCGCGACACTTGTCTCCACTGCCACAGTTTTTCTAGGAAATTCGCGGCACCTGTCTCCGCTGGTTAGTTTTTCTAGGAAAATCGCGATACCTGTCTCCGTTACCACAGTTTTTCTAGGAAAATCGCGACACCTGTCTCCGCTGCCTTAGTTTTATTAGGAAAATCGCGGCACCTGTCTCCACTGCCTTAGTTTTTCTAGGGAAATCGCGGCACATGTCTCCGCTGTCTTAGTTTTTCTAGGGAAATCGCGGCACATGTCTCCGCTGCCTTAGTTTTTCTAGGAAAATCGTGGCACCTGTCTCCGCTGCCACAGTTTTATTAGGAAAATCGCGACACCTGTCTCCGCTGCCTTAGTTGTATTAGGAAAATCGCGGCACATGTCTCCGCTGCCTCAGCTTTTCTAGGAAATTCGTGGCACCTGTCTCCGCTGTCTTAGTTTTTCTAGGAAAATCGTGGCACCTGTCTCCACTGCCACAGTTTTTCTAGGAAAATCGCGGCACATATCTCCGCTGTCTTAGTTTTTCTAGGAAATTCGTGGCACCTGTCTCCGCTGTCTTAGTTTTTCTAGGAAAATCGCGGCACCTGTCTCCACTGCCACAGTTTTTCTAGGAAAATCGCGGCACCTGTTTCCATTGCCTTAGTCTTTCTAGGAAAATCGCGGCACCTGTCTCCATTGCCTTAGTTTTTCTAGGAAAATGGCGGCACCTGTCTCCGCTATCTTAGTCTTTCTAGGAAAATCGCGGCACCTGTTTCCATTGCCTTAGTTTTTCTAGGAAAATGGCGGCACCTGTCTCCGCTATCTTAGTCTTTCTAGGAAAATGGCGGCACCTGTCTCCGCTATCTTAGTCTTTCTAGGAAAATCGCGGCACCTGTTTCCATTGCCTTAGTTTTTCTAGGAAAATGGCGGCACCTGTCTCCGCTATCTTAGTCTTTCTAGGAAAATGGCGGCACCTGTCTCCGCTATCTTAGTCTTTCTAGGAAAATCGCGGCACCTGTCTCCATTGCCTTAGTTTTTCTAGGAAAATCGCAGGTACACTTTTTTTTTTTTTAGGCTAGACTGACCCGGCTAGACTGACCCGAACTCGTCCGGTCCGAAAAAAAAATTAAATTCCGCCAAGTGGTAAATAAATCCATGGACCTTCTGGTCGGCAGGCGAGAGCATTAATTACTGCGCCACTCCTTTAGCTTCATGAGAATCGTTGCCTATTTATCGTAGGTTTATCAGCCATTTCTCACACACACACACACAAAAACAGAGCCCTTGATTGCTCTAACTCGAAAGAATGCCAGATTCAAGTGGACAACCAGTCGCCAGGAAGCTTTCAACCAAATGAATAGAAATACTGACAGCGCTGGCTTACCCAAACTTGTCCAACCCAGTGTTACCCTAACATCAACACTATTTTCTACTGGACAGGAAAAACAAAAAACTAATCTGTAAACATTAAAGGATAAACCATTCTATTGCGCAAAATAACGACAAAAATAACACCCACGGACAAATTAAAATTCCAAAAGTATAATTTAGGAAAAAAACTAGGAACAGTTTTATTATTTAATAATAATTAGTTAAATAATAAAGCTGTTCCTACTTTTTTCCTAGTTTATACATTTTGATATCACAGCTTTATGCAGTGCTTTGTGTATAGTTTTATACTTATACACTATTTATCGTGTGTTACTAAAGTAAAAATCCAGTGTTTCAAATATTAATTCAGTCATTTGCATGTCCCTTGCGGAATTTTGCCTCACTAACAGCTGTCCTGTGGGCCTCTCGGTTGTGAGCAAGATTCCCTGCTGCTGGTGCATTCATTCACAGATCGTCAACGATGTTTTGCAGCCATCTTCGTCTTGGTCTTCCTCAGTTTCTTTTCCCCATTATGTATCCTTCCAAGACGGTCTTATCTAAATTATGATGACATTTAATGTGTCCAAAATATTTAAGTTTTCTCTGTTTAATCTTCTTTACCAGCTAACCTTCTTCAATATTAAGTTCTTGTAGTATGGATATATTTGTTCTTTTTTGTGACCATGATACTTGAAGGACTCTTCTGTGGGATTTACATTCAAAGGCATTTATGGTGTTTCACAGCTGTTTTGTTAAGTGTCCAGGTCTCACAGGCATATGTTGCGACGGGAAAGTTGCATGCCCTTAAAAATCTTATTTTTGTAGTTCTGTCTGTTCCTCTCTACAGCTTCTTTAGTTGTTTTACTTTTTGAAGAGCGATAGATGTTCTTCTTTTAATTTCCCTCACTGTATCTTCGGTATTAGTTACACATATTAGTTAGAAATGCACTAAAATGCTGGTTTTCGAAACAAAGAAGCACAGAAATGAATATATAGAACATTCGGCTAAATGGAGGAAAAGAACAAATAATAGTTCAAAATAAATAAATACAAGTTTAGACGTAGACAAAACTAGGCGGGAGGATTTAGATAATTCAAAACGTTTGAATATTCTTTTCATCACGTGATCCTGATGGTCGCGGAGTTAATCGACTTTCGACTTATTTAATCCTTGCCTTGAGCCCTCTCTCCGGCCAGCCAAACTGTTTCTTCCTCGGAATATTTTATGCGTGAAACAGAGCTATTCCTCCTGTTTTATACTTCTGTTTCTTCCTATGTCTTCTTACACGTAGATCCTGTAGAATACATTTGCTAGGTCGTGTGAGCATTCAGGTAAGGGAGAACAAGCCTAGGCTGTTTAAAATTAATAAACATGATGTAACGGTCTGCATAACTGAGCACAGCTAACTCACCGAAAGCCTCGCCTATCCCACATTTCAGTACTCGTAAACGGATGTGGTTTAGTGGCTAATTGCGTCCGCTTGCTAATCAGAAGGTCTGTGGTTCGATTTCGAACTCGCCCGGATTTGTTTTCGGACTCATCGGTGCTGGATCAACCCAGCCTAAAAAAATGGGTACATGGGGTGTTCCTAGGAAACCTAAAGGCAGTGAGGATATGTGCTGGCATTGCTACCTCAAATGCTGTGGTGGCCTAGAAATATGAAGGCATTAACACTTACCTAGGGCATGCAAATGCCAAGGGGCATAGAAAAATTAAAATATTCATTTATTTGGAGAGCATATTTCTGGTTATTGCTGTTTATTTTAGTCTCAAATTTTCGAAAATCTTTTAGAATTTCTATTATGAACACTATGCGCCTCCCTCATATCTAAAATTGGTATTCATTCTTTCCTTGCTCCGAAGATCCTAAATCTAGGTAGAATAAAACAAATATTTTGCAGGTTTCTCTCAGTCTTGGGAGGCTTCATTCAGTCTTGGCAGGTTTCTCTCGGTCTTGGCAGCTTTCACTCAGTCTTGGCAGGTTTATCTAAGTCTTAGCAGGTTTCTCTCGGTCTTGGCAGCTTTCACTCAGTCTTGGCAAGCTTCACTCAGTGCTGCCAGGTTTCTCTAAGTCTTGGCATGTTTCGCTCAGTCTTAGCAGGTTTCTCTCAGTCGTGGCAGATTTTACTAAATCTTGGCAGATTTCACTAAGTCTTGGCAGGTTTCTCTCACTCTTGGGAGGTTTCTCTCAGTCTTGGCAGACTTCACTAAGTCTTGGCAGGTGTCTCTCACTCTTGGGAGGTTTCTCTCAGTCTTGGCAGACTTCACTAAGTCTTGGCAGGTGTCTCTCACTCTTGGGAGGTTTCTCTCAGTCTTGGCAGACTTCACTAAGTCTTGGCAGGTTTCTCTCACTCTTGGGAGGTTTCTCTCAGTCTTGGCAGGCTTCAAATCTGTCTATTCGAAGTGAAGGCTGGCCAAAACAAAGAAAGTCCACCCTGTATATGCCACAACGATATACAGACGGCCATTCTATACATGCCACAATGATCTACAGACGGCCATTCTGTACATGCCACAACCATCTACAGACGGCCACCATGTACATGCCACAACCATCTACAGACTGCCACCATGTACATGCCACAACGATCTACAGACGGCCACCCTGTACATGCCACAACGATCTACAGAAGGACACTCTACACATGCCACAACAATCTAAAGACGGCCACCCTACACATACCACAACAATCTACAGACGGCCACCCTACACATACCACAACAATCTACAGACGGCCACTCTACACATACCACAACAATCTACAGACGGCTAACCTTCACATACTACAACAATCTACAGACGGCCAACCTTCACATACCACAACAACCTTCAGACGGCCACCCTACACATACTACAACAATCTACAGACGGCCACCCTCCACATACTACAACAATCTACAGACGGACACTCTACACATACCACAACAACCTACAGACGGCCACCCTACACATACCACAACAATCTACAGACGGCCACCCTACACATACCACAACAATCTACAGACGGCCACCCTACACATACCACAACAATCTACAGACGGACACATCCTTGCAAACCTGCACTCGTAACAGAAATTCAAGTGCCTCAGCTTCAACTGAGGAAACTAGCAAGAATGAACGGCTACGGGGAGCTGTTCGCGACTGGATTTGTGGATTTGACTTGTGTCTTTATTTACGTACATAAAGAAGTATATTAAACTAAGAAGAAGAAGAAGGAGGAGGAGGAGAATTTTTTTAAAATTTCAGTGACATTACTTTTAAAGATCACAGTAAATGCGACATATATACAGTGTGTGTGCGTGTGTTTGTGTCTGTGTGTATGCGTGTCTGTGTGTATGTATCTTTATGTATGTATGTATGTATGTATGTATGTATGTATGTATGTATGTATGTATGTATGTACCAACATCACACTGGAACACCTGGAGCAATTTCAACCAAACTTGGCACACATATGACTTACAATCTGGACAATGCACCCTAGGGGTGGGGGGGGGGGGTCAGATCATCCCTAGCAGGTCCTGGGTGGTTGGAGTGGGATCGAAACCGACCGAAAGAAACGATGGGAAGTAACTCCCGTTATATTTATGCCTGCTTTGGATTGTCGATCGTGATGGATAAAGGTCAGCCCACACAAATCGATGACGTTATATCTGCTGAGACACCGAGAAACATTGTACACGGAGCTGATTTCTGATTCACGAAAGACACTCCACTGTTGTTCACCTCAGCGTCCATTTAGAAAACGGTCAGAGTGTTTATTTCATAACAGACAGAGCATTCTAGAATCTTCTAGAAGGTTGTGGATATGAATGCGGTCTTTGACTCATGATGTTCGAGAAACTTCAGCACCCACTCGAATCTTAGATGGTCTTATATAAGGTAAGCGAATTCGTCAAGAGTTCCAGATTATCATCTTTCACGGAATGTGACAGTGTCATTTCGCTAAGTTCATTCATTAATACTTTTGTTATCTCTGTGATGAGTTTTATATTTTTACACTGAATATATTTCTACGTCATGATTTGAAATTTTACTTGTGTTATTTTCTTCTTATGTTTATATTACCTTTTTATTACATACTATCTCCACTGATGTATGTACTTCATGATGTTAAATTTAAAAAATTTCCTTTATGGTTATATTAGCTGTTTATTGTAATTTGTGTTGTATTCTATACTAGATTCAGTCATTGATATTTTTTTTTTCTGTGAAGAGTTTTATATTATTTTTTAACAGATGCCTGCAGGCAGACGTAAGGCGATTGGTCGCGACAGATGCCTGCAGGCAGACGTAAGGCGATTGGTCGCGACAGATGCCTGCAGGCAGACGTAAGGCGATTGGTCGCGTGCAATCACAGGCTAAGAAAATGAAACAGCGGCGTAAACAAGAAACTCCGGAGGGGAGGAATAGAAAAGTATCTATCTCCAATGGAGAACTTTATGTGGGTCCACTCCTGCTCCTGATGGAGAAACTAATGTTGTTTATAATCAAGTTTTGAGTGAAATTAATAGTATAGTGAGACATTACTTTATCATTTGTATACTGTAGTTATACTTAAATACCTGTAAATAAAGCTTACTTCGACTCTACACTATAGGCAGACTTTATTCATTTTCCTGTCTCACAGAAGATGGTGTTCGTGTGTCATGGGCGATCTAGAGTTAAACAAAACGCAGGCATAATTATCTCTCATTTGCCCTGTTATGTATCACTTTCATCTCCAATAGAGCAGGCAAATAATAGTAATAGTTTAAATTTCATAAACGATTCACTGGTATAAATTTATGCAGGCCAGTAAATGTTGCGCCCCAGTCATCCAGGTGTAGAAACTGGTACCTGACTTCTTCTGTAGTTGAGGAAGGAAAGGCAGCGAGGAAATCACCGGGCAACGCCGGGTAATCAGCTAGTGTGTGTGTGTGTGTGTATATATATATATATATATATAGTAAAAAATTCTTCACTTTATACATTTGGCAACCAAATATCACTTGCTACACATTAGCACTCCAACCAGTATCTGAATGTTTGTTAATCTCACTTCTTCTTCTTCTTCCGAAATACATGTCTTCCAGACACTCGATTTGTTGTTTACATTCAGCTCTGTTATAAACAGTCTACGTAACAAAACACAAACAGTTTTGCGGTAATAAATATTTTATTTCATTATTTTCATTCAGTTTGTTTCGCTCAACAAAATTCTGAATCACCGATTTACTGGAAACTTTGATTCTGACTCACTCGGGAACAACTTTCAGAACCGTTCTCTCACGTAAGTTCGTAGTTCTAAAACCAGGAGAACAGGCTAATCAAAGTTTTATTTGAAAACATTACAAATATCTCTGTGTTGGGTAGCTGTGTGTTTTTTTTTTTTTTTGGGACTCTTTTTGTTGCTGCAGTCGGTGATTATCTCGATTATACAGAGCGTCCATAAATCATTTACCTAACTATTAATAATCAAAATTTCGAAAATATAAAAAAAAAGTTTCAGAAAGAAAAGTAGTAACACTACATTCAGTAGGCGGATCCTTCTTGATTTTTTCCCTATAAAAACGCTTAACAATTATAGGGGATTTTGTTTTCTATAACCATAAGACACATATTGCCTTTACTTGCATGGCCGCCATCTTTACCGTTTTGTCGCAATGCATGATGGTATGTAGTGTTGTCAACTTCACGGAAAAAATAAATTTTTTTTGGTGTCCATGTTACTAAAATGTAACTCCATTACACTTGATTGCAATTTTTTTTCATGGACGATAATTATCAGATGAATAATTTGTGGACACCCTGTTACATTGCTCTTCATGTTTATTTATATCTTTTTCTATCACAGACCAACGGATTTTTGCTAGTTTTATTCTTCTCATAATTTTTCCCCAACTAATTTTAAATTTTGTGGATCTTTCTCATTACTTGAGATGGACGTCCGACCTTTGAACAACTGACTTGTATATTAATTCAGCTCTTACTACTATCACAAACGACTGTCAGTAATTCTATTTGCCATTTTTCACGCCATTTACTTATCTTACATCTTATATCATTCCCGTACTGTTAAACGTCACATGGGCTCGCATGGTAGTTCACAAAGTTTTCTTATTTTCGACGAACTTTTCAATCTCATCAAGGGATGTTATACTCCTGAAACTGGCCTCTCTTAACAATGCCCTCTTTAGAGTTTCACGTGGTCGACCTCTTTTTCTTCAGCCTGTTGTGTTCCACTTGACAGCTTGTTTGGGGATTCTCTGACCGTTTTTTCTCATCACATGACCGACATATGTCAATCTTATTTTTCTGATCACCCATGAGACAGGTTGCTGTTTGTTCATCTGTCTTATCTCTGCGTTGTTCTTGAATTCGTTCCACTTTATACCAAGTATTTTTCTTAGGCATGTGTTTTCAAAAGAGTCTAATTTCTTGTCTGTTTCTTTAGTTGTTTTTCAGTTTTAGCATGCATAAATGAGGGTGGATATCACATTTGAATTGAATAATCTTAACTCTGTTTTTGTGCTTATAACTGTAGTTCACCGTGTTTTTGTTTGTTTTTGTTTTTTTTTTTGCGTTTTTCAGCCTTGTCAAAGAATCTTAAGTCCACTAATTTAGCCAGTCTCAACAATGTTCTCTTTAGAATTTCACGTGGTCCATCTCTCTTTCCTTGTCCTCATATGTTCTATTTGATAGCCTGTTCACCAATACACCTGAGAGATGTGCCACTAAAAGTGGGCCTGACCATTAGACGGAGTACATGAAGATATCAAGAGACCAGAGGCAGAACGATCCAGATTATATAATTGTTGGAGGTAAAACAGAAACATGTAAATATCCAGGCACAATCTTCAACAGGAGTAACGTAATAAGTGAGGAAACTAAAAGGAGAGCACAAATAGGGAATATAATTATATTTTGCCTTGCAACACCTGTTAAAATCCAAAATCCTGTCTAAAAACACAAAACAACAAAACTATAATAAGACCGACTGTCATGTATGGATCAGAAACGTGGAGTACAGCAAAGAAAGGTGAACAATTGCAGGTCTTTGAGAACAAGATCCTAAAAATCTCCAATAGTGGAGAATGGAGAACTAGAAAGAACAATTAACTGAACAGCTTATCAAATGCCAATGAGTTTATAAATGTCTTGAAAATGAACAGATTACTCTGGTTGGGCCATGCGGAAAGAATCGAAGAGAACAGACAAACGAAAATGATGTACGTTTAAGAGACGAAAGAAACAAGACCAAAGGGTGGACCAAGACAGAGATGAAAAGACAACATAAAGAGGATATAAAAGAAATTGGTGTCACCAGCTGGGTAGAGAAGATTCGAAATAAATGGGAATGGAGGCGAACTTTGTCTGCAGCAGTGAGCCATAATGGCTCGGAAAGCTGTAGAAGAAGAAGATGTTTTTCACTTCGTTCTTATTCTACCTCGCATTTATTCCTTATTTTCCCCAGCCTTTACTCTGTTATTCACGTTTAGCTTATATTCCCTTCACCACATTTATGACAAGTTTCCACTCGCCATTTCTATGTTGCTCTAACGTTTTCATGTTGTCCTTAACGTCGAAGAAGAGACGATGGTGATAAATCCTCACATCTTTTTTAAAGATAATGTCCACTGACCCTACACCAGCTCACGTCCAGACCATCTCATTCGCCGTTTGTTGTCGTGTAATCCCCATGGACACCCTGAAATCGATTTCTCTCATCTTAACACATGACCAGGCAGCCACTTCCGAAATTTGATATGCGACCTGGACTCCGGTAAAGTCACTACATAAAGAACTTCCAGCACGTTGAATGTCATCAGCTCCTTCACAGATCCGTGCCAGCAAGAACACGTTCAGTACGCTTTCAGTGAGCAACGTTTATACACGGAAGCACAAAATATTCAAGGAAACAAATAAGAAAACACCTATTATTTCAACGAAATGAAGATTCAGTTCACAGAATAATGAATATTTGATTCAGTGAGAAGGACATAAACTCCACAAAGTTTGCTGATGACCTTCTGAGGTCAAGGATAAACTCGGCCTCCCTGAAACAGATTATGTATTATAAAAATATGAAAAAAATGTCAGTATAATTCGCAGCAAACAAGTGCAAATAACATTAAGTCAGCATATTTTGGCCTTTGTTTGAGAGTGTATCCAGCAACTAATCCCAAATATTATGTTGCGTTATGTAAAGTTATGTTATATTATGTTATGTTATCATCGTCAATGCATTCCGGACACATCCACTGAAGATCCCATTCCATCCTCAATACACCCCCTCAGCGTTCAGCGACTAAGTGTGCCATTTCGGTGTTGACTGACTCTTCTTCTCTCGTGCAGGGAACAACGCTCTTCTTGATGACGTTCAAGATGGCGGGTGCATTTTTACACTTGTGCTAGAGGGCTTATCCTAAATAAGATAACATAGTGAATTTCAAAA
Source organism: Achatina immaculata (assembly GCA_009760885.1). Lineage (NCBI taxonomy): Eukaryota > Metazoa > Mollusca > Gastropoda > Stylommatophora > Achatinidae > Lissachatina > Lissachatina immaculata. Next base: position 16,765,122 of record CM019696.1, read on the forward strand.
ACTTAACTATGTAAAGAAAGAAATAAGCAAATGATACTGCAGCATGTCACTTTAACTGTGATTTGCCTGTAGTATACATTTCGAAGCTCAGGCATCGATACGGATGGAAAGTGGAATACACTTATTTCAGTTTCAAGAGCAGATTTCAACAATCCTTAAAGCCTATGACAACACATCGATCTTTTATGTCTTGAAAAAGGCTGAAATAACGCAGATTACGGCTGTAAAGTAAAGATCACACTGAAAACGGCTCTGCAGAAGGGTGAAGCCGCGACAGCCCTAGCAAGCCGACAGTGGATTTTTCCTCTTCCGCAAAGTTAAGAACCACAGGACACAGATAAAGAAGAAGATTCCAGAAAAGATGGACAGATGGAGTTATAGAAACACTCACGCATCTCCCCTCGACGCGTCACGGTACAAGAGGAGGGATATAAGTTCAGCTGTAAAACATGAAAAGGTCTTGACTAGTGTCAGTGTTTGCTTGAACTTCCAACACATACATGTATCTCAACAAGATAAACACGGATGGCTGATGATGAATGTCCACGCTCGTGTGAAACTGGTTCAATAAAGATATCATCATATAAATTTGTTCAATAAAGATACCATCATATAAATTTATCATTCACCTTCTAAAAGGGGTCATGAAGGTATATATAGAGTAGCCGGTGGTACATTATGCAGGATTGTCGGACAAAATGAATATCGTTGTCTGAGGTTTGCTACAGACACATATAATAATATGAAACTATGCATATGATAATACAAACTACACATAAGATAATATGAAACTTCTTACACCTTACATCATTCCCGTGCCGTTAAACGTCACATAGGTTTCGCATAGTTGTTTGCCAAATTTTCCTGTTTTCGGCGAGTTTTTCAACTTCATTAAGGGATGTTATGCCCACTAAACTGGCTTCTCTTAACAATGTCCTCTTTAGAGTTTCACTTGGTTGGCCTCTTTTTCTTCGGCCTGGTGTGCTCCAATTGATAGCTTGTTTTGGCATTCTCTGATTGTTTCTTCTCATCACATGGCCTACATATGTCCATCTTCTTTATCTGATCACCCCTGAGACTGGTTGTTGTTCACTCATCTGTCTTATCTCTGCATTGTTCTTGAATTCGTTTTATTTGATGCCGAGTATTTTCCTTAGGCATTTGTTTTCAAAAGAGTCTAATTTCTTGTCTGTTTCCTTAGTTGTTTTCCAGCTTTGGCATGCATAAATATGAAACTACACATATGATAATATGAAACTACACATGATAATATGAAACTACACACATGATATAATATGAAACTACACACATGATAAAATGAAGCTACACACATGATATAATATGAAACTACACATATGATAATATGAAACTACACACATGAGAATATGAAACTACACACATGATATAATATGACCTACACATATGCTGATATGAAATTATACATATGATAATATGAAACTACACACATGATATAATATGAAACTACACACATGATATAATATGAAACTACACACATGATATAATATGAAACTACACACATGATAATATGAAACTACACGCATGATAATATGAAACTACACACATGATAAAATGAAACTACACACATGATAATATGAAACTACACGCATGATAAAATGAAACTACACACATAATAATATGAAACTACACACATGATAAAATGAAACTCCACACATGATAATATGAAACTACACGCATGATAAAATGAAACTACACACATGATAATATGAAACTACACACATGATAAAATGAAACTACACACATGATAATATGAAACTACACACATGATAAAATGAAACTACACACATGATAATATGAAACTACACGCATGATAAAATGAAACTACACACATGATAATATGAAACTACACACATGATAATATGAAACTACACGCATGATCATCGTAATACACCGGAATTTCCTAACCAGTTGTAACATTACCTATTCGTCATCCTACGCAAATTAAGTTTCTCTATCTCCTCTCTCTCTCTCTCTCTCCCTTTTCTCTCTCTCCTCTTATTCTTTTTTCTCTCCCCTCTCTTTTTCTTCTCTCTCCTCTTTTTTTCTTTCTCTCCTCTCTTTCTTTCTCTCCCCCCTCTTTCTTTCTCTCCTCACTTTCTCTTCTCTCCCTCTCCTCTCTTTTTCCTCTTTTTCACCTCTTTCTTTCTCTTGTCTTTCTCTCTCGCTGTTTAATTACAAATGTCCAGTATTGCACGCGCCCTGGGAATAAGTTCAGTTAGTACAAAACCACTATACTCTTCTGTGTTTAACGAGGTCTATACTCCAAGTATGACACATATTGATGAACTCAGAACACACTGTCTGGAGGTCGACGTCATGAATGAGTTTGAAATGATCATACAGAACATAGCAGAAAATCTACATAAACTGAAGTTCACACAAAGAAAATCTACATAAACTGAGGTTCACACACAGAAAATCTACATAAACTGAGGTTCACATAAAGAAAATCTACATAAACTGAGGTTCACACAAAGAAAATCTACATAAACTGAAGTTCACACAAAGAAAATCTACATAAACTGAAGTTCACACAAATAAAATCTACATAAATTGAGGTTCACATAAAGAAAATCTACATAAACAGAGGTTCACACAAAGCCCACTTTCTAAGTGCTAAAACAGTCCCCGGATTCCGGAACATATTGTGCAGATCTGAACTCTACATTGCAGGAGTTCTAAATCTTTTTTTACGATTAAGACCTCAAAATATGTCCTTTTATTTTCACCATTTGGTTCTATACCCACAAAGACCAACGCGTCCTTATATTTTCACCACTTGGTTCTATACCCACAAAGACCAACGCGTCCTTATATTTTCACCATTTGATTATAAACCCACAAAGACCAACGCGTTCTTATATTTTCACCATTTGGTTCTATACCCACAATAGTCAACATATCCTTAAATCTTCATTATTTGGTTCTTTACCCACAAGAGTTAATACATCCTTAAACCTTCATTATTTGGTTCTTTACCCACAAGAGCCAATAGGTCCTTAAACCTTCATTATTTGGTTCTTTACCCACAAGAGTTAACACATCCTTAAACATTCATTATTTGGTTCTTTACCCACAAGAGCCAATAGGTCCTTAAATCTTCATTATTTGGTTCTTTACCCACAAGAGTTAACACATCCTTAAACATTCATTATTTGGTTCTTTACCCACAAGAGCCAATAGGTCCTTAAACCTTCATTATTTGGTTCTTTACCCACAAGAGTTAATACATCCTTAAACCTTCATTATTTGGTTCTTTACCCACAAGAGCCAATAGGTCCTTAAACCTTCATTATTTGGTTCTTTACTCACAAGAGCCAATAGGTCCTTAAACCTTCATTATTTGGTTCTTTACCCACAAGAGCCAATAAGTTCTTAAACCTTCATTATTTGGTTCTTTACTCTCAAGAGCCAACATATCTTTAAACCTTCATTATTTAGTTATTTACTCTCAAGAGCCAACACATCCTTAAACCTTCATTATTTTGGTTCTTTACCCACAAAAGCCAACATATCCTTAAACCTTCATTATTTGGTTCTATACCCGCAAGGCCAACACCTCCTTATATGTTCATTATTTGATTTCTATATCCACAAAGTCAACAGAGATGCACTGTGGAAAATCCTAAGATGGCATGGCCTCCCCCATAAAATAGTTAATGTAATCAAAGCCCTATACGAGGGTTTTCAGTGCAAAGTTATCTGTGGAGAACATACCTCCAGCAGCTTTAGGGTACAAACAGGAGTGAAACAGGGATGTGTACTATCACCAACATTATTTATCTTGGCAGTAGACTGGTTAATGAAGGAGGCAACATCAGACAAACGCAGAGGATTACAATGGACCCTTAACACAGTGCTGGAGGACCTTGACTTTGCGGACGACATTTGTCTATTATCAAGCAGTCACAAAGATATGCAAGATAAAATAAACAAGTTAACCCAGAATGCAAACAACATAGGACTAAAGATCAACGTAGGAAAGACAAAGTTAATGAAGCAAAATGTGAACAACAGAAATGTACTCAGAGTAGATAACAAGTTAGTGGAGGAAGTCAACGAATTTGTATACCTTGGCAGCAGAGTAGTAGAAAATGGAGACAGCACAGAGGACATCAACAGCAGACTTACTAGAGCAAACCAGGCTTTTGCAATGCTACAGAATATATGGAAATCAAATAAACTAAGCATAAATATGAAAATCAGGATATTTAAGAGTAATGTTCTAAGTGTACTACTCTATGGAAGTGAATGCTGGAAAATCACCAAAACCATAGAAAACAAGTTGAATTCTTTCCAGACTAAATGTTTACGTAGAATTAAAAAAATATTTTGGCCAAACACCATAAGAAATAACATCTTATTAGCAGATATGCAGATGAAACCACTGACAACAATTATTGAGGAAAGACGCTGGCGATGGTTGGGACATGTGCTCCGAATGACTGACAACTCACTACCAAAAATAGCACTAAGATGGACACCACAGGGGAGCAGAAGTAAGGGTAGACCAAAAGAGACATGGAGAAGAACAACAGAAAGGATGTTGAGCAATAGAGGGCTCACCTGGGCAAGAGCAGAAAAAAAGGCAAAAGACAGGCATTTGTGGAAAACCCTTGCGGAAGCCCCATGTGCCCTGGGCACTTAAGGTTCAGAGAGAGAGAGAGATATCCACAAAGGGTGTGAATACCTCAGAGTGAAAATCCCTGATCTACATAATCTTATGGGCCCTAACTCGGACCAAGAAAAAAAAAGAGTCCGCTGATGTAAGAATGTGAAGGACCTATGAAAAGCTCTTGCTGACAGTGAGACTAATGTGGGCCACCTCTGTTCTTGCCTAAATGTCTATACACTTATGACACTCACAACAGAAAACACTTCAAAATAATGCCCAGATCTCTTATATCTCAATCCTTTGTTAATGCCGAATCTGTGAAACGATCCTGCAACACATACACAGGCTTCCTTCAAACCAAAGAGATTCCCAAAAAGTGAGCATTCTGGCGTGTTCTACCACTAGTAGAAGCAAATGAGTGAAAGAAGAAATGCTCTGTAGATACAGACTTGAGTAACCATGTACGTCAGTGTTTCCCAACCTTTTTCGGATCATGCCCCACTTCAACGCCTCAAAGACTTTGATGTGCCACCCCCCAGCGTTATAGTCAAGCGAGGTCTGAAAAAAGTATAATATGAATAATATTACTTTCACCTCAATTATTCAAATTCCCCCCCCCCCCCAACCCCCATTTCACCTTCCTCCATGGAGCATCTGCCCCACGTTGGGAAACGTTGCTATACGTATAAAAAATATGTTCGACTATCGACCACCTCCGGTTTACCAAGTCCAGATAACTCTCCTCCGCATCTTGTACAGTCATCTTTACCTCCCCTGTTTATTAATTAGGATCCAGAATCTTTCCAACCTCTGCTAGCAAAGATTGAATTAAGAGTTACTTCCCCATGAATTCCCAGCTGCACTTCCTGTTATCTCGGGGAAATTAGCCATCGATTTCTGCTTTGCCTGAACTTACTGGCTGGTATAAGTGTTATCTTCAGTTCACAAAGCTTTTTTATTTAAGTTTTTTTTTTTTTTTTTGGGGGGGGGGGGTCAGGGTGGTAGGGGATTGGGGGGGGGATGGTGGTGTTTAGGGTGGGAAAGAGAGGAGGGGGAATGAATAGTTAATACCTATAAGCGACCCAACTTAACAGGCATAAAATCTCTTGATGAGGTTGAAAGACTCGCCGAAGTCAGGAAAAAACTGGCGAACTACCTTGCGAGCCCTATGTGACGTTTAGCGGCACGGGAAGGATATTAGATATAAGCTAAGTGACCCGGAAAACCGCAACACATAAAACTGATGTTCACTAAGATTTTTAAACCCTGCAAGGTTTTCATTCATTCGTGCATTCATTCATTCATTCATTCATTCATTCATTCAGTCATTCACTAGTACGTCCCCTGCGGAACTTTGCCTCCCTAGCAGCTCTCCTATTGCAAGCCTCTCGATTGCAAGCAAAACGCCCTGCTGCTGATGCATCTTCTCGCAGATAATCAGCGATGTCTTGTTGCCATCTCCGGCTGAGTCTTTTTCCCCAGTTTTGTACCTTTCCAAGACTGTCTTCTCCAAACTCTCATGATGTTTAATATGTCCGAAGTACTTAAGTCTTCTGTGTTCAATCGGCAAACTTTAGCAAACTTATTATTTTTTTTTTATATGATGACTTGCGAAAGATATCCTTTTAAAACTTCAACACGACAAAAAAAGGTCTTGTTTCCATGATGGATGATACAAAGTTGTTTTTTTTCCATTTCTAGGAGTAAAATAATTAATGCATTATGAAAAGAGTACACTAAATAATGATGACAACATGGTAAGAAAACAAACAGAAAGTGATCTAGCAGGGACCTACACAAGCAGCAGATCTGGTCAGATGACCGCTTCAAGAAGCTGCTACTGTGCTGCTGTAGCCAGTACACCTTGGGTCAGAAAGTAGAGAACCACCTCTGTGGAGGTGAGACTAGTACAGGAGAGGCCGAACACGTTCTCTACTTCCATCAAAGCGTTATATGATGTACGGAATGTTTACAGAGCGAAATACGGCATACTGAATGTTTACAGAGCGAAATACGGAATACTGAATGTTTACAGATCGAAATACGGCATACTGAATGTTTACAGAAGCGTGGGATTTAAAAAAAACAGCAGTCACTGCTGTAAACAAAGGTAGATAAATATAATCCGGCAGCGAAGACTTAGTCACCCACCTACAGAAAATGACACCTGACTCCATCTGGAGCTAGGGCAGCAGGGACTTATCACGTCGCCCTTAAAACGTACTGACAGGTTAAAGAAAATAAGGGCGTTAGTAGGGGCGGCCAGGGGTGATACAATGTCATGCTTAAATGTATGGATATGTCAAGGAAATTATGGGCTTTAGCAGAAGCGGCCAGCCTTAAACGTGTCGATAGGTCAAAGGGAAAATATGGCAAAAAACGTCCTTATGTTTTCATTATTTGATTCTATGCTCACAAGAGCCAACTCGCCCTTAAACTTTCATCATTTGATCCCTATATCCACGAAGGGTGTGAATACAGAATCTTAAGCACCCAAACTTATAAGTTTGTAAGTAACTTATCGAGGCATATGCTAATTGGCTATTGCGTTAAATATCCAAATATCATATGTCTTGGGATCGTCTCGTTTACCTGCACGGCTGAAAAGTTACAGAAAGTTACCTTGAAGAAAAAAGTAGAGTAATAAAAAGTAGTAAAACTTACACTTACAAATAGTTAGCTCTAAAATGCTGTAATCAAAGGGACTCTATTTTCGAAATCCACAATGTTCGAGGGAAGACGAAGGTAACTAAAGAAACGATCAACAGATTCAAGTTCAGACGGAGATAACGAAAATCAAGTGTTATGGTTTAAACCAATGTTTCCCAACCCTGTTTGGAACATGCCCCACTCCAACGCTCAAAGACTTTGATGCCCCCCCCCCCAACCCCTCTTACCAAACAGGGTAATAGTCAACCAAGGTCTGAATAAACATAATATAAATGAATTCAAATTGCCACGCTATCCCCAAAATATTACATTTGCACCCCCCCCCCCACACACACACACAGGTTGGGAAACACTGGTTTAATGCAAACTGAAACTCTTGCTTTGGGATAGATGATAAAGATGTGCTATTTTGGTGGTCTTGTTTATCTGAAGAGTATGATGATGATGATGATGACGACGACAACGACGACGACGACGATGATGATGATGATGATGATGATGATCTCTGTAAATTCATTTCTGGATATTTCAAGAACGGGCAGTGTTCCAGCAATCTTCGAAATTCTGCCTCAGTTGAACTTTACTAAACTGGCATAATCAGATTTTGAACTGCACGTGTAAGAAATAAGATCAAACACATGTAGGAAACAACTGCGACATTTACAAACCATGCTCTAGCAATCTTGCCAAGAATGCACTTCAGTGACCGTATCTCCAGTCTTCGATCAACGAGCAATAATAAATCAAAGCGAAAATGTCTGCATGTTCTGAAAGGCATAAACGAAACAAAATAATTTGTACGTCAGATTTTGTTTCTTGTATGGAAAGCCAAAATACCAATTAGACGAAATCTTGGACTGTGGCTTGAGGGAGAAGTTGTGGCAAAGGCGGAGTAGCAACCATACAAATGACGGCAAAATAACTCGGTGTCATGACATTAACACGACAAAAGGAAAAGTCAGATACAAAATTAGGCTGATTATATTGTCATTATGAATGTATTTCACAAGCGTCAACGCGGACTCAAGTAAAATATTCACTCAAGTAGAAATGCTCAGACCGCGAGAGGTACAGGAAAACTAAGATTATTTGTCACTTTTTCCCTTTATTTTCATTGTGGTGTAGTCGATAACTGTAGAGATCATCCCCTCTAGAGAGAGAGAGAGAGAGAGAGAGAGAGAGAGAGAGAGAGAGAGAGAGAGAGAGAGAGAGAGAGAGAAATTGGAAATTATTTTAATGTTTGTAAAAAAAAAAACATATGTTAGAAGATCTGTATTTACAATGTATTTTTATTTATGTATATGTCTGCGTGTGTATGTGTGCGTGAGTGCTATTTTATTAGGTTAATGACTTCTTCTCTTTTACCTTGAATGTAGTAGCTAAATCTTACACTCTTTTGATATGTTTTTCCTAATTTAATTTGTATTTTTGTACTAAATCAAGTGTGTGGGAAGAATGAAAGATGGAGTGATGAAGGGCAGAATGTAAGACGGGCCTGCGTGCCCAATTCTTTACCTTTGAAAAATAAAGATTATTCATTCATTCTTTCTCTCTCTCTTTCTCTCCGAACATTAAGTGTCCAAGGCATATGTGGCTTGGGCAATGGTTTTCCACAAACACCTGTCCTTTGCCTTTTCCCCCGCTCTTACCCTGGGTCTATTTCTCAACATCCTCTCTGTTGTTCTTCTCAGTGTCTCCTTTAGCCTACCCTTACTTCTGTTCCCCTGTACAGATCATACTCTTCCACAACTTTCTGTGATTCTTACTTTTAGCTACGTTGGAGATGTTCCTATCTTCCCGCCTTTAAAGACTTCCGAGATTTTCTCTATTTACATGTGTATATATATATATATATATATATATATATATATTATATATATATATATATATATATATATATATATATATATATATATATAATCTTAGCAATCTCAACAGCAACCGATTGTTTCTTTGTCCTCAGAATGATCTGTGCAATTTGATTCCGGTACACATACTATGATATATGAAATATTCAGCCGCGTTATGTTTACGTCCTTCTTGACAAGTCCCAAGTCACTTTCATCCGAAGCTATTTCACCACTTCAAATATTTCAGAAATAATTTTCTCGTTCTCACTTTTATAGGAGTCCATAGAAAACTGTATCTGCCAAAATTATCGGTGACCGAGTTTTGTTTTTGTCTTAATAGCGACAACTGTACAAAGAAGGCATTCAGCTGAAATATGGTTTATAAGCAGAATGCTAAAGGTACCATGAACAGCGAGATAAACGAACAAGGAAGTATAGGCACAAGAAACAAAGACAATTATAAGAAAGATCAGAAAACGACTTGCGGAACGTTTGGAAGAGAGGCGGGCTACAGCACCTAATAGCAACAGGGAAGATCGAAGGTAGAGGAAACAGAGGTAGATAGAGGTAGATATAGAGATACGATAATTGATGGTTTGACATCCCGGCACGGGAAATGCTCAGTGACAAACCTGTTGAGATGTACAAGAGATCGAGGGTTATGGAAGGACATGATATCCTACGCCTGTTGGCAGATAGATAGATAGATAGATAGATAGATAGATAGATAGATAGATAGATAGATAGATAGATAGATAGATAGATAGATAGATAGATAGATAGATAGATAGATAGATGTCACTGTTGATATTTGGAGACTTATTATTTCTTATTTGCCTTACAAAGAAAAAAGGAATACAAACCGGAGTTGACAACGTAGTTCGTAAGGTACCCAAAACTTACACTCCAGGCCAAACTTAAGTTACGTCTTGACTTAATTATTTCTCTGCGCCATAAAGCTGTCAGCCACCCCAGCCTGGTATCAAAAGACTGGCACCTACACACTTCCCCAGGGTGTTTTGTTTGTTTGTTCACAGTGTTAGGTCCCATGCGTCTTCCATGGACGTGCTTTGTGCGTGCCATGAGTGATTAAAATTCTTTGACCGTTATGTGTCTATCTCCACAGGCGTATTACGCGAGACCGGTTGTTAAGCACGGTTCATTAACTCTTTATCTGACAGCACACATGCACATTGCGTCACTGAAACACGTGTCTCTTAAATGTCTTACCAACAACCGCGTTGTGGTTGTGATGTTGAGGTGTCTGACTAAAGTATGCCCAGTCTAGCCCGAGTCTGTCTTCTTCCTGTGAGTCGATTCCAAATCGCATTTAAATGTGATTTGAGTTATTTCTAAAAAAAAAATATTGCTCTGTTTCATGGGAGAACAGACGCCTGTCCGATTACCCAATTAGCTACCCATAGCTGATATGCTAATGTCAGGGTTAGCGAAACATAAGCTGACCCTGTCCCACCTCCGTTGGTACCCCCAGAAACAGGTATAGCCTGGCTAACGGGGCAGGGATCGCCATAGTCCCGATGGTGGTGGAGTCTGCTAAAAGAAACATTACACACTCCCCTGCTTTTTAGCTGTACTCCGAGACTGAAAAAAAATAGCTGCAATAACCCGCTCTCACGCCGATACGATGCTGTACCTCAACACCTTCACAGCATTGGCTGCAAACAACAGCAGCTTGCATTTACAGGGAGGTTGAAGAAAGAAAAATACTCTGTTTCATCCAATCAAATGAAAGGGTTAAAGCACGTGGCAGTAATAAGACATTATATGTTTGTTCCAAAATCCTATGTTATATTTGCTTGAACTGAGTCCATAGAAGCGAGAGACTCTATTCCCCTCAGCCACACGGCTATGATCCATAAGCACAAACATTCCTGTAGGTAGATCGAAGCTACGTGATGGAGGCAAGAAGCTGTCGTTTCCAGAAAAAACTCAACCGCTATAAGGATCTCGTGCAGTTCAACATCTGTAACCATTGTGCTGGAACACAACCACCACTGAGTTCTCGTGGAGTTCAACATCTGTAACCAGTCTACTGGAACTCAACCACTATGGGGAATTCGTGGAGTTGACCTTCTGTAACCAGGTTGGTGGTACACACCAGTGCGGTACAACCACCAAGATGTCAGGAACGGGTCTTGATAGTCCCGGCCAGCCCGACACAGAAATGACCACTCCAAGTTTTGTCATGACACTTTCTACCCTTGTCCTGGGAGTTAATTAACAAATTAGTTCATTGTAGCGCTGCCAGATCAATAGAGGGCTCACTTGAGCAAGAGCGGACAAAAATGCAAAGGCCAGGCGTTTGTGGGAAATCCTCGCAAACCCCATGTGTGTTGGGCTCTTAAGGTTCAGAGAGAAAGAAAGAGAGAGAGAAACAGACAGAGAAACAGAGAGAGAGAGAGAAAGAGACAGAGAAACTGAGAGATAGAAAGAGAAGAGAGAGAGAGAAAGAAAGAGAGAGAGAAACAGACAGAGAAACAGAGAGAGAGAAAGAGAAGAGAGAGAGAGAGCTCTCACAGACAAGATAACTCAGTACTGATACCCGTTTTTTTTTGTATCAAACGATCTTCCACCCCCACTTATACTGCTCTTTATAGGGACAGTGATACTAAACAAAAAAGCACATGCCTCAACAGTCTTACATGTCACTGAAAAAATATGGGCTCTAACACAATATCTAAATACAGTATGCCTTAAGACGCCCTCATTAACCTTAACGTCACGGCTGTCAAATTATACAATGTGTTTGTGGGTGTGTGTGTGTATATTTCTGCTGCGAAAAAAACAGTCTATAAATGTCATTTAACGACCACAGTAAATGTTATTTTGATACTCACAACACGTTAATTACGTACGCACAACCAAACAGAAACAGAAATACTTTGTAAACATAGCCAGACATTAAACCGTATGTCACTTGTACGTGAAAAACAAACACACCACAAATGAAACACAAAAAAAAAGAGAGCACTGCACGACATAGTTTTCCCTCCCATCTCTGTGCTAACATTGTCAAACACGGACGCCAACAGCCAAACACAAAAGGAAAATCATCACGATAGAAATGAGATGTTTGAGGAGAATACTAAATATAACATGAAGAGAACGAAATGACACCATCAGGGCAAGGAGTGGAGTAGTAACAGCAGTATCACAGCCAGTAACAATAAGTCAAATGGTCTGGCAATGTTACACAACCACCACCGAACAACAACAGCAACAAAAAACAAACAAACAAACATTCACACTAAGATTTGTAGGTAACAGAGGAAGAGGCCGCCAATGAAGGAGACGGACAGAGGAAATTACAGAAGCATTAAATATCCCATTATATGAAGCAAATCGTCGATCTCAATCAAGACGTGTATTTGTCCCCTCAATACTGAAGTGTATATGCAGAAGGAGACAAGACAAGACAAGGCAAGATAAGACAAGACAAGACAAGATAAGATTCAGAAGTTAATTAGACCAACATGCAAATAGAAGACATAGCTGTAAGAAAAAAACTCAGTAGGAACACTTCAGCAGAAATTAAATATGAGAACAAGAAATGCAAAAACAAGACACAAAAAAAGCAGTATGTACCCTTAAAGTCCATGAAGCATTTTTGTCTTGACACTGTCTTGGTAATAATTTTACTCTTTTTTTATCATCATCATCATCAGCAGCAGCAGCAGCAGCAGCACTTTCGTCATCATCAGCATCATCATCGCATTCGTCGTTGTCATCACAACCACCACCGCCATCATCATCATTATCATCATCATCATCATCATCATCATCATCATCATCATCATCACCAGTTTGTAACTGTGTAATAAAACTATTCTTCTGTAATAACATATACATGTGTCTGTGTGTGCGTCATCATCATCATCATCATTATCATCAGCAACAGCAGATGCAGCACAATCATCATCATCAGCATCAACATCAGCATCATCAGCAGCATTATCATCACTATCATTTTCGCCTTCATCATCGTCATCACAACAATCACCATCACAACCGTTATCACCACCATTATCATCATCATCATCATCGTTATCAATTATCATCGTCATCATCATCATTTTGAATCTTTGTAATAAAACTATTCCTATGTGATAACATATAGTGTGTGTGTGTGTTTTATTCAAACCTTCACATTTTCGTGATTATTTATTTTGTTTTCTTTCAAAGTGAAACAGTTATCGAAACAATCAACGAAACAATTGTCAAAAAAATTACTAGCACAACGAGACACGCAATGATGAACTGCAAAAGTACTAATAAACTTCCAAGTAATAGTAGCATTAAAAATTCAGCATTTACCAACTTTCAAGAAATATTAGAATAAACATTCAAACTTTCAAGTAATATTAGCATAAACATTCAGTCTTGCAAGTAATACTAGAATAAACATTCAAACCTTCAGGTAATGTAGAATAAACATCCAAACCTTCAAGTAATACAGAATAAACATTCAAACTTTCAAGTAATATTAGAATAAACATTCAAACCTTCATGTAATACTAGCATTAAATATTCTAACAGTAGCGTTAAAAATTCAGCATTTACTAACTTTCAAGAAATACTAGAATAGGAATTCAAATCTTCAAGTAATATAGAATAAACATTAAAACTTTCAAGTAATATAGAATAAACATTCAAACTTTCAAGTTATATTAGCATAAACACTCAAACCTTCATGTAGTACTAGCATTAAATATTCTAATAGCAGCATTAAACAATCAGTTTTCAAGTAATACAAGCACCAGTCTCCCTAGATCCATGAACCCAGGATAAAGTCCAATTCTCCCCTGGGTATTCCAGCAAACTCTATATCTTCTGTGGCATGCCTGGCTCCTAAATCCACCCCACCACTAGAAGTATTAATAATAAAACAAAGATTCATGATAAAGAGAAAGGACAAAAAAATCAGGACCATAATCACATCAGCGGGCACAAAGGAAGAGAGCTAAACATTGTTCTCTCTACAGAAGCACGAGGAAGGAAGATTCTCACTTACCGTTACTGGAATCTCTAGACCTGGAAGCCATTCTCAGTCACAAACACTTCTGGAAGTTTCTTTAAATGTAAATCCAGTTCTTGTTTATGAAAAACGTCCTAAATATCAGTCGAAATCCCACACGTTGGAATTCTCAGGTTTTCACATATGATCTTGAGGTAAATAAGTAAGTTAACAGTGCTGAGTGTTTTTAGAAGTCAATATCTTATTTGTATCTGTAGGGAAGAGAAAGAGAAAGTTAAATTCCCATTTAACATTGTTGACAATTCTAATTTGATAGCAAAGACACGAGAATGTATATAAACATTAATATAATCAAATCATAGTCAAATCTGTTCATAAATTCCAATCATCATCATCATCATCGTCATCATCTTTGGCCCCTCGATCCTTTGCAAGTATCTTACATCTTACGTCCTTCCCTTGCTGTTAAAGGTCACATAGGGCTCGCACGGTAATTCGCCAAGTTTTCCTGTTTTCAGCGAACTTTTCAACCTTATCAAGGCTTCTCTTAACAAGGTCCTCTCCAGAGTTTCACGTGGTCGATCTCTTTTTTTTTGGGGGGGGGGGGAGGATGGGGAAGAATAGACCACTGATAAACTTTCTCCACTCATCCTTGTTCTTGGATTTGTTCTTTACTTCCCTCTATGAGTATCCCTTGTCTCTGAGCACTTTCATAAAATTCCCTTCTCCAAGTAGTTCTGGGCCTTCCCTGATTTCTGGGGGGCGGGGGCGGGCGGTACAGTGGCTGCCTTGTTATGCTGGTGTCTGGTTTCCTTAGTATATGTGTCAATTCACCTCCATATTCTAGACATGATTTGTAGCTTCATAGGCTATTGTGCTCCGAATGACTGACAACTCACTACCAAAAATAGCACTAAGATGGACACCACAGGGGAACAGAAGTAAGGGTATACCAAAAGAGACATGGAGAAGAACAACAGAAAGGATGTTGAGCAATAGAGGGCTCACCTGGGCAAGAGCAGAAAAAAAGGCGAAGGACAGGCATTTGTGGAAAACCCTTGCGGAAGCCCCATGTGCCCTGGGCACTTAAGGTTCAGAGAGAGAGAGAGAGAGAGAGGCTCTTGTCCTGCCCTTTCCCAGACATCATGGTTCCTAGTCTTGTCCTGCCCTTTCCCAGACCTCATCGTTCCTAGTCTTGTCCTGCTCTTTCCCAGACATCATCGTTCCTAGTCTTGTCCTGCCCTTTCCCAGACCTCATCGTTCCTAGTCTTGTCCTGCTCTTTCCCAGACATCATCGTTCCTAGTCTTGTCCTGCCCTTTCCCAGACCTCATCGTTCCTAGTCTTGTCCTGCTCTTTCCCAGACATCATCGTTCCTAGTCTTGTCCTGCCCTTTCCCAGACCTCATCGTTCCTAGTCTTGTCCTGCCCTTTCCCAGACCTCATCGTTCCTAGTCTTGTCCTGCTCTTTCCCAGACATCATCGTTCCTAGTCTTGTCCTGCTCTTTCCCAGACCTCATCGTTCCTAGTCTTGTCCTGCTCTTTCCCAGACCTCATCGTTCCTAGTCTTGTCCTGCCCTTTCCCAGACCTCATCGTTCCTAGTCTTGTCCTGCTCTTTCCCAGACCTCATCGTTCCTAGTCTTGTCCTGCTCTTTCCCAGACCTCATCGTTCCTAGTCTTGTCCTGCTCTTTCCCAGACATCCTTGTTCCTGGTCTTGTCCTGCTCTTTCCCAGACTTCATCGTTCCTAGTCTTGTCCTGCTCTTTCCCAGACCTCATCGTTCCTAGTCTTGTCCTGCTATGTTATGTTTAGAATCCTTCTCAGGCAGTAGTCCAAAATGTTTGTATCCTCCGTTGTGTTGTCTTAATCATCACCTGTGTATCCGACAAATATACGAGTAGAAGGACAATCTCTACAACTGTACTGAAGAGCCTAAGTTTGGTTCCTGTTTTGATGTTCTTTGATGCCCATATTTTGTTAAGATGGCTCATTCAGATTATGTATAATAAATGTTATTTTTTTTCTATAGTCTAAAAAAGCTGTTTATTTGTCCATTGGACATTTATCACAAAGGGGAAATAACCATGGTTTTGCGATTTCAAAAGAGCCATAATTTGTGTGAAAAAAAATATAGTTTGGCAGATGAAAATAAGATAACAGCATAATCCTTCAAAAATGAGTTCTATTCTGCGAGCGTATTTCTATCACTAGTTAGTATCATCCTTTACATCGCCCTGATATCATCAAACGATCAATAAAAGTATCAAAGTACAGATCAGCCTAATATCTGTTATATTTGTAAGGAAAGCTGTTGACTGTCGAAACAGCATCATTTTGAGAGCGACTTTCGCTCCAAAAAAAAAAAAAAAAAGTTACAAAAGTACTCTTGCAGCATTTAGTAGTTTATTCCGTAGATCATTTCACATTGCGCATTAAACTTTCAAAACCTTTTACGTTAATGAATAAGGCATAGATTATAACTATCCCGTTGTCACAGACTTTATAGCGTTCTAGACTAATGTATCTTATTACAGTAACTTTGTTTCTTTTTTTCTTCAATCAGGACATCTCTCTCTCTCTCTCTCTCTCTCTCTCTCTCTCTCTCTAATTAACAACTTTGTTAACAAATTGCTTATTAACAAATGCTGAATGACTGTGACTGAGTGAAAACTGTATAATGAAGGGCAGAATGTCAGACGGGCCTGCGTGCCCAATTCTTAACCCTTGAAAAATAAAGGATGTTCGTTCGTTCGTTATATCGTTCTGAATCTCTCTCTCTCTCTCTCTCAGCCTCTTAATCTCTCAATCTCTCTCTCTCTCTCTCTCTCTCTCTCTCAGCCTCTCAATTACTCAATCTCTCTCAATCTCAGAAATCTCTCTCAATCTCTAAAATCTCTCTCTCTCACTTTCAGTCTCCCAATCTTTTTCTCAATCTCTTTCTCAAGAGACGCACGGTCAGAGGAGCAAGAGACGCATGGTCAGAGGAGGAAAAGACGCATGGTCAGAGGAGGAAGAGACGCATGATCAGAAGAGCAAGAGACGCATGGTCAGAGGAAGAAGAGACGCATGATCAGAGGAGGAAGAGACGCATGATCAGAGGAGCAAGAGGCCCATGGTCAGAGGAGCAAGAGACGCATGATCAGAGGAGCAAGAGACGCATGGTCAGAGGAGGAAAAGACGCATGATCAGAGGAGCAAGAGACCCATGGTCAGAGGAGGAAGAGACGCATTGTCAGAGAAGCAAGAGACGTACGGTCAGAGGAGGAAGAGACGCTTGGTCAGAGAAGCAAGAGACGCATGGTCAGAGGAGCAAGAGACGCATGGTCAGAGGAGGAAGAGACGCATGATCAGAGGAACAAGAGACGCATGATCAGAGGAGGAAGAGACGCATGATCAGATGTGGAAGAGACGCATGATCAGAGGAGCAAGAGACGTATGATCAGAAGAGCAAAAGACGCATGGAGAGAGGAGCAAGAGACACATGATCAGAGTAGCAAGAGAGGCATGATCAGAGTAGCAAAAGACGCATGATCAGAGTAGCAAGAGACGCATGATCAGAGGAGGAAGAGACACACGGTCAGAGGAGCAAAAGACGCACGGTCAGAGGAGCAAGAGTCACATGGTCAGAGGAGGAAGAGACGCACGGTCAGAGGAGGAAGAGACGCACGGTCAGAGGAGCAAGAGATGAATGGTCAGAGGAGCAAGAGACGCACGATCAGAGGAGAACGAGACGCATGGTCAGAGGAGTAAGAGACACATGGTCAGAGGAGCAAGAGACGCATGGTCAGAGGAGCAAGAGACGCATGGTCAGAGGAGCAAGAGACGCATGGTCAGAGGAGCAAGAGACGCATGGTCAGAGGAGCAAGAGACGCATGGTCAGAGGAGCACGACGCGACTGAGACACTGACGACAAATTAGACAGACCACGGGATGTCGACTGCAAAAAGATAAGATACTGTTGCAGCTGTTAATGCGGAGATCTAACTTTTCCTGAAAGATGTTGAAAAAAACTATCAACAAACAGCAGAGAAATCTGGGAGCTGAGACTGATGACTGTTCGTTATTCGTGGCCTTCGGTTGGGCCGGTCTTCCTTTATCTGGCTATCGCTCCGGTTGAGAATTAGTTTGGAACACGTTTACGTGCACAGTTATGAGTTACCAGAAGAGGTACTGAGAGTGGGGAAAACAATGAAGGACTCTCCCCTCCTCCGTCAGTGTCTCTCTCCAGCTTTCATTCACTTTCGTCTGTTCTCGCGTCAAATTTTCACCAAGTCTCTGATCTCTTCCATACCCCACCCCCCACCCAAAAAGAAAAAAAAATAACTACGTCATTTTTATTCTCTGACCACTTCTTACTTTGCGGTTCTAGATTTCTAATTACTCTGTAACACACTGACTTCTCCTACTCTGCAACACTGACTTCTCCTACTCTGCAACACTGACTTCTCCTACTCTGCAACACTGACTTCTCCTACTCTGTAACACTGACGTCTCCAGTAATCAGAATGCAGAGATATAGATCATGGAAGGGTTTAGAAACGATACTGTTCGCATGTATAAAGCACAAATATATACAGGCCGTATGCGACCGTTAGGTTAACTAGGCAGAGGCAGCCATCTAGACTGCAGATCTCAGAGTGGAGAAGTACTGACCTTTGATGGCTATTATCATCATTAAGTGCCGTGCCGACAAGCGTCGATTGCAGGGCCTCTAAAAGAAATCTTACCGGATAAATATTAAAACAAGTAAATCTGAGGAGATGAAAGAGATGGGGGAAACAAGACCAAGGGGTAGACCAAGACAGAGATGGGAAGACAACATAAGAATAGGATGTAAAAGAAATTGATGTCACTAACTGGAGAGAGAAGTTAGGAATAGAAAGGAATGGAGGCGAACTTTATATACAGCAATGAGCCTTAATGGCTCGGAAAGCTGAAAAAGAAGAAGAAGAAGAAGAAGAAGAAGCAGAAGAAGAAATCTGAAGAGAGTGGAGGAGAATCAACGAAACCATTTCATATCCTCTACAGAATTATTGTTTAAAAAAAGAGGCACCTGTCTCCTGATGATAGTTCATTTTACAGACGTGTTTCTTGTGAGAGCCGTTTGAGAGAGTTAACGGAGGAAACCTGTACCCGAGAAATGCTTGTTTGCCGTCCGCGCACAGCTTTTCTTTCTGTTGTTGTATGTGTTACAGGTAGTAAAGATTTACAACCAGAATCCGATAGTTGGAGGGTTAACCACAGACAGCAAGTGACAACCCACTACGACTCGCTATAAATCATAGCCAAAACACAGCGTCTTAGAAAACACAGCGTAAATATTGAGATAAACAGACCGAGATGAGCATGTCATGATTAGAACACGTGACAAAACATGACACAGGCAGGACTCCAGAGGCAGAAAGGACAGGCAAACAAAACATCATAGAAAGATCTCCACTCGTAGAAAGAACAGGAAACATAACGTCATAGAAAGATCTCCACTTGTAGAAAGAACAGGCAACAAAACGTCATAGAAAGGTCTCCACTCATAGAAAGAACAGGCAACAAAACATCATAGAAAGGTCTCCACTCATAGAAAGAACAGGCAACAAAACGTCACACAAAGGTCCCCACCCGTAGAAAACAGGCAACAAAACAAGCTACAGACCTGATTCCACCCGTAGAAAACATGCAACACAGCAAGCTACAGACTGGACTTCTTCCGTAAAAAAAATAGACAACAAAACAAATAACAGATTGGACTTGACCCGTAGAAAACAGACAACAAAACAAATAACATATAGACTGGACTCCACCCTAGTACGAACACAGAATAGAACACAGTGTACTCCGACAAGAACATTTTCTCCTTTAATCAACAATAAACCAAAGAACATCTTCTTTTTCTAAGAAATGTTCTGTACTTCGACAAAAACGTGAACGTGAAAATCCCTTTGCAGGTCTAAGGTTGTTCATTTTCGAACGCAAAATTCTCCACGGGAACTGATAATGGCCACACATGCTGCGTTTGTTTCTATCTTACATCACAGGTGCAACACGTGCTGAAATGCGTTTTTCAGTGCCATAGGCGCATACACCTGTACTTTTTTTTTAAAATCAGGTTTACAGTTTGATCTCTGAATCTATACGGATTCTGAAGATTGTCTCATTTTCGCCTCTTCTTCCATTATGTTGACTTCCTTATAGAAATTACTGAAAATCATTGTCTGAACGTTAATTTTCCATGTTCATAATACTGTATGTGACTGCTGCCTTAGTCTTTTCAAGTTACGCCCGCATCTGTTTCCAAATCGACTTCCATCTTCGTAACTTCTGTGTTTCTAATAACACTGCAGTTTGGTGGATTACTGCAAATAACCCTTTACAGAGAACTGAGGACTGCAACTTAGGCAAATATTGCGCTTTTTAGTACAAGAAAGGAATGTCTCTCCTTCATGTTAATTATTTCACACAACACTCTCAGATCCTCAAAATGGTTAAATGCTTTAAAAAGGCATATTACAACATCATTAAGTAAGTGAACATTTTGTACATTAAAACTTCGTTCCCTTACAAATTCCACAAGTTTAGGAATGTGAGAACCGTCATTGTTTCATTGCTCCAGCTTCTGGAGATTAGGCGCCAATTTTAGGAATCCTAGCACAAATGTCAGGTGCCTGTTTTCAGAAGGTGTGACTACAAAGGGGGCGGGGGGGGGGAGCTGAAAGTGTGAGTTAGAAACTTGTATTCAACAACTTGCGCGATGGCACAATAAAAAGTCAGCAGTTGAGCTGATGGAAAATACGAGTATCATGGATCGAACTTCTATAAAGAAGCCTACCGCCATGATGATGATGATGGTAATGAAACAACTTCTCCAACCCAACCACGCTTCGTGAAATACTATCCGCTTTTATTAACAACCAGGATATAAGACGTCACGTTTGTGACCCCTACAAACTGATCCCTGATATTTAGAGATACATGAGCTAACGATAAAAGAACACGTAAACTTGTTTTTAATAACAGTATAGAAAACAGTTCAGGGTTGCTCTTAGCAAGTAAGAATTTGAAGGACAACTTTTAAAGCGATAATTATCAATGTCATCATCATCATCATCATGTGCCGTGCCTGGAAACGTAGGTGACCATATTTCCGTATCTTTTATGTTTTCCGTCAGTTCTGCTGTGCTTCTCCCATGCCATTCTGTCAAACCATCTAAGAATTTCTCTCTTGGTTATTCTCCCATGCCATTCTGTCAAACCATCTAAGAATTTCTCTCTTGGTTATTCTCCCATGCGATTCTGTCAAGCCATCTAAGAATTTCTCTCTTGGTTTACCTCTTTCTTTCTCTGGCTCCAGTTTCCCCTGTTGTCACGATATTTCCAATTTCTCCTCTTCTCATTATATGGCCGATGAAACTAGACTGTTTCCCCGGTACTGTGTTTATTAAGGTAAGTTTCTCTTGGGCGTCTCTTAGGCATTTGTTATTTCAGCTGTCCATGGTGTTCTTAACATTCTTCGTAGGATCCACATTTCACTTGCCTCTGATGCTCTCGTTGTTGTTGTTTTTTTTCTTAATGAACATGATTCGCTGCCATGTAACACTGCTGGCTCTATATAGGATTTCAAGAATAATCAACAATGTAGAGAGGATGACTAAGGCGAAGATGGCTGCAAGACATCGTTGATGATCTGCGAATGGAGGCATCAGTAGCAGGGCATCTTGCTTACAACCGAGAGGCTTACATGAGAGCTGTTAGGGAGGCAAAGTTCCGCAACGGACATGCAAATGACTGACTGACTGATGAAGAAAAATTATAAACGTCTGCATACATATACAAGAATAGACATATTAGATATTATGAACTGAACGTATATATATATATATATATATATATATATATATATATATATACGCATGAAACACCTCCTCAGCAATATACACTCATAATCATAAATAGAACATATATTCCACAAAGGTATACACTTTATGTATAAATAAAACACCTGTGAGCGCAAATATACGGAGACAGTAGAAAGCTTATATCTTTACAGTCATGTGACCAGGTTTACACGTGCAAAGGATATACAAACGCGCAATTCAAGGGCTCACAGTTGTCAAGCAATCTATTCATCTAAATAAATTGTTGGATGCCACAGCGGTATAAGAAGTTAGTGCATTCTCCTGCCGAACAGAAAGTCTTTGGTTCGATTCTGCACTGTGGTGGATTTTCCTTTCTCGGACCGAAGGGCAACGGGGTCAACCCAACCTATCAAGAAACAGGTACACGGGGTTTCCCCTGGGAAAACCAAGGCAGCGAGGACAGGTTCCCCCTGGCATTCCCACCTCAGAATGTGGTAGGTGGTGTTTTTTTTTCTAGAAATGTTAAAGTGGCAACAATTTACATTCCTCTCTCTCTCTCTCTCTCTCCCTTTCTACCTCCCTCTCTCTCTCCATCTCTCTCTGCCTCCCTCTCTCTCGCACTTTCTCTCTCTCCCTTTCTCTCTCTCTCTCCCTCCTCTCTCTCTTTCTTTGTCTTCTCAAGTTCCCTGCCGATAGACGTAGGATATCATGTCCTTCCATAACCCTCGATCCCTTCTGCATCTGAACAGTCTTGCCACTGAGCATTTCCCGGGCCAGGATACCAAACCACGAAATATCTTTTCCTCTCTGTCTACATCTGTTTCTTCTACCTACGATCTTCCCTGTTGCTATCAGTTGCTCCAGTCCGCCTCACCTACAAACATCATAACAGTATTCAAATCCCAGGGGACATCATTAATTAATACTAAATCGCGTCTCCCGACTCTCCGTCTACGACATCAAAGACATTACATCACGTGCTGCTATCACGTGACGGATAATAATTTTAGTGAAGGGAGTTCAGTGATAAGGATGTATTTTCATTTCATTAATGCTCCAATAACGCTACAATAACAGTAGCGACTAATCTTGTATTGTCTTGTACTATCTCCCTATAAGTACGAGATGGTGTTCTTTGCAGCCGATGCTGTGGAGGTGTTGAGGCACAGCTTCGTATCCGCGTGAGAGCGGGTTATGGCAGCTACTTTTTCAGTCCCAGAGTACAGCTAAAAAGCAAGAGGTGTGCAATGCTTCTTTAGCAGACTCCACCACCATGGGGACTATGATGATCTCTGCTCCGTTAACCAGGCTAGGCCTGTTACTGAGGGCACAAACGGAGAGGTGGGATAGGGTCTTGATCAGCTATGGGTCGCTGCTTGCCTAATCGGACAATATCTTTACTCCTTGTAAGGACTAATATAATTTTATACATAAATTAATGTGTCAGTCAGTCAGTCAGTCAGTCAGTCATTTGCATGTCCCTTCCGGAACTTTGCCTCCCTAACAGCTCTCCTGTAGGCCTCTCGGTTGTAAGCAAGATGCCCTGTTGCATATGCATCCATTTACAGATTATCAGCGATGTCTTGCAGCCATCTTCGCCTTGGTCTTCCTCTCTTTTTTCCCATGGTGTACCCTTCCAAGACTGTCTTAATTCTCATGACGTTTGTGTCCAAAATATTTAAATTTTCTTTGTTTAATCCTCTTTACTAGCCACATACTAGTACACATGATGTGTAGACATACATAAATCTTGGGAAGAGAAAAGATTAGAAGGGAACAGTACGGAAATGTTTACTCTTGAACTGCTAAAACCGTCAGAAGCTTTTTATACAATACAGAATGCAAGAAATATCTTTAAAAGTATGTAATTTAACAACGACAACAACAAAACAAGTGATCAACGTTTTACAAACTTCCGAATGTAAGAGCAAGATCAGCATGTTAAAACGCAAATAATGTAAAGAGAACTAAGATCAAAGTGTTAAAAATCCATCACTTTACTTTACTTTACTTTATCCTTCCTCTTGTACCTTGGGTCGAGGGATGATGCAGTTGGTGTTATTTTGGGCCACGTGAGTGGTGGCCTCAGTGGTGTTCATGCCGTAATTCGTGAGTGTTTCTACAACTCCATCTATCCATCTTTTCCGGTGTTTTCCTCTTGATCTGTGTCCTGTAGTTCCATGGTTTCTTCCTCTTGATCTGTGTCCTGTAGTTCCATGGTTTCTTCCTCTTGATCTGTGTCCTGTAGTTCCGTGGTTTCTTCCTCTTGATCTGTGTCCTGTAGTTCCATGGTTTCTTCCTCTTGATCTGTGTCCCGTAGTTCTATGGTTTCTTCCTCTTGATCTGTGTCCTGTAGTTCCACGGTTTCTTCCTCTTGATCTGTGTCCTGTAGTTCCACGGTTTCTTCCTCTTGATCTGTGTCCTGTAGTTCCACGGTTTCTTCCTCTTGATCTGTGTCCTGTAGTTCCTTGGTTTCTTCCTCTTGATCTGTGTCCTGTAGTTCCTTGGTTTCTTCCTCTTGATCTGTGTCCTGTAGTTCCGTGGTGTCTTCCTCTTGATCTGTGTCCTGTAGTTCTGTGGTTTAAAGTCCTCGCTTCTGCCTGTGCCCGTCTCAGTAAGCGGCCAGACCACTTAATTCTTTGTTTCTCTGTTTACTGCAGGCATGATGTAGTCCTTACTGATTGTCTTATGTCGTCGTTTCTTATCTCACTCCTCCTCATGAAGTTTGCTGCTTGTCTTAGGCTTTTCTTTCACCCCCCCCCCCCCTCCTTTCTCACCATCACAGAGCAGTCCAAACCAAGGGACAACTAATTAATAACATATTTATACCAACATTATACTACCTATGCCAACATTATGCTACATATGCCAACATTATGCTACCTATGTCAAACATTGGCACTAACCAAGAAACAGCTTTTTTTAAGCCATTAACATACCAAAAACAATGATAAAGAGTCTAAACATCGTTAATACTATGGAGCAGTGTTTCTCATGTTTTTTTCGGGCTGCTGCCCCCACCCTTTCACCCATGCCACATCCTCAACACCCTTCTCCCTCCCCCCTCATCTTATGCACTATTTATACAATGACCTGTTAAACTACGATATGCATTACACAACTAACAGCTTTAACTAGCAAACCAATTTAACAGTACGAAGAAGTACATTTATAACTCACCTACCGCATTGTTTTCTCAACTTTTAACGCGATGGATGAGTTTCATGCAGGCACACAAGTTTCTCAATATCAAGTTGAAAAGTGCTAAGAAGGAAGGTATTACTGTCCCCATCTAAGAAGGAATGTATTACTGTCCCCATCTAAGAAGGAATGTATTACTGTCCCCATCTAAGAAGGAAGATACTACTGTTCCCATCTAAGAAGGAAGATACTACTGTCCCCGACTGCTGTTCACCCCCCCCCCCCGAACGTTTCCCCTTTTACTGTTCCCTTTTCTTCCACTCCCCACCCCACCCCACTGACCCCTTTTTCACCGCCCTCTGGTCCTTTCCAATGTCCAAGGGAAGGGGTGGAGGTGGGGTTATCGCCCGCGTTGGGAAACACTGCTTTAAAGGCTCTTGACTGTTACTTACTTTGAGTTTCTATTTATTATTTTCTATTAATTCTGTTCAGACAGGACATACAGAAAAAAAAACACATTCATACTTACACACATAAATGTTTGCATACAAACGACCTGCGATCTCATAAATAAATATGAGTTCACGCATTTTAACGACCGTTAATCTCGTTTATATCTGTACAGGAAACAGGCCTACACATTCTAGTGACAACAAACGCCCCAACCCGTCCCACGCTGCTGTTACGACCGACCTGGACAATACTGGTTGTCCTGTTCTGGACGCGTCTTAAATTACTCTGCCAAGAACTGAAAGGGTTTAACCAGAGAAGGGCTTCTCATTAGCATTTTGACTGAGCCCCTTTACGTGCATGTGTGCATGTGTAGTTCAGAAACACAAAGCCCCTTTCCTGAATAATGTCTAGGACCAACAAAACCGGTGTTAGGGGAGATTATCTTCAGACAGTTCTAATAATTGTTAGAGCCCTTGTTATCTCCAAGCAGCGCTTTGTCGCATGAAACAAAATACATAATATATGCGTCGTTGGAACATTAACAGAGGGAAAGATATTAGCTTTAAAATTCAGACAGACAGACAGACAGACAGACAGGCAGGCAGGCAGGCAGGCAGATAGATAGATAGATAGATAGATAGATAGATAGATAGATAGATAGATAGATAGATAGATAGATAGATAGATAGATAGATAGATAGGCTTCATCATTTGTTCATAAATATGATCATGAACAATAGATGAGGAGAGATCTCTGTTGGTTGCGATTCACAATCCCAGGCCTCACTCCTGACATAGAATGGAATGGTAAGAAATGTGGATATAAGGAAACAAGCTTTGATGTCGTCCTGCAGATTAACCTTTGAAGTTCAACCGAAGGAGAGAGAGGGAGGGAGAAAGAGGAGGAGAGAGGGGAGAGAGAGACGAAGAAAGACAGAGAGTGAAGGAGAGAGAGGGGAAGAGATAGGGAGAGAGAGAGATAGAGAGAGGGGGAAAGTTCATGGAAAACCAAAAGTTATTTACAAATATAAAAAAAACAGAGGAGGAGGACACACTGAAAATATTATAACAACCGAAAAAAATAGAGGGAAAACGAGCCAAGGGGAAAGGATGAGAGAACTGATAGTGGATAATTTGGCGAGATGCCGTGAGATGAGTTCATCAGCTGAACTGATGGGCTACGTGAAGTATGCAGAAACATAATAGCCAACGGCACATCATGATGATGATGATGATGATGATGATGATTGAAAACTCAGAAAAAAGCAATGTCAGAACTACATGAAGAATAGTAATGACAATTTCATATCGAAAAGATAGTTTGGCAGCAGGTATTTGGCAGATGTGGTACAAGCCCAGCTCCGATTTGATATAGATGATAGATGTTTTAAAACGTTAAACTGGGAAAGAGGAAAGAACTTCACAAAAGCAAAACATAAAAAACAACACATAAAGAGAAAGAGAGAGAGAGAGAGAGAGAAAGATCAGCCTGCGTGACTGTAGGACAGATGAGCCTACAAGCAAACGTGCTCCAGGAGCGCTTAGTAGCAGACTGCTGTGTGCCTGGCAAGCGATTTCCAGGTCGATCTCTTCCGTGTATAGACATCAAGACTGTTGGACATCAAAAATTTGTATAGACATCAAGATCACTGGAAATCATACGCTGAGAGAGTCACCACGGCAGCAAGTATGGAACATGACAATGATGAGAGCACGTGATATGAAGACGTAAAGTTGCGCACCAAAATGATCGGGACGACATCCCGAGTACAAATTCATGTGGCTCAGTTTTATAACTAGAAGCAGAGCCACAAATCACCCAAAAATCTCACTTAGACGAAGATAATTTCAAATTCTTTCACTCCGACGACAATATAAGACTACACTCTCACGAGAGGACGCAACAACTTTCAGTCGCCCGTACAGCTCAATTTCTTCACACTTACTATCCAGACGTTCAGTCCCGCAGTCTCTCACAAACATCTCGTGGCCAAACATTTGCACGAATTACCTCAAGTTTCTTAACTCATACAATAAATCATACATTAAAATCTCAACAAAGTTAAGACTGTGTCAAGCAACAAGCCAACATGTAAGCGATAAGAAAAGGAATTTTATCACGGTGTGCTTTTCGAAATAACAAGTTAAGCTTATGCACACACACACCGACACGCTGACTCTCTGTTTACCTGTTTTTATCTC
This sequence comes from Achatina immaculata, assembly GCA_009760885.1. NCBI lineage: Eukaryota > Metazoa > Mollusca > Gastropoda > Stylommatophora > Achatinidae > Lissachatina > Lissachatina immaculata. Next base: position 16,792,935 of record CM019696.1, read on the forward strand.
TTGGCTTAAGTGCACACTGAGATCTCTACGACTTATGGGCTCCGATGCATGTTTTTATTTCAATGAACATTTTATACATTAAATGTCTTGATCAACTTTACAATCCAGGAATACACAATTTATAGACGAAATAATAGTTGGCAAAATGTTCTAGGTTTCCTCCTTAGTTTTAGCTTTGTCGTATTTTTTTTAAACAACACTTTTAGGGAGGAAATTTATCGCGAGAACCACGAGATTACACATACTGTTAGTTATAATAGTTGTGCCTAGTGTTAGTTATAATAGTTGTGCCTAGTGTTAGTTATAATAGTTGTGCTTGCTGTTAATTATAATAGTTGTGTTTACTTTTAGTTATAATAGTTGTGTTTACTGTTAGTTATAAATTTGTGCCTAGTGTTAGTTATAATAGTTGTGCTTGCTGTTAGTTATAATAGTTGTGCTTACTGTTAGCTATAATAGTTGTGCTTACTTTTAGTTATAATAGTTGTGCTTACTGTTAGTTATAATAGTTGTGTTTACTGTTAGTTATAATAGTTGTGCTTACTGTTAGTTATAATAGTTGTGCTTACTGTTAGTTATAATAGTTGTGCTTACTTTTAGTTATAATAGTTGTGCTTACTGTTAGTTATAACAGTTGTGCTTACTGTTAGTTATAATAGTTGTGTTTACTGTTAGTTATAATATTTGTGCTTACTGTTAGTTATAATAGTTGTGTTTACTGTTAGTTATAATAGTTGTGCCTAGTGTTAGTTATAATAGTTGTGCCTAGTGTTAGTTATAATAGTTGTGCCTAGTGTTAGTTATAATAGTTGTGCTTACTGTCAACTATAATAGTTGTGCATAGTATTAGTTATAATAGTTGTGCCTAGTGTTAGTTTTAATAGTTGTGCTTACTGTTAATTATAATAGTTGTGCTTACTGTTAATTACAGTAGTTGTGCTTACTGTTAGTTATAATAATTGTGCTTTTTCTAATGAATACGTTTATATAGTTCTTCTTGCTTTCATTCTCTTCTTCTACTTCTACTACTACTAAGAGTATTTCTACTACTACTAATTACTACTATTACTACTAAGTGCTACTACTACTACTAACTACTACTAACTACTACTAAGTACTACTACTACTACTACTACTAACTACTACTAAGTACTACTAAGTACTACTACTACTACTAACTACTACTAATTACTACTATTACGACTAAGTGCTATTACTACTACTAACTACTACTACTACTACTAACTACTACTAATTACTACTATTACGACTAAGTGCTATTACTACTACTAACTACTACTACTACTAACTACTACTAAGTACTACTACTACTACTATCTACTACTAAGTACTAATACTACGTATTACTACTATTAACTACTACTACTACTACTACTACTACTACTACGTACTACCTAATAACTACTACTAACTACTGCTACTACTACTAACTACTACACAGTACTACTACTACTACAACAACTACTACTACGTACTACAACTAACTATTGTTACTACTACAACTACTACTGCTAACTACTACTATTACGATTACTACTACTACTACTGCTAAGTACTACTATTACTACCTACTACGACTACTATTACTACTCCTACTACTGCTAAGTACTACTACTAACTATTACTACTACTACTACTACTACTACTACTGCTACTACTACTACTTCTTCCTCTTTGAGCTTAGACGCGTCCTCTCCAGTCAATTTAATTTCATACAAAACATAGTCGAACATTTAAGAAGAAGAAGAAGTAGATATAAACAGAGGACACTGTTCCAAAGAGGTAGAAAGTGAAGGCAGTTTGCATAAACTTACTGGACAAGATTATTGAAGAGAGCAGTAAAAAGGTTTAGAGCTGTACAGTAACGAGACAGAAAATAAAATATTAAAAAAAACAGTAAATATACCAAATTGTAATATCCTTTCACAATGGAAGACACTAAGACAAGTAAATAAGACTCAATTAACATGAAACAATAATAACAGCCGTTGTCAAGAGCACAAATGTTATAAAAATCACTATTAGGCAAGTTAACGGCACGGTTTTATGACACTGTGAAGATATAAAGAAATAAGAAGATGTGTGTAAAACTGCCATCCCCAACCCAGCGCGTCACAGCTGGCGGATGGTGAAAGTCCTCCAGATATGGAGGATCCCTGTGAATAAGGAGTTATCCAAATAAGCAGGCGCGGACCAACTGGCGGTAGACTCAGAGAGCGAGGTGGGGATTTCACTTCCTGAAATCGAAAGAAGGTAAAATGTTAATGGGAAAGGAAGACATTGTGGACAGGTGGACAGAGTACATCAGTGAGCTGTATGGAGGAGAAAGACCAGAATTAACACCAGATATTGAAAACTGTGATGGACCACCAATACTTGAAGATGAAATCATAGATGCCATCAAACACATGAAGAAAAGAAAAGCAACTGGGCCTGATAATATAACAATAGAAGAAATAGAGGCACTAGAGGAGACAGGAATAAAAATAATAACCAAGTTGCTGAATGACATTTACAACAGTGGTTATATTCCCAGTGACTTGATTAAATCCACGTTTATAGCACTACAAAAGAAACCTGATGCAAAGGAATGTGATGACCACTGGACTATCAGCCTCTCATGTCACATAACGAAGCTACTTCTGAGAATCATTATGAGAAGAACAAGGAAAAAGATAAAAATGGAAATAGCAGATGATCAGTTTGGATTTGTTGAAGGAAAGGGAACACACAATGCCATTTATGCTTTACGAACACTAACAGAAAGAGCTTTAGAAGTACAGAAAGATCTCTACTTATGCTTCATTGATTACACCAAGGCATTTGACAAGGTGAAACATTATGAAATTATTAAAATGCTTGAAGACATCAATATAGACGGCAAAGACCTGAGGATTGTAAAAAATCTATACTGGCAACATAAAGCAGCAATTCGAGTTGAAAATAGAACTGGAAAATATCAACCTATAAAACAAGGGGTGTGACAAGGATGTGTACTTTCTCCAGACCTTTTTCTCTGTATAGCGAGAATATTCTAAGAACAATCATCACAAAACCAGGCATAAAAATTGGATTATACAATATTAACAACCTTCGGTATGCTGACGACACAGTACTGATAGCTGAGAACCAACAAGACCTTCAAAATCTCTTGGATAAAGTCGCCAAAGAAAGTGAACAGAAAGGCCTTACTTTGAACATCAAAAAGACAGAGACTATAGTTATATCTAAGAAACAGAATCCACCAGCATGCAGTATAAAATTAAACGGAACTATTCTAAAGCAGGTGCAGAAATTCAAATACCTTGGAGCAGTAATAACTTCAGATGGGAAATGCACAACAGAAATTAGTTATAGAATAGGTCAAGCAAAAACTGCATTTCAGAGAATGAAAACATACTAGCCAACACATCCTTATCAATGAATGTTAGAAAACGAGTCCTAAAATGCTATATTGAACCTATCTTGTTATATGGAAGTGAATCATGGACAATAGCAAAGTATGCACAAAAATCATTGGAAGCAGCAGAAATGTGGTTTATTAGAAGAATGTTGCGAATCCCTTGGACAGTAAAAATAACTAATGAAGAATGTATGAGAAGAGCTGGAGAGACAAAAACCTTGTCAAAAAGATAAGAGAGAGGCAATGTACTTTCATAGGACGTGCAATGAGAAGAGAGGGCATAGCAAATATTATAAGAACAGGACAAATAGAAGGAAGACAATCAAGAGGAAGACGAAGAGAAATGATACTGGACAGTCTGACGGGATGGTGTGAGAGGAGATCACCAACTGAGCTGGTGGCCTGAATGAAGGATCGTGTACTCTGGATAAGCATAATAGCCAACGCCAGTCGGCACGGCACTTGATGATGATGATGATAATGATGATGATGTGTAAAAGTGAGGAAAAGAGTATTCTTTCATTCATTTGCATGTCCCTTGTGGAACTTTGCCTCTCTAACAGCACTTCTGTAGGCCTCTCGGTTGTGAGCAAGATGGCCTGCTGCTGATGCATCCATTTACGGATCATCAACGATGTCTTGCAGCCATCTTCGCCTTGATCTTCCTCTCTTTCTTTTTTCCCATTATGTACCTTTCCAAGACTGTTTTCTCTAGATTATCATGACGTTTAATGTGTCCAAAATTTTAAAGTTTTCTCACTTTAATCTTCTTTTCTAGCCAGCCTTCTTCAATATCAAGTTCTTGTTGTATGGATATATTTATTCCTTTTGTGTCCATGGTATTTGAAGAACTCTTCTGTAGCATTTACATTCAAAGGCATTTATGTGTTTCTCAGCTGTTTTGTTAAGTTCCAGGTCTCACAGGCATAAAAGAATATTACAGTGCTATATAGAACAAATATAGCTGTATAGCTGTGAAAGGTGGAAAATGAAAAAAAAATTGTAAAAAAAATTGTAAGCAGAAGACACGTGGTTTGGAGGGGGGTAGATGATGTAACAGAAACCCTGGATATACAGAAAAGCAGATAAATCAAACGAAGAGGATCTCTCAACGAAGTTTGAGAACACCGAAAACTAGTTAAAAGCGACCAGAAAAAGACATTCAGAATCTCTTGGACTTGCCATGAGAAGACAGAACTTCGAGAACCTCGTAATGAAACTCAAGGGGGAAAAGAACAAACAAAGGAAGAGAGGAAAGCCAAGAGAAAAATGTCTCGGTGGACTGACTGACCACGTGGCATGGAAAAACAGAAGAGCTTTTGAACTGATCTTGAAACACTCACGCATCGCACAAGATGGAGGAGTATGATAGCCAAAGCTATACGAAATGACGCATAATAAACGAGAAATGTTCCGTTAATAGAACAGATTTTGTTCTATAATACCACTCAGTTGTGAAGCAAAGGAGGAGTACAGATCAAGCATCAAAAGTGTGAACATTAATAATCCTAGATCCGGCCTGTGTGCACAAAAGCACTTTCAAGTGCACGCACGTGGTCGACTACGTTTTCTTTGTTTCGTTCAGTACGTTTCTATATCTTTTGTTGCAGGGCGAAGGCGGTTTTTTTTTTTAGAAACATTATTGTTGTTGTTATTACAATTTTTGCTGCTGTCACTGTTTTTTTTTTGTGTTAAATGGTGTTGTTATTTTTGTCGCCGTTAACTGTTATTTTTTGTTCTTACTACTGTTATTGTTCTTCTTGTTATTCTTCTTATTTTTGTCGCCGTTAACTGTTATTTGTGTGTTCTTACTATTGTTATTGTTCTTCTTGTTATTCTTCTTATTTTTGTCGCAGTTAGCTATTATTTTTTTGGTTCTTACTACTGCTATTATTCTTCTTGTTATTCTTCTTATTTTTGTCGCCGTTAACTGTTATTTTTGTTCTTACTATTGTTGTTATTACTGCTGTTGTTATTCTCATTATTTTTGTCGCCGTTAACTGTTATTGTTGTTCTTACTGCTGGTGTTGTTACTGGTGGTATTATTTTTTTGTTTCCGATACTGTTTTTTTGTTCCTCTTATTATTATTATTTATTGTCATCATCATTACTGTTTATTATTGTTGCTGTTACTGTTGATTTTGTTGTCATTATTGTTACTTGTATGAATAACAATAAGACTGTTTTTAAGATTGTTATTGAATATTAAATCCCCCACCCCACCCCACCCGTCGTTCTGTGCTGAATGCTTTTTCAAGGATATGTTAAAGAGTCTATTTTCATAGTCTAAAAATAATTTGATAACATACAGAAGATCATCCGCTGAGACGTCAAAGATCTTTTGAGCTTTGATGAAGATCTTTTTTTAAAGTCATGTTTAAGACAATTTTTAGAGTCATTGCTAAAGGTCTTATTTTGGTACGGCTCAGTCAGTCAGTCAGTCATTTGCATGTCCTTGCAGAACTTTGCCTCCCTAACAGCTCTCCTGTAGTATATGCAGTACATATAGTCTTGTAGTATATATAATACAAATAGTCCTGTAGTATTTTATCACACAACAGACAGTGAAATAATGCGCCTTTACTTCCGCCCTAAACTGTTTCACTCCTGGATTAACTTCCATGGTCCGCCAGAATAATTCTTGATGAGAAACATTTTGGTAGAAATAAGCAGGAAGGAAGTTACTCAATGTTTAAAAGTATGTGCTACGTTTCACTTTATTTATACTTTGTCTAAATATCACTCTGAGCAATGAATCACACAGGTGTACAAGACCTACCAACCCTACCACTGTTGATTCACATAGGTGTACAAGATCTACCAACCCTGTCAGCGTTGATTCACATACGTGTACAAGATCTACCAACCCTGTCAGCGTTGATTCACATAGGTGTACAAGATCTACCAACCCTGTCAGTGTTGATTCACATAGGTGTACAAGATCTATCAACCCTGCCAGTGTTGATTCACATAGGTGTACAAGATCTACCAACCCTGTCAGTGTTGATTCACATAAGTGTACAAGATCTACCAACCCTGCCACTGTTGATTCACATAGGTGTACAAGATCTACCAACCCTGCCAATGTTGATTCACATAGGTGTACAAGATTTTTCAACCCTGCCAGTGTTGATTCACATAGGTGTACAAGATCTACCAACACTGCCAGTGTTGATTCACATATGTGTACAAGATCTACCAACCCTATCACTGTTGATTCACATAGGTGTACAAGATCTACCAATCCTGCCAGTGTTGATTCACATAGGTGTACAAGATCTACCAACCCTGCCAGTGTTGATTCACATAGGTGTATAAAATCTACCAACCCTGTCAGTGTTTATTCACATAGGTGTACAAGATCTACCAACCCTGCCACTGTTGATTCACATAGGTGTACAAGATCTTCCAACCCTGCCAATGTTGATTCACATAGGTGTACAAGATCTTCCAACCCTGCCAATGTTGATTCACATAGGTGTACAAGATCTACCAACCCTGCCAGCGTTGATTCACATAGGTGTACAAGATCTACCAACCCTGCCAGCGTTGATTCACATAGGTGTACAAGATCTACCAACCCTGTCAGTGTTGATTCACATAGATGTACAAGATCTACCAACCCTGTCAGCGTTGATTCACATAGGTGTACAAGATCTACCAACCCTGCCAGTGTTGATTCACATAGATGTACAAGATCTACCAACCCTTTCAGTGTCATTTTGGAGTGAAAAAGTTAATGATACTTGTAAACCCGTTAAATTCCTTATAGCAGGTACTTTCAGTGTTAAGAAACTAATAAGGCATTTGTTTATTTAATGTTGAACTAAACTGTCTTTATAAAGGGGGCTCCTGTTTCTATGAGGCTGTTAAAATTTCAGTTATGAAATATTTCTAAGTGTGCCGTAGCTGTTAAAATACAAACTAATGTGTCGCGAAATTACACTTATTTAGTTATTTTAACGCTATGTTTTAGTTTAAATAAAGAAAGTTGAAGGCCAATAGCTCATCTTAATTCGGGTTTAACCCTTTCATTCCAAAACAACACAGGCAGTTTTGGTAGATCTTGAAACCTCCGTGAATCAAATTTCAGATCGAAATAATTACGCACAAAGTCTAAATAAAATGAAAAGTAGCACATTTCTAATCATACCCAATTTTGTTTTAAACTACTCAGTAATTTCCTCCAAATTTCTTTCCACCAAAAATATCTCATCAAAGGTTATCCAGGCAGAGCATGAAAATTAACTGAGGAGTGAAAAAGAGTTGATGCCTTGAAAATAGTAAGAGCCAGGAAGGAACGTATATGAGAAACCAATAATTAAACAGAACAGAACACAATAACAAATAGCTATTGTAGACTCGCAGGTACTGTAATTATATATAATTCGCATACACATCCCCATCGCACGATAATATTCACAGATAATAAGGTTAACATCTGTCTTGATTAGCTCACACATACACGTTTCCATCACACGATAATATTCACAGAATATAAGGTGACATCTGTTTTGAACATCTCTCACATACACATCTCCATCACACGATAATATTCACAGAATATAAGATGACATCTCCCTTGAATATCTCTCACATACACATCCTCCATCACACGATAAGATTCACAGAAAATAAGGTTAACATCTGTCTTGATTAGCTCACACATACACGTTTCCATCACACGATAATATTCACAGAATATAAGGTGACATCTGTTTTGAACATCTCTCACATACACATCTCCATCACACGATAATATTCACAGAATATAAGATGACATCTCCCTTGAATATCTCACACATACACATCCTCCATCACACAATAATATTCACAGAATATAAAGTGACACCTGTCTTGATTATCTTACACATACACATCCTCCATCACACGATAATATTCACAGAATATAAAGTGACACCTGTCTTGATTATCTCACACATACACATCCTTCATCACACGACAATATTCACAGAATATAATGTGACACCTGTCGTAATTATCTCTCACAAACAACTTTTACATCACTACGACACCAGCTACAATGACTATATTTTGCATACCTCAGCATCGAAAATACTGTCACTGAACTCCCGGGTAGTAGTAGCACAGCTTCACACCAAAAGAGTTAACTGTGCCTGAGGACACAGTTTTGAAGCATTCATCGTCCTGTAGACACACAAAACACCGCCTCACGGGTTGGATTAAAAACCTATACTTCGAATAGATGACAATCGACACAGCGCGAGTCACATATATACAATTGTTAAGTCAGCCTTACTTATAAAAATATCCGCTGACACACGGTACACGGTGAGGTTAATTTGTTTTGCAAGCTCTATGTATGTGTGTATGTGTGTTGAAAACGTATTTAGAAATGACACAACAGAGCAGTTCTAAATATAACCAAAACAAAACCAACTCTGACCAGGACGCGGGCAAACAGACACTCTTTAAAGTAAACTTCTAGTCAGGTGTATGTGTCTCGGGGATTTCCCCCTTTTTTTTTTAGTTCTACCCCACTCCACTCCACCCCACCCCAACCCCTCACCCCCACCCCCCGCTGCATTCCAGAGACGTTAACTGTGTTCGTGAAGTAATTCGAAATCTGGGCCCTCGATTAAAACGCGGAAACAGATTAGGGCAGTATGGAACGGCAAGTTTACTTTGAGGATAATATCCTCCTGTATTGTATTAGGACTGACCAACATGTCTCTGGTTGCTGAGTTGTCTGTGTCAAAGAGAACATGTTCATCAGGGACAACAGCATCAGCAGCAATAAATTCACCAGCGACCAAAAAAAAAAAGTTCATCAGAAAGAAGAAAACAAGTTCATCAGAGCCAACAAAAAGCTCATCAAAGAGAACAAGCTCATTGAAGTCAACAAGTTTATCAGAGACCCGTTCGTAGGTGAAAACAGGCTGATAACGACCAGGACCTGTGATAACAAACTGACAACGGCCAGGACTTGTGATAACAAACTGACAACCCACCCCCCCCCCCCCCCCCCCCAAGACGTATGACAGCAAGACTGACAACGGCCAAGACAATACCAAACTGATAACACTCAAGGCTATGTTCCAATTTCTCCTGCTGTGTCTGTCATCGGTGGACAGCCAACCTGATACAGTCTGCCCTCAGGGTGCGTGTCCAGGCGATGTTTCAATCTCAGTGGAGGTTGCTAAGAGACTGTCTTCTTAGATTAGCTTCCAGAAGTATGAAATCCTCAACTATACAAGTTTCCATCCGATTCCTTTCATCATGGGATCATCACTACAATAAATGAGAACACCCAAGCTCATCGCAGCCACTGAGAGAACCAGAAACAGCCAACAGAGAGCAATAAATCAGAAGATATACAGTTCACACAAAGTAAACCCGCTAAACCGAATAAACCGTTCATTCATTCATTCATAAACCTTACACACAATAAAATTAAACTTTAAACATTTACACAATTACAGCTACGTATAAATAGTCGTCCCGACTTGCTGAACACAGGAATGGCTGGAGAACCCTTGTCGATGCCTTATGCACCAGGGAGTACAGATGACTGATGATGATGGCAGAATTACTCTTCATATAATGAACTATTAATTCGACATAGCTGTTAGGATATAATTGTATTCTAAAGTTATATTTAAGACAGACCTTGACACAAACGGTGCGTTTAAGCTCGACGTATAAAATATAGTTTTCCCATCATTCAAACTCACTGGAGTGGAACTCAACTACCCAATGAAGGCGGTATAGAAGACGCAAGGGAATTCACTGAATCTTCAACGGTTTCTGGAGAAGCTATGCACATATCATGCGTGACCACGAACTTCAGCACAAAGAAAAGTTGTAGAAAACGTAGCGTTGCTGTTGTTACGACAGCGGGTTGTAATGTAATCATCATCGTGTGGTTCATCTTCACACTTTTAAGTCTTTCCGCCAATTTCTTTACAGGCCATTGTTAACCGAATTTCTAGTCTAATACTTCATTGATGGTGGGTTACATGTTGTAGTTTTCAAAATTTGCGTTACTACAGACCAGAGGCTGAGATACATTCACGCTAGGAATTGTTGTAGGATCATTTGAGTTAGTTCAGGGATACTTCTCTCATTATTTATCTGCCGTTTTTGTCACATTCCTTCAACTATCTATCTATCTATCTATCTATCTATCTATCTATCTATCTATCTATCTATCTATCTATCTATCTATCTATCTATCTATCTATCTGCCTGCCTGCCTGTCTGTCTGTCTCCATCCGTCCGTCCCTCCATCAATCCATCCATTCATCCATGTCTGTCTGGCTTCCTGTCTGCCTGCCTGCTTCTTTGCCTGTCTGTCTGTCTATCTATCTGTCCGAGCAGAATGTCTGAAATAGACAGAAAATTGTATGATGAAGCGCAGACTATCAAACTGACTTGCGTGACCTGGCTTTTCATCCTTTGCAGATAAAGTAAATATAAAGTAAATAAAATCCCTTGTAGAATGGGAACCAGTGAACAGTCGTATAATAAGAGCACGATACAACCTACGACACGGAAGAATGACAATAATACAGTGTTATGCACCCACGAATGATGCAGATGATGATGTGAAAGACGACTTCTATCACCAACTACAACAAATCATCAACAAAGTCCCTAAACACGACATCCTAATTGCTATGGGGGACTTCAATGCTAAGGTAGGGAAGGATAATACCGACGTTGAAAAAGTGATGGGGAAAGAAGGAATTGACATGGTTAATCAGAATGGAGAAAGATTAATTGAAATATGTCTAACAGAGGGCATGGTCATTGGAGGCACAATATTCCCACACAAAGAGATACATAAAACAACGTGGATATCTCCAGATGATAGAACTAGAAACCAGATAGACCATTTTTGTATTAGAAAGCAATACAGAACATCTCTCATGGATGTAAGGGCTTATAGGGGTGCAGATGTCAACAGTGATCACAACCTGTGCATAGGGAAAATAAAACTAAAATTGAAAAGTCAACACAAGAAATCAGTACACAGAAAGATAAACATCCACAGCCTACAAGAAGAAAATACTAACATTAATTTCAATCAGGAACTTGCCAATCATTCCAAAACACCCAGTGAAGTTGAGGAGATAGGTATAGATGAGTTATGGAATTCGTACAGCACAGCCATAATCACAGCAGCAAAAGTAAGCGCTGGATTGGAAAAACCAAATAGAAAAGCATGGATATCAGATAAAACATGGAAGTATATACATGAAAGACGAGCAGCCAAATTAAACATGTTGAATGCAAAAGCAGATCATGAAAGAGATTCGTCAAAAGCAAAATACAAAGACATAGACAGGAAAGTAAAAAGTTCAGCTAGAAGGGATAAAGGAGAATACATAGACAATATGGCGAAAGAGGCAGAAAAAGCAGCAAAAACAGGAGACAGCAAAACTTTATATAACATACAAAAGAGGCTAACAGGTACTATTACACCTAAAGAAAGACCAATCCTTAGCAAAACTGGAACACTATTAACATCAAATAAAGACCAAAAGCAAAGATGGGCTGAACACTTCCAAGAAATACTCAATCGACCACACCCAAAAGAATTGTTAAACCTTGAAACTGACTTACCAGCCCCACAACTAAATGTCAATCTAGATGAAATTAAATTGCATGAAATTGAAGCAGCAGTGAATTTAATGGCTAACAACAAAGCTGCAGGTGAAGATGAAATAACAGCAGAGATGCTAAAAGCTATCAATAGTGACAACATGAGACAACTACAGAGAATGTTTAACAAGATTTGGAAAGAAGAAAAGGTCCCTTCTAATTGGAAGAAGGGAATCATTGTTAAAATACCAAAAAAGGGCAACCTTAGTGACTGTAACAACTGGAGAGGAGTAACCTTAATATCAGTTGTGTCAAAAGTATTTTGCAAGGTCATTTTGAATAGACTCAAAGATATAGTGGATACTGCAATGAGAGAAGAACAAGCAGGATTTCGAAAAGGGAGAAGCTGTCTCGACCAGATCTTTACTCTCAGAATAATACTTGAAGAACATATTGAAAAGCAAAAACCATTAATACTGAATTTCATAGATTTTAAGAAGGCATTTGATAGCATACACAGAGATTCATTATGGAGAATTTTATGTCTATATGGAATACCATCTAAAATTGTCAACATCATTAAGGACTTATACAATGGATATGGTTGTGCAGTCAAGACAGAAGAAGGGATGAGTGAATGGTTCCAGATTGAAACAGGCGTGAAACAAGGATGTATACTGTCTCCTTTACTTTTTGGGATTACAATAGACTTCATAATGACAAAATGCTGCACAGGTAACACAGGTATTGACTGGGTACATGGGACCCAACTAGAAGATCTTGATTTTGCTGATGACATAACTCTTATCAGTAATAATGTGAATTCCATGCAAGAAAAAACAGATAGCCTATCTTCACTGGCTAGCAAAATAGGACTTGAAATTAACAAGGACAAAACAAAGATAATGAAAATTCCCATCAATCAAAATGGAAAAATACACATAGAAGGGACAGATATTGAAGAAGTCAATCAATTTGCATACCTTGGCAGCTACATAGACAAGGATGGTGACACTAGAAAGGAAGTTAGGATCAGAATTGCAAAAGCAGCATCAATCTTCAAGAATCTTGAGAACATATGGAATTCAAAAGTTATAAGCACAAAAACCAAGTTAAGACTATTCAATTCAAATGTAATATCCACCCTCATTTATGCATGCGAAAGCTGGAAAACAACTAAAGAAATAGACAAGAAATTAGACTCTTTTGAAAACAAATGCCTAAGGAAAATACTCGGCATCAAGTGGAATGAATTTAAGAACAATGCAGAGATAAGACAGATGACTGAACAACAACCAGTCTCACTGGTGATCAGGAAAAGGAGATGGACATATGTTGGTCACTTGATGAGAAGAAATGATCAGAGAATCCCAAAACAAGCTATCAAGTGGAACACAACAGGCCGAAGAAAAAGGGGCAGACCGCGTGAAACTCTAAAGAGGACATTATTAAGAGAGGCCAAGTTAACAGGCATAAAATCCTTTGATGAGGTTGAAAGACTCGCCGAAGACAGGAAAAATTGGCGAACTACTTTGCGAGCCCTATGTGACGTCTAACGGCACGGGAAGGATATAAGATATAAGATAAGATAAAGATGAATCAATCGATCAAATCCCCCCCTCTGCTTGCTCATCTATCTTTCCATCTATGTTTTTCTAACCTTTCAGTATCCTAAATAAACTTTGGGCCCCCATGAGCTTAGGCCCTAAGTGCTGTTATATTTTTTAAAAATACATTACTTCTAAGAAAGAGAGGAAGACCAAGGCGATGGTGGCTGCAAGACATCGCTAACGATCAGCGAATGGATGCATCCCTAGCAGGGCATCTTGTTTACAACCGAGAGGCCTAAAGGAGAGCTGTTAGGGAGGTCAAGTTCCGTCAGGGATATGCAAATGACTGACTGACTGATTGACTTCTAAGACGATAACAACTTGTCCGTCAGTCTTAGATCACAAGAATGTCTGAAGCGCCTTGACTTTCTTCTTCATCCAACTGTGAACCGCTTAGATAATGATTCATATTCTTTGAAAAAGTCTCATCAGAATATCGTTTACCCCTTTTTTTCTATAAAACCTTTACCTGGGCAAGAGTAGAAGGCCATGAACTGTTGCCTTCTTGTCATATTTATACGATTTTAAATCATTCATTCATTCATTTGCATGTCCCTTGTGGAACTTTGCCTCCTTAACAGCTCTCCTGTAGGCCTCTCGGTTGTGAGCAAGATGCCTTGCTGCTGATGCATCCATTTACAGATCCTCAACGATGTCTTCCAGCCATCTTCGCCTTGATTTTCCTCTCTTTCTTTTTCTCATTATGTACTCTTCCATGACGGTCTTCTCTAGATTATCATGACGTTTAATGTGTCCAAAATATTTGTTTTCTCTCTTTAATCCTCTTTACTAGCCAGCCTTCTTCAATATTAAGTTCTTGTAGTATGGATATATTTGTTCTTTTTTGTGTCCATGATATTTGAAGAAGTCTTCTGTAGCATTTACATTCAAAGGCATTTATGTGTTTCTCAGCTGTTTTGTTAAGTGTCCAGGTCTCACAGGCATATATTGCGATGGGAAAGATGCATGCCCGTAAAAATCTTACTTTTGTAGTTATGTCTGTTCCTCTCCACAGATTCTTTAGTTGTTTCAATTTCTGAAGAATAGATCTCCTCCTTTTAATTTCCCTCATTGTATCTCCATTATTAGTTAGCAGTGATCCAAGATATTCAAAACTCTCCACTTCTTCCAGTTTTTCCTCATTGATACATATTTCAGCTGCCTTGTTTGTTTTGTGAGTTGTCATCTATTTAGTTTTCTTCGCATTAGATAGAAGTTTTGTTCTATACTATTCTTACTGATTGACATAATTAGTTTTTCCATTCCTTTTTGTGTTGTGGGCAGTAATACTGTGTCATCAGCATATCTAATCTCTGGTATTTCATAACCTCCAATTGTTATGGCATCGTAATATTCTTTGTCTGTATCTTCTCTAACATTCCTCATCATATTTTCAAAATACAAGTTAAATAAGTTAGGTGACAATATGCATCCCTGACGGACCCCTTGTTTTATGTCAAATCAGTTTATTGTTTTATCATTTATTCTTACTGCTGCTTGTTGGTCTAGATACAGCAGTGATGTTAATTGTATCAAATGTGTTGGAAATCCCATTTTTTTCCATTATTTCTCGAAGTTTCTGGTGTTGTACACAATCAAATGCCTTTGAGTAGTCTATAAATTATAAATGTAGATTCACATTAAACTCTCTGCATTTCTCTATTATTAATCTTATATTGAATATATGATCTCTTGATCATCTTCCTTGCCTGAAACCAGCTTGGACCATATTGACATCTTCTTCTATTTTCTTTCGAAGTCTACCCATTATGATTTTTTTTCAGAATTTTACTGGCATGACAATTCAGGGCAACAGTTCTGTAGTTGGTGCATAATTTCACGTTACCCTTTTTTTGCAGTTGTATGAATATAGTTCTTTCCCATTATTTTGGCCAAATACCTGAATGCCATATCTTTTTACATAGTGCATGATAGATTGTTGCACATTCCTTTCCTCCTGCTTTAATAAATTCAGCTGTTATCTCATCACATCCTGGTGATTTACCATTTTTCAGATTCTTTATTGCGCATTAAACTTCTTCTACTGTCGGTTCGGGTTCTTTCTCCTCCAATAATAATTCACACTGCTGATTTCTGCTTTCACAGTCAGTTTTTAAATACTGGATTCTATTTCCTTGAGGATTCCACGTCAGTGTTATGCTGGTGTTGGGTTTCCTCAGTGTTTGGCCGATCCACCTGCATTTCCTAGATATGATTTGTAGGTTCATAGGTTCTTGTCCTAGAAAGAAGACCTAGATTTACATGGAGAAGAGAAATTATGACAGTGCTCAGAAACAAGGGATACACAGGGAAGGAAGTAGAGAATAATTCCAAGAACAGGGATGACTGGAAAGCTTATGTCCGTGGCCTGTGCTCACACGGGAGTGAAAGCGATAATGATGACGATGATGATGATGGTGATGATGATGATGATGATGATGATGATGATGATGATGACAGTTTACAGAAATTCCAAACTGAACTCCACACTAAACACAACACAACTGTCAAAAAAAAACCTGGAAACCATTGAGAAACACTTTTGTCCTGACAAGGACAATACTACAAACTGTTTATATTTTTAAAGTACGAAAATGCTCTTAAAAGGACAATGCCACTGCTGTCTGCATTTAGAAAGAAGCTCTACAAACTACACATTCTAACAAAGAGCACGAAGCTCTGTCTCAAAAACTCTATACACTGTGACACTACTTTCCTACTCTGAACAGATCTCAGTTGAAACTGCTACTCAAAAATCTCCATTGCTCTTTTCTAAAATTAGTTTTTATATGGCTGACTTTCCCTACCATCCTTCCTAAACTTTTATATAGCTGACTTTCCCTAACATCCCTCCTGAGCTTTTATATGGCTGACTTTTCCTAACATCCTTCCTGAGCTTTTATACAGCTGACTTTCCCTACTATCCTTCCTGAGCTTTTATATAGCTGACTTTCCCTAACATCCTTCCTGAGCTTTTATATGGCTGACTTTCTCTACCATCTTTCCTGAACTTTCCAGGAAATTCAGCTTCACGGGAAAAATTATTTGTTCTGAGCTTCACTTATAAAAAAAAATCATAACTCCGTCCAAATTCACAAAACTTGACTAACGCACTTTACAACCCTGAAATGTTTAGTCTCTCACTGCTGCACAGAAGTTCAACCTGAGCTTTTCTTAAGAAACCCATGCAGAAAGAAACCATTATGAAAAAACAAAACGGTCACAGGAGACATGTATTCTTCATTGACCCCGGCTTCTAACAAATTATCTCCCTTTGCTCAGACTAGCTTTAATTTATGCCAATTCTACATCAATAGCTTGTTTTGGGATTCTCTGGTTGTTTCTTCTCATAACGTGACTGATAATATACCCAACTCCTTTTTCTGACCACCCATGAGACAGGTTGTTGTTCCCTCATCTGTCTTATCTCTGCATTGTTCTTGAATTCGTTCCACTTTATACTGAGTATTTTCAATAGGAATTTGTTTTCAAAAGAGCCTAATATATTGTCTGTTTCTTTAGTTGTTTTCCAGCTTTCACATGCATAAATAAGGGTGGATATTACATTTGAATTGAATAATATTAATTTGGTTTTTATGCTTATAACTTTTAAGTGCCATATGTTCTCTAGATTCTTGAAGGTCAATGCTGCTTTTGCAATTCGAATTCTAAGTTCATTTCTGGTGTCACCATCCTGGTCTATGTAACTGCAGAGATATGCAGATTGATGCACTTCTTTACTAGCTTTTCCTTCCATGTATATTTTTCCTTCTTGTTTAATGGGAAGTTTAATTATCTTTGTTTTTTCTTCTGAGTACATTAACAATACTAGCTCAGATGAAGTGCAGCATTGAAATCCAGTGATTAACAGGCATATGTAATTTGCGCAGTTTGTCTGGCCATAAAATGGAACTTACCAAATTCATTAACATGGTAGTTCACATAGTAGATAGCATTTACGCACACAATATAAAAATTTAAATTATCGTCTGTTGCTATGCAAGTGCAGAGCGTAACATTATCTCATGGCACTAACAAGTTTACTTATCGTAACAAACAATCATCCACATATTTTATTATAATCTGCGCTTAGACTGCACTTAATGGTAATGAAAATAATGAATTATACAGTCAAGGTTGCACCACGAGGTATTCTAAATCATGACAGAAGTGGGAAAAATGCTGTCGCTGCTGTTGAACCGGATATTGGGTTTATGTTATCTTCTTGTGACTACAGACTCCATGCTCTTGATTTGTATGACCTCCTTGTAATCACAAACTTCATACTTTTGGCAGGTGTATGTCTGTATGGCTTCCCTGAAACTACAAACTTCATACTTTTGGTAGATATGTGTTTGTATGATCTTTTCGTAACCACAAACAACATACTCTTGAGAGATGTACGTTTGTGTGATTTTCTTGTAGCTATAGCTACACATTCTTGGCAGATGTGTATATGTGTATGACTTTCTCGTAGGTATAACTACATACTCTTGACACACTTATGTACAACTATGTTCTTGGCAAATACCGATGCGTTGGTTACGGAGATAAATATGTTGACTGACATCACGGTCGTCTTGACCGGCGAACTGGAGCTGATCGAAACGCTATCCAACCTCTCCTTAGTGCTCCTAGTAAAAGGCAGAAGTGCTCGCTCAGCCCCGATACACGCTTTAGCCCTCACTTCTCATTGTAGTGGAGTCTTGCCAAGAAGCTGTCTCCTGGCGCTCATACTCTGTTTTAAAGCAGATCACCGCTAACCAAGCCCCATCACACACGATACCTCCATTAGTCCCGCTTTACTGTGTTGTGGGTGAAGAACACATTGATCACGGGAGATAAGAAGGAGACACATGATATCTAATTTTACTATACCCACATAATGTAATTTATTTGTAGAAATGTGTTTGTATATTATATATGTTACATATATACTATATATGTTACTATAGACTGTATGATATAGGTAGATTAGTGTGTGTATAACCCCCCCCCCCTCTCCCCATGTAACAGTAAACTGTATATTCTTGTCGGATGAATGTCTCTATGACCCTAATGTTAACAAAAAATGTATGTTCTTGACAGATGAATGTTTGTATAACCCTAATGTAATAACAAGCTTTTATGTTCTTGGCAGATGAATGTTTGTATAACCATAATATAATAACAAGTTTTATGTTCTTAGCAGATGGATGATTGTATAACCCTAATGTTAAAAAAAATGTATGTTCCTGGCCGATGAATGTTTCTGTAACCTTAATGTTCTTGACAGATGAATGTTTGTATAAATTTAATATAACAATAAACTTTATGTTCTCAGCAGATGAATGTTTGCATAACCTTAATATAACAACAAACTTCATGCCCTTTGCAGATGAATGTTTGTTTAACCTCCATGCAAGTACAAAACCTGTAATATAAACAGAAATGTTACCTATGGCTGTCGTACGACAACAAAAACTGGCTGACGTTATCCGCGACATCTTGAAACAGTGGCATTAAAGCTGATGGAAATAAGTGTGGTTCTGTTTTCCTTTGTTTCGGCTTAAATAAAAACTTGCTTCTCATTAAGCTCCACCCTCAAAAGGAGACCATTAATCTCTATCCCGTTGATCAAACTATGGCAATAATGTGACAGTATTAGATCAAGGGTATCTAACCTTTGATACAAATCTGATTCGGTACATCAGAGTTAGGCCCATGATGGTTTGTATGTTTTGTAGAATCTTCTAGATTGTTTTGTCCATGACTTCAAGTTCAGTCGTTGCTCGTGGAAAGAATATTTTGTGGCCTGGGTGTGAGACGAAAGTTCCAACTCAGATTATTCGGAGTCTGACTGTGAAACGTGAATGTTGTGTTATTATCGTCTTGCCAGAAATGTTAGTGTGCTAGTTAGTGAACTAAAGAAACAGAAAAGAAATTAGACTCTTTTGAAAACAAATGCCTAAGGAAAATACTCGGCGTCAAGTGGAATGAATTCAAGAACAATGCAGAGATAAGACAGATGACTGAACAACAACCAGTCTCATAGGTGATCAGGAAAAGGAGATGGACATATATTGGTCAATTGATGAGAAGAAATGATCAGAGAATCCCAAAACAAGCTATCAAGTAGAACACAACAGGCGGAAGAAAAAGAGGCAGACCGTGTGAAACTCTGAAGAGGACATTGTTAAGAGAGGCCAAATTAACAGGCATAAAATCCTTTGATGAGGTTGAAAGACTCGCCGAAGACAGGAAAAATTGGCGAACTACTTTGCGAGCCCTATGTGACGTTTAACGGCACGGGAAGGATATAAGATATAAGATAGTGTGTAAGTCTGAAATGCGTGTATAGATGAAAGTTACTTGATTCTCATGTCGCTAACTTAGCAGCCCAGAATCTTATTCGTGATGGAATTCTGTATTGTTGGAGACGTCGCTTGATATATTTTGTCTGTTCATTTCATCGTCATCATCATGGTGTTCCATGCAATACACGGTTGTGTGTGATAAGATAATGCGGTCTTGAGTAATGATCATATGTGCCAGTTTGTGAAAGTCCTGGTGTTGTCCTGTGAATAGTATATCATTACAGGGAATGTTCGTTGCGTTGTTACTGTATTATCTGCAACTTAGTCACACCACAATGTGACACAGTCAATATACGTATTTAGTACTATCACTCAGTACTACACTACACTGCACTACACTATGGTATACTATGCTACACTACATTACACTATACTATACTGTACCACACTATACTATATTACATATCGTTTCACTAAACGACTATTAAAAGGACCATGGCTCTGAGGTGGAGACTAGATCTGATGATGATTGTTTCGTCGCTGACACAGTAATGCTGGCTTCGTGGAGTCTGACACCAGAGTAAGTCCAACTCCAGACTGACATTAGAGATTGTCAAACTCCAGACTAACATTAGAAGTCACCCAACTCCAGACTAACATTAGAAGTTACCCAACTCCAGACTAACATTAGAAGTCACCCAACTCCAGACTAACATTAGAGATCACCCGACTCCAGACTAACATTAGAGATTGTCAAACTCCAGACTAACATTAGAAGTCACCCAACTCCAGACTAACATTAGAAGTCACCCAACTCCAGACTAACATTAGAAGTCACTCAACTCCAGACTAACATTAGAAGTCACCCAACTCCAGACTAATATTAGAAGTCACCCAACTCCAGACTAACATCAGAGATCACCCAACTCCAGACTGACATTAGATATTGTCAAACTCCAGACTAACATTAGAAGTCACCCAACTCCAGACTAACATTAGAAGTCACTCAACTCCAGACTAACATTAGAAGTCACCCAACTCCAGACTAATATTAGAAGTCACCCAACTCCAGACTAACATCAGAGATCACCCAACTCCAGACTGACATTAGATATTGTCAAACTCCAGACTAACATTAGAAGTCACCCAACTCCAGACTAACATTAGAGATCACCCAACTCCAGACTAACATTAGAGATCACCCAACCCCAGACTGACATTACAGATCACCCAATTCCAGACTAACTTTAGAGATCATCTAGTTCCAGGCAAAAATGAAAACTAAAGCAACCAAAGAACTGAAAACAAGTCTTATTTACCTTTTACCTAGACAAACGAGCGCCTTTTCACTTTCATATGGAAAGAAGGAGAACAGAGAGACAGACAGACAAACAGAGAGAGAGAGAGAGAGAGAGAGAGGAGGTGCAGCGAAAAATAGCACACCTTTCACCAGGTAGTTAGATTCTCACCTGCGTTCGCCGATCGTAATTTATGTGAGAAAGTGACCTCGATAAATTCCTGACAATGGAAAAATTTTGTGCTCAGTAAATCTGAAGGCGGAAATAACAAATTGCGTTTCCCTGTACATTTTTGTTGCTCGCGTCGTGTTAAAATTGAAGCAGTACTTAGCAAATTTAAAAACAAACGTACACTGTATTTTATTTTATAATTAAAATTAAACTTCACACTGCATATATATATATATATATATATATATATATATATATATATATATATATAATTCATATCAGGCGATAAAAATAACATAAGGAGGTTGATCACCAACATGCCAGCTCTTAGGGTCAGATGAAGTAGTAACAATGGCTAACTGAGCAGCCCATAGATGGCACTGAGTGTCTTGCATACAGCCCTTTCTGTCGCGAGACTAGCTTTGATAAAACCGCACTATTTAATTTACTCACATCGCACTTATTGGCGGTACTTAGACAATATTTTGCACTTTACCGTGCTTATTTTCGATGGTTAATAATTTGAGGAAGTAATCTTTTTTTTTTTTGCTTCAGATTTTAACCCTACAAAACTGCTAACCTGTAAACCTCAAGAACAGCTGGCAACAGAAAATCTAGATTCAAACCTGCAATGCTTTATCCTGTTAATTGTGTAGTGTGCCGGATACAAACTTCGGTAGGTATGAAGTGGATTTATTGACGTCTTACACGCATAACGTGTGCACAGCTGAGAATACTGGAGAGAGAAAGATATCTTTAATCATCCAGAATTTGCACTCACTGTTTTAATGTTCTGTAGAACGGCTTCCTGATTTCCTCCTTTTCTGGAGTTTTGATAGCGATAGGAAAGACGTAGACGATGATGATGATGATGGTGATGATGATGATGATGATGATGATGATGATGACAGATGAAAGCTCGCCATGATGCTCTCATTTCTCGGAGAAACTACAGCAAATGAGTCCTTTTGACCTCCCGTGAAATGGATTGTCCTGTTACTGTGCCAGATTAATCACACTGAAGGTTGCGTTCACATTTGGCTGTTTTGCCACACTTATTCTTTTTACTTTCTTATATCTTATATCTTATATCCTTCCCGTGCCTTTAAACGTCACATAGGGCTCGCAAAGTAGTTCGCCAATTTTTCCTGTCTTCGGCGAGTCTTTCAACCTCATCAAAGGATTTTATGCCTGTTAACTTGGCCTCTCTTAATAATGTCCTCTTCAGAGTTTCACGCGGTCTGCCCCTTTTTCTTCGGCCTGTTGTGTTCCACTTGATAGCTTGTTTTGGGATTCTCTGATCATTTCTTCTCATCAAGTGACCAACATATGTCCATCTCCTTTTCCTGATCACCCATGAGACTGGTTGTTGTTCAGTCATCTGTCTTATCTCTGCATTGTTCTTGAATTCATTCCACTTGATGCCGAGTATTTTCCTTAGGCATTTGTTTTCAAAAGAGTCTAATTTCTTTTCTATTTCTTTAGTTGTTTTCCAGCTTTCACATGCATAAATGAGGGTGGATATTACATTTGAATTGAATAGTCTTAACTTGGTTTTTGTGCTTATAACTTTTGAATTCCATATGTTCTCAAGATTCTTGAAGATTGATGCTGCTTTTGCAATTCTGATCCTAACTTCCTTTCTAGTGTCACTATCCTGGTCTATGTAGCTGCCAAGGTATGCAAATTGATTGACTTCTTCAATATCTGTCCCTTCTATGTGTATTTTTCCATTTTGATTGATGGGAATTTTCATTATTTTTGTTTTGTCCTTGTTAATTTCAAGTCCTATTTTGCTAGCCAGTGAAGACAGGCTATCTGTTTTTTCTTGCATGGAATTCACATTATTACTGATAAGAGTTATGTCATCAGCAAAATCAAGATCTTCTAGTTGGGTCCCATGTACCCAGTCAATACCTGTGTTACCTGTGCAGCATTTTTTCATTATGAAGTCTATTGTAATCCCAAAAAGTAAAGGAGACAGTATACATCCTTGTTTCACGCCTGTTTCAATCTGGAACCATTCACTCATCCCTTCTTCTGTCTTGACTGCACAACCATATCCATTGTATAAGTCCTTAATGATGTTGACAATTTTAGATGGTACTCCATATAGACATAAAATTCTCCATAATGAATCTCTGTGTATGCTATCAAATGCCTTTTTAAAATCTATGAAGTTCAGTATTAATGGTTTCTGCTTTTCAATATGTTCTTCAAGTATTATTCTGAGAGTAAAGATCTGGTCGAGACAGCTTCTCCCTTTTCGAAATCCTGCTTGTTCTTCTCTCATTGCAGTATCCACTATATCTTTGAGTCTATTCAAAATGACCTTGCAAAATACTTTTGACACAACTGATATTAAGGTTACTCCTCTCCAGTTGTTACAGTCACTAAGGTTGCCCTTTTTTGGTATTTTAACAATGATTCCTTTCTTCCAATTAGAAGGGACCTTTTCTTCTTTCCAAATCTTATTAAACATTCTCTGTAGTTGTCTCATGTTGTCACTATTGATAGCTTTTAGCATCTCTGCTGTTATTTCATCTTCACCTGCAGCTTTGTTGTTAGCCATTAAATTCACTGCTGTTTCAATTTCATGCAATTTAATTTCATCTAGGTTGACATTTAGCTGTGAGGCTGGTAAGTTTTTACTTTTTACTTTACAGCTTCCTATATCGTAGCTTCTTACCTTACAGTTTCCTATATTGTAGCTTTTTACATTGCAGCTTGCTATATTGTAGCTTTTTATCCTCTAGCTTCCTATGTTTTAGCTTTTTACCTTGCAGTTTCCTATATTGTAGCTTTTTAGCCTTCAGCTTCCTATATTGCAGCTTCTTACCTTGCAGCTTCTTATATTATTGCTTCTTACCTTGCAGCTTCCTATATTGTAACTTCTTACCTTGCAGCTTCCTATATTGTAACTTCTTACCTTGCAGCTTCCTATATTGTAACTTCTTACCTTGCAGCTTCCTATATTGTAGTTTCTTACTCTGTAACATCTTACATTGTGGCTATTTTCCTTGCAACCTCAGACATTGGCAGTCATGCTACAAAAAATGTTCACATTTTCAGTACTTTGAGCAGATCGGTTTTTATCTTTTAAGCGAACAGGCGATAAATAGACAGACAGACAAACAGACAGACAGACAAACAGACAGACAGACAGATAACGAACAATTTTTAGTTCCAAAAGGTTAAATATTGAGAGTGAAGACCCGCCTGGTATTCTACCTCTTATCATGCAAAGATCAGTGTTAAGTATTCTTTGTGCATCAATTTATCCCTTTAGTATTATAAACAGATAAAGAGCAACGCGAAGTAAGACTCGAAAAGTAAAATATAACTTCTTAGAGAGAAAGAAAAAGAGGGAGATAGAGAGGAGGCGTGAAAGAGAGAAAGAGAGAGTGAGAGAGAAAGAAAGAAGGAGAGAGAAAGTGAGATAAACAGAGAGAGAGATAAAGAGGGAAGAGAGAGAGAAAGAGCAAAAAAAGCATGAGAGAGAGAGAAAATGAAAAAGAGATAAGAGAGAGAATGAACGAGAAAGAGAAACAGAGAGAAAAAGAGGGAGAGAAAGACTCCGAGGAGAAAGAGAGAGAGAAAGACTGAGAATAAGAAGAGAAAGAAGTGTCAGTCAGTCAATCAGTCAGTCATTTGCATGTCCCTTGTGGAACTTTACCTCCCTAACAGCACTTCTGTACGCTTCTCAGTTGTAAGCAAGATGCCCTGCTACTGATGCCTCCAATCGCAGATCATAAACGATGTCTTGCAGCCATCTTCGCCTTGGTCTTCCTATCTTTCTTTTTCCCATTATATACCCTTCCAAGGCGGTCTTCTCTAAATTGATAGAGGTGTAAGATTATATCCTGTCACAGCACTATATCTTCAGCACGGCCTGAAACCCAGCGCTCCCTTAACCTCTTTCTTTCTTGCGACCAGCAACTTGTATTTACAAATTCCAGTCATTTTGTCAGCAATTACCCAGAATATCTAAGAGCCGATCATGTCAAGAGTTTCCGCATTCCTGGGTGGCTTTTCTCTAATCTCTGCTCACCTCCGGCAACAAACACAAACTCTAAAGCCGCTAAGGGTTACATATTTTGTGCTCGTACATCCCTGGGCACGAAAGGTTACCAGGTGTTCCCGAGAAAAGAATTCAACAGATAATTCACTCACTCACCTGGTCCCATGCGGCGAGTTTTATTCCGTTCTCTGAAGTTATTTGTATTTGCAATTAAATCAGTTCTATTTTTTTTTCCATTGTCTCACTTGGTTCTTTCAATCTGGATATTCTGGACCATGTCTTCGCAGATAATGAGTCATCATCATCATCATCATGTGCCGTCTTCAGAGCAAAGGCTGGTGGTAATGAATCTCCAGTTTCCTCCCCCACCCCACCCCCACTTCTCCCTCGCCTTGATGTTGCACTCTGCCATGCTGTGTCATATCCACCCTCGTATGTTATCTTCCCATCCACATCTCTGTCTACCTGCCGCTTGTTTACCTTCCACCTTTCCTTCTAGCACGGTCTTCAGTATATTGTTACGTCTTTCTCATATGGCCAAATTGCCTTGCTTTCTTCGTCCTTACTTCTCTGAGAAGTTCACCTCGCACTTGGAGTTGCTCTAAAGCCTGTGTACTTCTTCCTTTTCATTCTTCTTCATATGTGACTTCATTTTCTGTAGATCCACATTTCTGCTGCCTTTATCCTCCTCTCCGTCGTTTTACTTAAAAGTTCACGATCTGCTCCACACACTAGCACAGAACAGATATATCTTTTCTATAGAGCAGATAATGAAGAAAATAGATAAATCAGTACCTGATTGCCCCTTCGCTGTGTAGGAATAGTGACAGATTAGTATAGAAACAGGACCCTATGTTTTTTTTAATAGCAGAAGCAATTTAAAACACAAAGAATAAATAAAGTCAGTGACCGGTCAGCTCAAAGGGTGCGCAACTCTGAGTAAATCGGTACCAACCATATGGAAGCATACAAGCTGTGCTGTTGACCCCTCCGATCCACCCCGACTTACTTACTTACTTAGGATTGGTTGTCGATAGATGAATAATATATGAATAGGCATAGTTTTATAATGTGCATGTTCTATGTACGATTTTGATATTGCGTAATACGCATTGAGGGTTTATATGTGAAAATAAGTTTATGTATTATTGAATGTTATGTATATGCGTTTTGTTATATTTTCGTGCACATAGTCTCTTTGTTTACAATTAGACAATTAATCACTGAGGACAATAGTCGGAAACTATAGATGGGACAATTTCGTTTTCACCATACTAATCACATATTATGCCAGTCAGGCAGTCATTTGTATGTCTCTTGCGAGATTTTGCCTCCCTAACAGATCTTCTGTAGTGCTCTCGGTTGTAAGCAAGATGGCCTGCTGCTTACGCATCCATTTGCAGATTATCAACGATGTCTTGCAGCCGCCTTCGTTTTGGTCTTCCTCTCTTTCTTTTCCCCGTTAGTACCCTTCCAAGACGTCTTACATCTTATATCCTTCCAATGCCGTTAAACGTCACATAGAGCCCGCATAGTTGTCTGCCAAGTCTTCCTGCTCTCGGCGAGTCTTTCAACCTCATCAAGGGATTTTACGCCCACTAAACTGGCTTCTCTTAACAATGTCATCTTTAGAGTTTCACGCGGTCGACCTCTTTTTCTTCAGCCTGTTGTACTCCACTTAATAGCTTTTTTTCTCCCAAGACTGTCTTCTCTAAATTATCATGACGCTTAATGTTCCAAAAATATTCAAGTTTTCTCTGTTTAATCCTCCTAACTAGCTAGTCTTCTTCAATATTAAGTTCTTATAATATGGATATGTTTCATATTATGATAAAGGTGTTAACTGATTGTCAGTTATTCCACTGTTGGTGCCTGTACTTCATGAAGTTGAAGATTATGGATAAAAGGTAATCTTGCCATTAGAGGTTATTAAACCACTATCTGTCTCTTTCGTTATCGTGATGTTTGTGACGTGAAGGAATAAATAGGAGGCTGTGAAGGAATAAATGGGAGGCTGTGAAGGAATAAATGGGAGGCTGTGAAGGAATAAATGGGAGGCTGTGAAGGAATAAATTGGAGGCTGTGAAAGAATAAGTGGGAGGCTGTGAAGGAATAAATGGGAGGCTGTGAAGGAATAAATGGGAGGCTGTGAAGGAATAAATGGGAGGCTGTGAAGGAATAAATAGGAGGCTGTGAAGGAAAAAATGGGAGGCTGTGAAGGAATAAATGGGAGGCTGTGAAGGAATAAATGGGAGGCTGTGAATAAAGTTAAGAAAACAGATCACAGGCCAGATATAATACGATTAAGAACCCTCAAACACCTTAAATTTTTCTCTCTCTCTCTCTCTCTCTCTCTCTCTCTCTCTCTCTCTCTGAACCTTAAGTGTCCAGGGCACATGGGGCTTCCGCAAGGGTTTTCCACAAATGCCTTTTCTTTGCCTTTTTTCTGTTCTTGCCCAGATGAGCCCTCTATTGCTCAACATCCTTTCTGTTGTTCTTCTCCATGTCCCTTTTGGTCTACCCTTACTTCTGTTCCCCTGTGGTGTCCATCTTAGTGCTATTTTTGGTAGTGAGTTGTCAGTCATTCGGAGCACATTTCCCAACCTTCGGAGCACATGTCCCAACCTTCGGAGCACATGTCCCAACCATCGGAGCACATTTCCCAACATTCGGAGCACATGTCCCAACCTTCGGAGCACATGTCCCAACATTCGGAGCACATGTCCCAACCTTCGGAGCACATGTCCCAACATTCGGAGCACATTTCCCAACATTCGGAGCACATGTCCCAACATTCGGAGCACATGTCCCAACCTTCGGAGCACATGTCCCAACCTTCGGAGCACATTTCCCAACATTCGGAGCACATGTCCCAACCTTCGGAGCACATGTCCCAACCTTCGGAGCACATGTCCCAACCTTCGGAGCACATGTCCCAACCTTCGGAGCACATGTCCCAACCTTCGGAGCACATGTCCCAACCATCGCAAAGAACAACAGTATAAATAAAATAGAAAATTATTAATTTTATAAAATTCCTGCAGCTGTATTTTCCTTATGTTACAGTGTTTCTGGTACGGTAAAGGCCATTTTCGTTTGAGACGTTCACAATGTTTCTGTAAAGTATTTTAATTACCATTAATCTAACAAGTTTACTACCATTATGTATTTGGTTCTGACTAGTTTGCTAGTATTATCTGATAATGATGTATTTGGTTCTGACTAGTTTGCTACCATTATCTGACAATGATGTGTATTGTCCTGACGAGTTTTCTACCATTATTTGATAATAATGTATATGGTCCTGACGAGTTTTCTACCATTATGTGATAATGATGTAGATGATCCTGACGAGTCTGCTACCATTATCTGATAATAATGTATTTGGTTCTAACTAGTTCGCTACCATTATCTGATAATGTTGTATTTAGTTCTAACTAGTTTGCTATCTACCCTATCTGGTAAAAAAAACTATCAGACTGCTACAGAAACGGAAGCAAGGGAAAAAACAAATGCAGGTGGAAGGAGAAATGCTTATCAGGAAAATCACCAAAACCATAGAAAACAAGTTGAATTCTTTCCAGACTAAATGTTTACGAAGAATTAGAAACATATTTTGGCCAAACACCATAAGAAATAACATCTTATTGGCAGAAATGCAGATGAAGCCACTGACAACAATTATTGAGGAAAGACGCTGGCGATGGTTGGGACATGTGCTCCGAATGACTGACAACTCACTACCAAAAATAGCACTAAGATGGACACCACAGGGGAACAGAAGTAAGGGTAGACCAAAAGAGACATGGAGAAGAACAACAGAAAGGATGTTGAGCAATAGAGGGCTCACCTGGGCAAGAGCAGAAAAAAGGCGAAGGACAGGCATTTGTGGAAAACCCTTGCGGAAGCCCCATGTGCCCTGGGCACTTAAGGTTCAGAGAGAGAGAGAGAGAGAGAGAGTTTGCTATCATTACCTGATTAATGACGTATATGGTTCTGGGTAGTTTGCTAGTATTATCTGATAATGATTTATTTGGTTCTGACTAGTTTGCTAGTATTATCTGATAATGATTTATTTGGTTCTGACTAGTTTGCCGTCATCTCTCACTGAAAGCAACAATGAAACATTAACATGCAAGATCGGATTAATTGTGTAGCTCTCATTTTATGTTTATTTATTTCTTCAGATGAACTTGGCTTAATTTATTTCCAAAATGTAGAAACATACCAGTATATCTATACTTCGTCTTGATCATCTTCTGTCATCTGTACTCCTAACAGAGCATAAAGCATCAACAAAGGTTACCAAGCCAGTCCTATCTTGATCATCATCTGCCATCTGTACTCCTAACAGAGCATAAAGCTTCAACAAAGGTTCCCCAGCCAATCTTGTCTTGATTATCTTCTGTCATCTGTACCTAACAAAGCATAGAGCGTCAACAAAGGTTACCCAGCCAATCCTGTCTTGATCAGGTTTGGATACCTCAGTCTATGAACTCATTCAATCCCGAATTATATTCCACTTTGTGACGGAATAGATGTCCTGGGAAAAAACTTTGGCACAAAGAAACCGAAAGGAATTTATTCTCTAATTATAAACAATTTTTAGGGTTTGACATGTTTTATTTTATTTTTATTTGATTTGATTTGATTATGCAAAACTAACGTCCTAATGTCATCTAAAACTCTGAACATCATTAAGAATCTCTACAACGGATATGTTTTGCGCAGTCAGCACAGAGGAAGGAATGAGTGAATGGTTACAGGTTGAAACAGGCATGAAACAAGGACGTATACTATCCCCCTTGCTTTTTTAAACTGCCATAGACTTCATAATGAAAATAAATGCTGCACAGATAAAGCGGGCATTGATTTGGTACATGGGACCCAACTGGAAAATCTTGATTTTGCAGATGACATAACTCTATCACTGACAACGTGAATTTGATGCAAGAAAAAAACAGATACCCTTTCTTCAATGGCTAGTAAAATAGGACTTGAAATTAACAAGAAAAAAATAATGCAACTTCTCGTTAATCAAAAAGGAGAAATATACGCTCAATAAACACCTGTTGAAGAAGTAAACCATTTTGCATACTTCGGCAGCTACATAGACCAGATGGTGACACCAGAAAAGAGGTTAGAATTCGAGTTGCAAAAGCAGCGTTGACCTTCAAGAATCTTGAGAACATATGGCACTCAAAAGTTATAAGCACTTACACCAAGTTAAGATTATTCAATTCAAATGTAATAACCACCCTCATTTATACATACGAAAGTTGGAAAACAACTAAAGAAATAGACAATAAATTAGACTCTTTTAAAAACAAATGGCTAAGGAAAATACTCGGCATCAAGTGGAACGAATTCAAGAACAATGCAGATGAGCAAACAACAATCAGTCTCATGGGTGATCAAAAAAAGATAAACTAACATATATCAGTCACGTGATGAGAAGAAACCGTCAGAGAATCCTCCCCCCCCCCCCCCAAAAAAAAAAAAACAAACCAACTATTAAATGGAACACAACAGGCGGAAGAAAAATAGGTCGACCATGTGAAACTTTAAACACGATATTGTTAAGAGAGGCCATATCAGTAGGCATAAAATCCCTTGATAAGATTGAACAGTTCGTCGAAAACAGGAAACCGTGGCGAACAACCATCCGAGCCCTATGTAACGTTGCACGGAAAGGATGTAAGATAACTAACATTCTAAGTATTGATTTGCATAGTTATATAAGATATGCCGGATCTATCAGTGTTGTTCTGGGACGACAAAGTTAACAAGCTGGCGAGAGCGAAGACGAGAGAATCATGCCATAAAGAACCGTAATTCCAAAACAAGGCCTACAAGTTGAGAATGCCCGACGGGCCGTAAGTTAAGGACAGTAACCTGACGGTATTGTGAACGGCCTCTCGAAGCTCAGAATAGTGTACGGATTTTGGACGGAGCGATGGCGTTCACGTGATCCGGATGGATGAAGGCCCATACATCAATGAAGAAAGCGTGGGGGGAAAGGGAGAGAAGCATAGCCAATAGGCATGGCAGGGCTGAGATCGGCTCGTCTGTGTTAGTCCCAGCCGACCTGATACTCTACGATCAAATGTGTTGTGAAGATTAATTATGTGCAGTGTATTTCATATCATTATCATCGTGTGTGAAGATTCGCTGATTCCTGTTGATATATCAATGTGTTTTCACAAGGGAGGAGTTATATGTCATATATTAGTGCATTCGCACAAAAGGGGGAGATATATGTCATGATACTTCAGTGCGTTGACACAACATGGAGATGAGGTGTAGTGTGTGGGGAGGTGGATTCATAGCAGCAATAGCTGGAATATGTTAATAAGTGCCTTGGCATCATTTAAGATGAAGGTATGTTTTGCTTATGAGGGCCAGGAAAGGCCAAACCAGCCGGCTCACATGATTCAGTTACATATTAGAGTATTATGCATTATATATTTGTATCATACGTGTTTCATTCATGATGATATATGTTGATGTCTTGTGCATGTAATGTCTGTGTGACGTGATATGGTGTGTAGTGTGTATAATAAATATTGATCTATTTTGATTGCTTGGCTGTGTAACGTGTAATACATATCATGTCTTTGGTATGAATGAATGTAAATACGCTGCATGACTGGCATACAGTATCACTGGAGGGAAGATCTTGGGTTGTAGATTAGATGGATTTATGCCTAGCCACTCAGTACGGTAGTACATAGGCCATAGAATTGGGATTGCAGTTTCAGGACCTGTCACTCCCCTATAATGTCCCCAATCGTAGTCGTAGCACCCCGCTAAGTTTACAGCATGCCTGTAGTGTGTCATTAAGAATTAATGGACAACGGTTCATATCTCACCTCGCTTCATAGCACAGACACCGACGACTCTAAGTCTATGCTGACTTCACATTCATCATAAGACTTTAGAAAGGACTTTAGCGCCTAGGACTAGCTCTTCTTTCCTCAGCCAAGATGTCGTATCACCATAAGCACCTGTGTCAACTTGGTTCCAACACCTTTTGCAAGTTGTAGGAGAGATTGCAGAGATCCGGGTAAGAGAAGAGTGACAGTTAACACGTATGACTTAAGAAGGCAAATGCCCGTTTCCATGTCATTTATGCAAACGACGATAGGCCGGGTACGGAAAATGATATTCTATTAATAATTGGGGATTTTAATGCAAAGATTGGTACAGAGAGAGAGCAGAATATGAAGGACATATTGTAGGGAAATTTAGGCATAGGACATAGAAATGAGGCAGATAGCAATCTAATGGCATTTTGCATGGAAAATGAACTAATGATCGCTAACACACTTTTTAAACAACATCCAAGAAGACTTTACACATGGACATCACCTGATGGGAAAACCAAGAATCGAATAGATTACATTTTAGTGCAGAGAAAGTGAAGATCAAGTATAACATCAGCAAAAACTCTACCAGGTGCTGATTGTGACACGGACCATGAGTTATTAATAGCAGACATGAAGATAAAGATAAAAAAGACAGTTACGGGATCAAAACAACTCTGCTTTGATCTTACAAAAATACCAGAACCATACGGTATAGAAGTGAAGAACCTTTTCTAAATCCTGATGGCTGTACAGGAGGAGATGACACCAGATGAATTGGCTAAGAAGACCAGGGATATCTTAATAACAACAGCTAAAGACATGGTTCCAATAAAGAAAACACAAAAGAATGGATGGATTACAGCAGGCACACTAGAACTGATAAAACAACGTAGAGAAATGAAGACAAAATGGAAAGTGACAAACAACAACAAACAACGACAAAGAGAAATATAAATCTTTAACAAAAGAAGTACGAAGCAACATAAGAAAAGACAAAAAACAATACATACAAGATTGTTGTAAAAGAATAGAAGAACATCAGAAGTGTGGAAAAGATAGCGAAATGTTTAAAGAAATGAAGACATTGACGAGAAATGTCACACCTAAGCTAAATATAATTTGTGATGAGATGGGGAATACCTTGACAGAGACAGAGGAAATTCTAGAAAGATAGAAGGAATATTGCAGAAGAATGTATGAAACAACTGAATGTGAAAGCAAAAATCAACAGTGTGAATTATTGTTGGAGGAGAAAGAACCTGAACTGACAATAGAAGAATTTTTATGGGCAATAAAGAACCTGAGATAACAGCTGAATTTATTAAAGCAGGAGGAAAGGAATGTGCACCAATCTATCATGCACTATGTAAAAAGATATGGCATTCAGGTATTCGGCCAAAATAATGGGAAAGAACTGTATTCATACCATTGCCCAAAAAAGGTAACCTGAAATTATGCACAAACTACAGAACTGTTGCCTTGATTAATCATGCCAGTAAAATTATGTTAAAAATCATAATGTTTGTAAGAAAATAGAAGATAAAATCAATATGGTCCAAGCTGATTTCAGCAAGGAAGAGGATCAAGAGATCATATAAGATTAATAATAGAGAAATACAGAGAGTTTAATAGGAATATATATTTATCTTTTATAGACTACTCAAAGGCATTTGATTGTGCACAACCCCAGAAACTGTAGCAAATATGGAAAAATGGGATTTCCAACACATTTGATACAATTAACATCACTGCTGTATCTAGACCAACAAGCAGCAGTAAGAATAAATGGTGAAACAACTTGGTTTGACATAAAACAAGGGGTCCATCAGGGGTGCATATTGTCGCCTTACTTATTTAACTTGTATACTGAAAATATAATGAGAAATGTTAGAGAATATGTAGACAAGGAATATTACGATCGATATTAACAATCGGAGGTTATGAAATACCAGAGATTAGATATGCTGATGACACAGTATTACTGTCCACAACACAAAAAGGAATGGAAAAACTAACTATATCAGTCCGGAAGAACAGCGAAGAACAAAACCTCTATCTTAATGCAAAGAAAACTAAATTGATGACAACTGACAAAACAAACAAGGCAGCTGAAATATGTATCAATGAAGAAAAACTGGAAGAAGTGGAGAGTTTTGAATATCTTGAATCACTGTTAACTAATAATGAAGATACAATGAGGGAAATTTAAAGGAAGACATCCATGGCTCTTCAGAAAGTAAAATAACTAAAGAATCTGTGGAGAGGAACAGGCAGAACTACAAAATTAAGATTTTTAAGGGTACGCATCTTTCCCATCGCAACATATGCCTGTGAGACCTGGACATTTAATAAAACAGATGAGAAACACATAAATGCCTTTGAATGTAAATGCTACAGAAGAGTTCTTCAAATAACATGGACACAGAAAAGAACAAATATATCCATACTACAAGAACTTAATATTGAAGAAGGCTGGCTAGTAAAGAGGATTAAAGAGAGAAAACTTAAATATTTTGGACACATTAAATGTCATGATAATCAAGAGAAAACCGTCTTGGAAGGGCCCATAATGGGAAAAAGAAAGAGAAGAAGAACAAGGCGAATACGGCTGCAAGACCATCGTTAATGATCTGCAAATGGATGCATCAGCAGCAGGCCATCTTGCTCACAACAGAACTGCCTACAGGAGTGCTGTTAGGGAGGCAAAGTTCCGCAATGGATATGCAAGTGAATGAATGAATGAATGTCATTATAATGCATACTGGGGATACTGTGTTAGATATATTTCCAAGAACTTCGGCACATAAAAGTGTGATGTGGTCAGTGATGTGGCCGCTTAACCTTCCCAGAGTTCTCTGGTACCCATTGGTTTAGAGGTTGAGTGAACCCGGGGGTCTTTTTGGTGTGTACCAAAAAAAAAATCTCACTGCTGAGACTTGAACCTGGTACCACCGGATTAATATACCGAACGCCTAACCACTCAGGTAACCAGGCCAGACTGTGCTTTTTGTTCAGACTTAAGAAGAGCCATCTCTTATTCTGCACTCATGACATGCGTGAACGTGCTAGCAAACAATGCTCGCGTCATTCAACAATCTCAGCTGTAGGTATCTCGCAGGAATGTATATAGCACACATGTCATTCAAAAGTAAAAAAATGCCGGTCAGAAGTAGACATGTCATTTAGAAATATCACTAGTAGATATCCGTGTGTCAAAAATAAAAATATCGCTTAAGAATGTCAATTTTAGACAATTCCTCTAAGAATGACAAGAAGTAAACATGACATCTAAAAGTGTCCGTGGTACCCACATCGTCCACGAATATCAGTTTTACATGTGACATTAAAATATACCAGAACTATACATTTCATCCAAAACAGGTTGGGCCCGTGGACCTGCAGTGGGTGTCCGTGACAAACAAGTCAAGGTATTTTTTTTCTCCACTGTGAAATATTTAATATCCAATATTTCGAACTACTTTGCGAGCCCTATGTGACATTTAACGGCACGGGAAGGATATAAGATATAAGAAGAAGAAGATTTCGGGGATTCCCTGTAGGAAGCTGTTCCCCCCCCCCCCCCTTTCATGTTTTTCTGATGCGCCTGGCTTTTCAGCCTGTAAGACAAACTGACATGAAGACGTCCTATAGTCGAGCAACTGGGAGAAGAACAAAAGGGATACTAGAAAGAGGATGATCTTTTGATGTTACTGGAACCTGGATGAAGTTTCGACAGCGTGTTCGCGATCTAGGCCGTCACGGTAAGGAGGGTGACTTCTCACCGCCAATACGTTAGGACACTATTGTGAAGCGTTGTACGGTACGTGTGTTTCGTGTGTACGTTTTAGAGACGAATATTACAACGGGAAAGGATCAAGCATTGATAGAGAGCAGGAAACCAGAAGTTCGCAGTTGGCGTCATCAGTAAATTTTTCCAAAGTATGGGGGTCCGTGACCTGGATTTTGAAACAGAAGGCGGTCCGTGGCCTGGAGTTTGAAACAGAAGGGGGCCGTGGTCTGGATTTTGAAACAGAAAGAGGTCCGTGGGCCGGATTTTTAAACAGAAGGGGGTCCGTGGCCTGGATTTTTAAACAGAAGGGGGTCTGTGGCCTGGATTTTGAACCAGAAGGGGGTCCGTGGCTTGGATTTTGAAACAGAAGGGGGTCCGTGGCCTGAACTTTGAAACAGAAGGGGGTCCGTGGCCTGGATTTTGAAACAGAAGGGGGTTCACGGACTTTTGTTACTTAAGAACCACTGGGATACAACGAAAACAACATCTCGACTTCAGAAGTCTTTTCCTAGGGGAGAGAACTGCACTGAGCACTGGAAAATAACATTAAAAAAAAGAAACGAAATCATGGATAGCTCAACTGTCGCACGTGGCGGGGCTCCAAAAACCTATTTTCGTGTTCCAAATTGACAGGACCCTACCTAAACAAGTCTCAAATGAGTTCCCTGGAATAACATGGATTATTTACTTGGCACGGAGAAGGAAGTAACCCGGAAAATATTTCTGGGAAAATTCTGACTTTGAAGCAACGAGCCGGGTTGTGGATAAACAGTTTTTTTTTTGTTAACTTTGTGTTCTTGGTTGCTTTATCTATATAATTTCTTACACTACAACAATTGTTGGTGTTGTGCTTTAGCTCAGAGAGCTAGTCACGTGTGACTGTATGCGTAGCAAAGCCAGTTTCAAATGCTTGTGAGAGTCTGATGTTATTCTGATTGCTTATCTCTTTAATCATTCAAATAACCGTAAGCTGCTTCACAAAACAGTCTGTTCGTAAATCGAATTTGTACGTAAGTAGGGACAGGTAGTTACTGTTTGGTATCCAACGTCATTTATATAGTATATAGTGTTGTACCTTTCCCTGACATTTAATAAAAAGACATTAAAGAAAGCGACCAACCGCTGTTTTCACATGCGCCGCAAAGTACAGCCCGTTTATTATTACGAAAAGTTGCATGCAACTCGGGTTGTTCATATATTAGGCTTTACAGGGGTTGTTTGTTTGTAAGTGCGGGCTTAACGTAAGTCGGGCGTTCGTAACTCGGGCTCTGCCTTCACAGGAATACAAAGAGTGAGGGGAAAAGAGATACTAACGGGGCAGGGATCGCCATATTCCCCATGGTGGCAGAGTCTGCTAAATAAGCATTGCATACCCCCCGCATTTTTAGCACAAAAAAAGAAGACGGACTGTCCTGTAGAAAGGCATTATAAAAGGTTATTCACTCATTCATTTGCATGTCCCTTGTGGAACTTTGCCTTCCTAACAGCACTCCTGTAGGGCTTTCGGTTGTGAGCAAGATGGCCTGCTACTGATGCATCCATTTGCAGATCATCAACGATGTCTTGCAGCCATTTTAGCCTTGGTCTTCTTCTCTTTTTTTCCCCATTATGTACCCTTCCAAGACGGTTTTCTCCAGATTATCATGACGTTTAATGTGTGCAAAAGTATTTAAGTTCTCTCTTTAATCCTCTTTACTAGCCAGCCTTCTTCACTAATATGTTCTTGTAGTATGGATATATTTGTTCTTTTTTGTGTCCATGATATTTGAAGAGATCTTCTGTAGCATTTACATTCAAAGGCATTTATGTGTTTCTCAGCTGTTTGATTAAGTGTCCAGGTCTCACATGCATATGTTGCGATGGGAAAGATGCGTACCCTTAAAAATCTTATTTTTTGTAGTTCTGTCTGTTCCTCTTCACAGATTCTTTAGTTATTTTACTTTCTGAAGAGCGATAGATGTCCTCCTTTAAATTTCCCTCATTGTATCTCTATTATTAGTTAATAATGATCCAAGATATTAAAAACTCTCCATTTCTTCCAGTTTGTCCTCATTGATACATATTTCAGCTGCTTTGTTTGTTTTGCCAATTGTGATCAATTTAGTTTTCTTCGCATTAAGATAGAGGTTTTGCTCTTCGCTGTTCTTACGGACTGACATGACACACATTACTTTGTGTGTTGTGGACATTAAAAAAGAAGGCATTATAAAAGACAGAGACAAGATATTACCTACCTACATCTGTGCTGTGACATCCAGTTTCGTCTGGCGTGGACGCTTTCTTTAGTGTTTCAGTGAAATGATTATGAAAAAGAAGAAAAACAACCAGCTACATTTATCTTTCTATCAGTTTTTTTTTCTAAAACATCACCATACACATTCAGTTAATGAGACATATGTAACCCCATTGGTTCTTCACTTGCTATGTTATGGGACCACCAACAAGTATATGGTAACATATACTCTTAATAGCGTTAGAGTGATACTGTCACAACCATTCTATGCTATCTTCCCGAGGAATGTTGATCTCCAGTTTGTTTTAATTCTTGTTTTCACCAGTGACGTGCTCGTACTGACTCTTGTCCGTGTTATAGCTTTATCCAGCCACTTATGTCACTCGGGTCCATGTGCTTTCTTTAATTAATCTCTGAATTAGTTTTTTTCCCTTCTTCTTCT
Organism: Achatina immaculata; assembly: GCA_009760885.1. NCBI lineage: Eukaryota > Metazoa > Mollusca > Gastropoda > Stylommatophora > Achatinidae > Lissachatina > Lissachatina immaculata. The sequence goes on from CM019696.1 coordinate 16,831,678, forward strand.
TCTTCTTCTTTTTCTTCTTCTTCTTCTTCTTCTTTTTTCTTCTTCTTCTTCTTTTTCTTCTTCTTTTTCTTTTTCTTCTTCTTTCTTCTTTTTCTTCTTCTTCTTCTTCTTTTTCTTCTTCTTCTTTTTCTTCTTCTTCTTCTTCTTTTTCTTCTTCTTCTTCTTTAAGCAGCTGCTACATTCAGCAGCTTTCCGAGCTCACTGCCGCAGAGAAGGCAAGTCTCCAGTCCTCTCTGTTCTTGATCTTTTCTTGCCAATTGTCGATAGAGAGCGTATATCTTCTTCTAGATTGTCTCGCTATCGTTGTCTAGGTCTGCCTCTTGATCTGTCCCCTTTCATCATTTCTGTAGGTAAAGGCCGTCTTTGCTTGTCTGTCCTCACACATTCTCTCTAAAAGCCCAAGCCACCTCAGTTTGTTGTTTTTCTTAATTGCCTGTTACAAGCTTTTTCATAATAGCTGTTACAAGCTTTTTCATAATAGCTGTTACAAGCTTTTTCATAATAGCTGTTACAAGCTTTTTCATAATAGCTGTTACAAGCTTTTTCATAATAGCTGTTACAAGCTTTTTCATAATAACTGTTACAAGTGTTTTCATAATAGCTGTTACAAGCTTTTCGATAATAGCTGTTACAAGCTTTTTCATAATAGCTGTTACAAGCTTTTTCATAATAGCTATTAGAAGCTTTTCATAATAGCTGTTGCAAGCTTTTCGATAATAGCTGTTACAAGCTTCGTCATAATGGCTGTTGCAAGCTTTTTCATAATGGCTGTTATAAGCTTTTTCATAAATGCTGTTGCAAGCTTTTTCATAATGGCTGTTACAAGCTTTTTCAAATAGCTGTTACAAGCTTTTTCATAATAGCTGTTATAAGCTTTTCCATAATAGCTGTTACAAGCTTTTTCAAAATGGCTGTTACATGATTTTTCATAATGGGTAATATAAGCTTTTTCATAATGGCTGTTACAAACTTTTTTCATAATGGATTGTATTTGGTTTTAACTTGTTTAGTTGTACTCCATGTTCTGACCCATATAGTGCAACTGGTCTTATCTGTGACTTATATATGTTTAATGTGGTGTTGTGGGAAAGCAATTTTAATTGTTCAACGGCAAAATACGTCTTTATTTTCATCTTGTATTATATTTATCTCTTATATTGTTGGAGCTATTGTTCCTAGGTATTTATAGGAGTCCGTTTCTTTAATTGTATATTTTCTATTTGGATATAATCTTCTGTTTCTCTAACTTTTACACTTTCCATTTGGATATAATCTTCTGTTTCTTTAACCGTTATACTTTCTTTTTGGATATAATCTTCTGTTTCTTTAACCTTTATACTTTCTTTTTGGATATTATCTTCATATTTAACCTTTTTTTCATGATCACTACGGGATATGTCATCACAGCAAACGAGAATATCCCATAATTGCTCCCCGTATGTGCCAGTGACATCTCTTGGAAAGCGCAAGAATTGTCCCACAATGACGAACAGTCACCCGTGCACGATGAATGCGCGCACCTCCGCAAATGTCCACAGCAGGAAGGTGCTCACAGCCATCTTTATCATGTTTATCCTGTGATCTTGCTGTTCTCATTATGATATAACTATCTAGGGGAATGAAGACGCTGCCTGATGAGGCAATCAGCGACCCATAGCCGATATGCCAGCGTCAGGGTTAGTTAACCATAGCTGACCAAGACCCTGTCCTACCTCTCCGTGGTATCCCCAGTAACACGACTAGCCTGGTTAACGGGGCAGGGGTCGTCATAGTCCTCGTGGTGATGGAGTCTGCTAAAGAAGCATTGCATACTCTCTGCTTTTTAGCTGTACTCCCGGTTCTGAAAAGGTAGCTGCAATAACCCGCTCCCACGCCGATGCGATCTTGTACTTCAACATATCTGCAGCATCGGCTGCAAAGAACACCAGCTCGCAGTTACAGGGAGAAAAGACAGGATATATATATATATATATATATATATATATATATGGGTGTCCGAGTGGCGAAGTGGTTAGTGCACTGGTCTCTCATGGCGAAGGTCGGGGGCTCGAATCCGGCCGGCAGCACCCCAGTCACTCAGCTGTAGAAATGGGTACCCGACTTCTTCTGGAGTTGGGGAAGGAAAGGCAGCCAGGCGTGATACTGACCATATCACCCTCTAGTGTGCTGACAGGTCAAGGAAAATATGGGCACTAACACCATATCCCTATGTGCCTCTAAGGCATGAAAGGGTTACCTTTGCCTTTTGTGCTAGATATATATATATATATATAAAGAGTGAGATATTTCAGTATATTAGTATGTTTAATGTAATTATTCTTGATTTTTGTACCCTATTTTTAGTTATTCCAGTACTTCTTTTTAAAAATCTTTCTCCCTAGATGTGACTGGAATTCCACTTTTGTGAAATTATCTTCCACTTATTTCGTTGCTCGTTTTCTCTGCCAAAAAAAAACAGCGATCCCATATCAAGCAACCGTATAGTTATATTGATTTTCTTTCAAACCCCACCCCCACCCCCATCCCCACCCCACCCCACTCCAAATCCCCAAATGTGCTTGGCGCCCTTGGTACCACCAAAAGAAAAAAAAAACTAGAAAATTCTGCATTACATTTTCCAGAAAACTCCGATTAATCAGAGCTAAATCATGGGAGAAAACTCAGGAAAGGGCGTTTACCTCCCAGCGAGACTGCGTGGGCGGGAAAGTAGCAAAAGAGGAGGACACTGTCAGTGATCGGTGATTTTATTTGTTTACCTCCCTTTAGAGAAGTTCCCGGTAACTAAATACTCTAGACCAGCGTTTCCCAGGCCTGTTCAGACTGCCGCCCCCTTGTCTCCCAGACCACATCCCTTTCACCCCCCCCCCTTATTCACTACTCGTACAATGATCTATTAAACTAGGATATGCTTTACACACCTAAAAACCAGTTTATTTAACAATGTGAAGAAGTACATTTCTAACTCACCTGCCCTATTATTTTCTAAACTTTTAACGAAACGGATGAGCTTCATGTAGGGACATAAGTTTCTCAATATCGGAATGAAAAGTGCTAAGAAGGAAAGTATTACTGCCCCCGTCCGTTGCTTCGTTTTCCCTCAACGGTCCCCTACTGCCCCCTTTCCTTCCACTTCCCCCCTCAATTGACCCTTTCTATTTCACCGCCCGCTGGTCCTTTCCAACGCCCACAAAGTGGCGCTGTCGCAAACTTGGGAAACACTGCTGTAGTCGGTAAGTCTTTGAACCAGCCAGCCACACGGAGTTGTTCAAAAAGAGATTACATTAGGAAACTAAAATATTTCACAGTTGTTGAGTGGATGGTCAAAGTGTTTACATCAACACATCAAGACTTATTCATTCATTAGCATGTTACTTTGCCTCGCTAACAGCTTTCCTGCAGGCCTCTCGGTTGTAAGCAAGATGCGCTGCTGCTGATACGTCCGTTCATAGATCATCAACAATGTCTTGCAGCCATCTTCGCCTTGATCTTCCTCTCTTTCTTGTTCCCATTATGTAACTCTTCCGAGACGGTCTTCTCTAGATTATCATGACGTTTAATATGTCCACAATATTTCAGTTTTCTCTGTTTAATCTTCTTTACTATCCACGTTTACTTGTACTTGTACGAACTCCCTGTAACTGCCAGCTGTTGTTCTTTGCAGCTGATGCTGTAGAGGTGTTGAGGCACAGCATCGTATCGGCGTGGGAGCGGGTTATGGCAGCTATATTTTTTAGTCCCGGAGTACAGCTAAAACACAGGGGGTGTGCAATGCTTCCTTAGCAGACTCCACCACCATGGGGACTATGGCGATCCCTGCCCCGTTAGCCAGGCTAGGCCTGTTTCTGGGGGGGGGGGGGGTACCACAGGCAGATGGGACAGGGTCTTGGTCAGTTATGGTTCGCGAACCCTATGGGTCCCTGATTGCCTCATCGTACAGCGTCTTCACTCCCTCTTTTGTAGCCAACCTTTTTCGATATTAAGTTCGTGTAGAGTGGAGATATTTGTTCTTTTTTCTGCCCATGATATTTGACGGATAAAAAACCCTTTAACTCTAATATTACAGCCAGAGTTTGTACCGTGCATGTACGGGCTAATACTCCTGTTTCTATCAGCAAGACTAGACTATTATGTGGAGATTTGACACTGTTCTCAGAAACGTAAGCTGATGTGTGGAGATTTAACTCGTTATTAGAGAGAGAGAGAGAAAGTGTGTGTGTGTATGTGTGTGTGTGTGAGAGAGAAAGTGCGCACCAGCGAGAAAGAGAGAGAGAGTGTGTGTGTGTATGTGTGTGTGTGAGAGAGAGAAAGTGCGCACCAGCGAGAAAGAGAGAGAGAGAGAGAGCGACAACGAAGGAACACATGAATGATGATTTTTTTATTTGAAAAGAGAAGAATTCGCATGCAGGCCCGACTGGCATTCCATTCTTGAGAGAGAGAGAGAGAGAGATAGAGAGAGACAGAGAGAAAGGAAAAGAGAGAGTGTGAGAAAGGGAGAGGAGAGAGAGTACTAGAAAAAAAAGGAAGAGAGAGAAGAAAAAAAATGAAAAGGAGACATAGCCTGATGTGCAGAGGCGGAGACATGCCACTCTTAACAAAGAGGAGAGAAAGAAGAGAGAGAGAGAGAGAGAGAGAGAGAGAAAGTAAACTAGATAAAGATACGAATCTGTCTCCAGCGTGAGAGAAACCTGCGACCTTCATATGTTGATCTCGACAGACAATCTACTACGCCACTTCATCCATGCCAGAGTGTAAGCTACCGTGTTCTTGTCTTGGTGGTTAACACTCTATTCATCTTCTCGTTTATACAAAGTCCTGGTGAGGACATCTGTCAAATTACTTTTTATCTTTGAAAACAAGGAGAAGGAGATACCACTACTACTACTACTACTACTACTACTACTACTACTACTACCACAATGCTACAAATACTGCTACAAACACAACTCCTACTAATAATACTACTCCTACTATTAATACTACCACTAATACTAATATTAAAAATACTACTACTATTAATACTACTCCTAATACTATTACTACTAATACTACTACAAATACTATTACTGCAAATACTACTACTACAAATACAAGTACTACGTATAATACTAATACTACTGCTACAAATACTACTATAACAAATACTACTAGAAATAATATTATTAATACTACTACTAAAATATTACTACTACTACTGCTACTACTAACACTACTACAACAAATACTACTACTACTGCTACAAATACTGCTACTACTAATACTACTACAACAAACACTACTACTACTACTGCTACAAATACTACTACAACTAAAACTACTACTACAACAAAAACTACTATTACTAATACTACTACTACAATACTACTACTACTGCTACTGATACTACTATTACTATAAATACTTTTACTTCTAATACTACTATTACTACAATGATTACTACTATTACTACTACAAACACTACTACTACTACTACTGCAAATACTACAGCTACAATACAACCACTTCTACTACTGCTGCTGCTGCTACTACTACTACTACAACTACTACAAATACTACTAATAATACTATTACTACTACTACAAATAATACTAGTACCACTACTAATATGCATACTGTTACTACTACTTCTAGTACAAATACTACTATTACTACTACTAGTAAAACTACTATAAATATGACTACTACTACTACAAATACTACTACTACAAATATGGCTACTACTACTACAAATATGACTACTACTACAAATACTACAACTACTAAAATACTAATACTACTATTATTACAAATACTACTACTACAACTACTATTACTACAAATACTGCTACTACTACAAATACTGCTACTACTACTACTACAAATACTACTACTACTATAAATGCTACTACTACAAATACTAGTACTACCAATACTACTACTACAAATACTACTACAACTGCAAGAACAACTACTAGTACTACTACAATAACTACAACAACTACTATTAGTCCTACTACTACTAGTCCTACTACTACTACTGCTACAACTGAAACAACTACTATCATTACTACAACTGCTACAACAACAATAAAACAACAACTACAATAACAACAACGATAACAATAACTACTGTTATTACAACTACACCTACAAGAGTAAGTCTTACTACAACTATTACTATTATTACTGCGAATATACTCTTGTATTATTATTGTTATTATTATTTTATTGTTATTATTATTATTATTGATTTTTTTAGTTAAATGAATCTAATTGACATCTCACATGTTTCTATCCTTTATTTTTTGTACATTTTTAAAAATATTTATTTGAAAAGAAAACTGTTTGGCAAATAGAAATGCCAACACTGGGAAGTTACATGCGTCCTTTTGTGACTGTCTTTTGTAAGGGAAATAATCCGTAGAATTCTCTGCCTCGATAAAATAAGGGTTATCCCTTCATTTATTATACATCTTTTTCGAACAAAGAATTTTTTACATGATTTTTATGTGGCATGTACAAATATTATGTTACTCTGCCACACACATATAACAGTGTCAGAATCTGCAAGCCGCCGCCCTGTGTATCTTATCTTATATCTTATATCCTTCCCGTGCCGTTAAACGTCACATAGGGCTCGCAAAGTAGTTCGCCAATTTTTCATGTCTTCGGCGACTCTTTCAACCTCATCAAAGGATTTTATGCCTGTTAATTTGGCTCTTAATAATATCCTCTTCAGAGTTTCACGCGGTCTGCCTCTTTTTCTTTGGCCTGTTGTGTTCCACTTGATAGCTTGTTTTGGGATTCTCTGATCATTTCTTCTCATCAAGTGACCAACATATGTCCATCTCCTTTTCCTGATCACCCTTGAGACTGGTTGTTGTTCAGTCATCTGTCTTATCTCTGCATTGTTCTTGAATTCATTCCACTTGATGCCGAGTATTTTCCTTAGGCATTTGTTTTCAAAAGAGTCTACTTTCTTTTCTATTTCTTTAGTTGTTTTCCAGCTTTCGCATGCATAAATGAGGGTGGATATTACATTTGAATTGAATAGTTTTAACTTGGTTTCTGTGCTTATAACTTTTGAATTCCATATATTCTCAAGATTCTTGAATAATCAGCCACCATAAACATTGGAAAGTCTGACGCAGAGTGAATAAGGGATATAACGAGAAGGAAACACGAAAATAAAAGTAAGCCATGCCGAAGACA